>JAXQQM020061586.1:0-508108 GCA_034641835.2 Pinus albicaulis | reverse complement strand
ATGTGATGAAAGTGCATGCATACCTTGGATCGACTGATGTGTGGGAACCTCTTGCAAGACCACAAGAGTTCCTCCAACTGGGACAATTATGTCTCCAACTATTGGTAAGAGTGATGGCTGCTCTTCTATCAATGTACCAATGTTGGAATCTTCCTCCTCTTCCTCATGCATCTCCTGAATCATGCATGGGACTCTATATGTCAAGAGCTTAAGACTATCTTGCAAATATGAAAGTGTCTCTTCTCTGGATATAAGTACTTCTGCATCTGGTGGTGAATATAATGACTCTTTGTCCAGAGTGACAAGATTGACACCCTCCTTTCCTTCCTTAGGAAATGTCTCTTTGTCGCACATCTTTGTTTTTCTCACATCAAAGTTCCTCCTCAACTTATGAAAGAAATCTGAATATTTAGTCATCTTTTCTTGCTCCACGTGACCAAACCACTAGTGAGTGGCTTCATCTGAGAGACGACATGCTGCAATATGAACAACCTCTTTTTTGGCCATAGGGTGTAGCCTGAAAAATGCATCTATTTGTTTCCTCCAAGCGTTAGCAGTGCTTGAAGAAGATCGATCAAATGTAGGCAAATAGAATCTATTGTGCCTCTTTCTTCTATTGCTGGTATATGATCCTCTTTCTTCTTTGATTTGCAATAATTTTTGGAGAGTTAGACTCTTCTTGAATGCTCTAGACTATGCTTTGTACTCTTCAAGGTATATACTGAGAGTCTCATGAGTCTCAGGTTCTTTCCTTTCTTCATTTCTATACCATTCACCTTCTTTAGAGAAAATGGGTATAGTAGATCTATGATTCTTCGGTTTTATTTTTTGCTGATAGGAAGTGCTTGGACCTTCCTCATCAAATATTCTTCCTGGTTTGTCATTTTTCCTTTCCCTATTCATTTTATTGACCTCTTTGGATAGATCTTTCATGGATCTAAAGAGAGGAGTGGGAAAACTACAATCCTCCTTCATGATAGATCTCATCTATCTTCTTCTTCTTTTAATTCAAAAGATGAAGTGTCCACAAGCTGAGCCAAATATCATGCTCTAATACCACTGTGATATCCCAAAAGGGAGAATGCAGTAATATGAAAACACAATATAAGAACTACAACAAAGTAAAAAAAAATCTAGATACACATCAAAATATACATAGTAGCTGAGCCATTTTATTATATGGGGGGTAGAAAGAAAGTACAACAGTGCTCAAAATATGAGACACTAAAGCCAAAGGGATGGCCTATAAAGACCCTGAAATGATCCCACAAGAGGGACTGCGTAACTACTGAATTGATAGAAGGTAAACTGCGTTGTCCCTGTTGCAACTGTTGGGACTAAAACTGCCAAAAAGATAGAAATTCATATATAGGCATAATGGGAGCTCTGATGATGCTAAAATCAGAGATCCAAGCTCTATGATGGATACCCAAGATAACCCAGGAAGGGTTTCTCAGATCTGTTAATATAAGAAAACCACCCTCTTAGGGCTTCACATATACACTATTGGGTATGCATATCTGAAGCTAGATTTGATGATATGATGGCTACAATGATGCACAATCACATCTATGAAAGAAGTGTTGATCCATTCACTATATCTTTGGGCTAAAGTCATATCTAGGGCATAATGGGTGCTCCGATGATAAAATCGTAGATCCGAGCTCTATGATGGATACCCAAGATAAGCCGCAAAGGGTTTCTCGTATCCGTCAATATAAGAAAACCACCCTCTTAGGGCTTCACATATACACTCTGCGTGACCGAAGCTAGTTTTGACGATAATTTTGGTCGCAATGACAAACAATTTTATCTATGAAAGAAGTGTTGATCCATTCACTATATCTTTGGGCTAAAGGCTCAAGATCTAGCTCCTCCAATATCCTCCACTAAAAATAGTTGCTCGATGAACAACGTCTTCAAAAAACTGCGTTGTAAGAGAGGGAAGCTCAATAGCCTATGGCTAGATGTGTCAAATCAACTCCTAAGTGATGGAAACAATAGATCCAACGTGAGGAGATCATCCCTCATGGGATTTCCAGCTGAAATAATGGAAACTTCCTTCCTCCAATAGATCTACAGTACTGGATTGCGGAATCCTTGAGGATACTGCTACTGCATGGAGGTAAATCCCAATGGCCTGAATGCCAGATATAGATTTTCTACTCCTGGAAGACTGAATGTGAAGAACGAAGTGGTAGGATGAATCCTCCATTGGTTTCCTAGCTAAATTCTAGAAACAATCTCCTGAAGATAGCACCAATGCCTAATAAGAAATATATCTCAATAGAAAACCTTCCCAAGGTAGGCCACAAGTCCTCTATGGGTAAGGGTGTGATTCCCACTCGGGAACACCCTCTGCTAAACATCACTGCAACTTAGCTAAACAACATAAGGTTGAATGGAGATGTCACCTGACAAATCCAGATCTAAATAGATCAAAGAATAATCCAAGTATCCAAATCTACCTTCTATTATGCCTTCACCTTCATTATATAGATCATGAGCCTTCCATAGCCTAGGCCCACTCCAAAACTGCGATGTACATGTGGACATAAGTATCCATAGTTGACTGCACTATTTCTCCATGTCCTCCGTCATGTTCACATGTGGTGATCACCATCTCCATCGTCTGTGCATTAAATGCATCAGTTCCTCCACTATCTTATCATAAGTGCTTTATGATCTTCTCTGAATGCACTATGATATCAGTTGACCTCTTCAAATATCCTCATGATTTCACATATAAGATCCATGATCTATCTCATAAATGAGACATGATCTTCACGTATTTATCATTAATGGAGCTACTCCACTACTCCATGTTTTAGATCTAGATCTAGAATATCCACATACACGCATTAAAAGTGGATTTTATTCATATTTGAGGTTTTTAGGTCCCTCCACCCTTTTACTTAATTAATTAAGTTTATTGAGAACTCCAATATTCCAAATATCATGTGAAAATTTGGGAATATTACAGTCTTTAACCCGGGATTGTTACATTTTCTTTAGCCAAAATTTCCTTATTTCTCAAATGCCTTAATTGAAATGGGATGTGTTGTCCTTCACGCTTTAATTGCAATATTGAGGGTTTAGAGGCATCTATGTATGTTGGAGATAGATATAGCTTCCTTTCTTAGGCTCGACTTTATTTGACTAAAATTTTCATAAAAATGAGCTCAAATTCTATGCCTCCCCTCACACATACAATGTTTTATTTTGTCCCTTAGTTATGCTCTCTAATAGCACCTATTGGTGTTTCAGAGTGTATGCAAGAATTTAATCACAAGAATAATGAAAAAAAACTTAATAGTAGACAAGATTTCACATGTAAAAATCTAACAATTTTTCAGGGAAACATCCACGAGGAAGGAAAGGATGTTTATTACAAAAACAACATTACAATTAGGATTCTACGCCTCTTCAATCTCTCAAACTTCATAAATGAAGTAAGCCACATTACAATAGTTTTGGTAAGTATCATTCGTTTTTGAAAACCAATATTATTAAGGTAATCATAAAAACAATTTGCGAATTATGTGAATATGGTTTTTACATTAATTTTTTTTCAAATTTAATACTTTCCATTGATGTTAGTGGAACTATTGTTACTCCTACTACTTCATGTCTACCCTTATATCTAGATTTTTCCCTTAATCTTGATTTTTTGTATCTTTGTAGATGCATGTGCTATGATTTTTATGTAATTATTTTTTATTGGTCTTGAGTCCACCTTTAGGAAGGATTATAGAACTTTAAGGATGAATTTATATTCTCAAGAAAATGCAACACAGTGTGCTTAACTAGCGGTTGAAATTGTGCTATGTCTTTTATTTTAGTTATCCTGAATTATTTTCCTCAAATTGCAATGAGAGGATTTTTTTCTATAGGTGGCAGCACCTACAATGTAATTCAAGGGTATTTGAAATTGGATCATTGTTTCATTGGACATAACCCAATAACCATGAAGCTGTAATATGGCCCAGGATCTACATACAACTCTCTACATCAACAATTGCAAAAAATGCATGAAAATTTTGCCTCTTCAATTGAATCACAATCAATGAGTCTCACATCTTACTACTTCAGGGAAATATTTCTAAAAAAATCAAAATGTATTAAATAAGTTAAAGAATGAAATTGTTTCTTTATTTCATAAAATGAAATAATTTCAACTTTATTTGGGACAAGATTGATTAAAACCTTCCTTGGAAATTACTTAGGTTAGATATCCTAAGCTTGATATCCCAAATCTAGAATAACTAGATATGGATATTGGAATGGGTTCTACCCATGCTGTTTCTTTTTTTTCTCCTCGTGACACTTAACTATTATCAAGGTAAAAATTTGTAAGTTTTTTGGAGTTTTTGGATGTTTTTCACCTTTCGGTTGCGTACTTTAGATGTAGTATTAAGCTAGCATTTTGAAGCTATAGTTTTGTTAGTGGATCGTCTATGTCATATAGAAAACACTCGTTCTATTTTGATGTACTTTATTGTAACTACTATACTCTCACATATACTATATAATTTTTTTGATTTCGATTTAAAAAATATATTACTTATATGCTAGTATAAAGACATGCTAGTAATAACATCAATTTTATGTTTTAACTTTGATAAATTAACATTACTTATATGGTAAATGTGCTTTCTTTCTCTACCAAATACTAAGTGCATTATGTGATACGTACGTGTCACGGTTTAAAATTGGAAATCTTACATAAAACTTGTTAACGAATTGTTGACCAAATAATATTTGTCACTTGTAGTCTAAAATATGAAGTAGTTATTTGCATAGTTTATGAGTAATATTTATTATTTCACGAGTGGATGAAATATAGTCACCACCGACTAAGCTCCTTGAAACATAAAGGGGCAACGTGAAATTGCGAAGAGTTACTACCACCTCATCTTGTTGAAATCCGAAGGGAAACAACGCCACAGAATTTATTTTTTCTTTGTCCTTTTACCTAATGAAGATTCACATGCTTATTAATAAATGGGAAATTTAATTTTTTAAAATCCAATTACCCAACTGAACGTATTGTATAAATATGGATGAATTGGACAAATGCAAGAACACCTAGGTGGAATAGTGACACAATATGTTTTTTAGTTGTAGCTATTAGTTGCTCCAACTCAAGTATAGTTCTCCATCGTTGCAACTCTGTTCATTATCTATTGTTGCAACTTTGTTGTTTTGTTGCCATGACTCCATTGATTTTAGTTTTAACGTTGATACAACCCCTTTGTATGTCGTTTCAATTCCTCGGTTGTTGTTATTGCAACACCTTTGTACATTGTCGTAACTTTTTATTTTATTGTTACTATACTGATTTGGATGTTAATATCATTGAAACTCTATTATTTATTGTTGAAAATATTCTATAGATACAAATTTATTTGATTTTACAATTGTTGCCACCATATTGTAACTTGTTTTTGGAAAGAGAGTATTATATTTTTTATAGAGGTTAATTCAATTAATGAAATATGTGTTTTATATGCTGCAATTTCTTTGCTACTCTGTGTTCTTTTGTTAACATGTTCAAAATATTTGTGAGTTGGCAGTTATAGTTGTGTATTCCATTCTGCCCTCTCCTTTTTAATATGGTAGCAGAAATAGCAAGTGCTCTTTCCCTCCATCTGAATATTGTAGTTGAATGGAATTTGAATGGAAATGGCGTTAAACTATGGCTTAGAAATAGGTTCCTACTCTGACTAAAAATTATGGTTCTTGTTTTCTAAAAACGTGAACTTCATTGTGTTCTCATGACCTTCGGGGATTTGTCACTAATGGGTATCCGAAGCCTGTTGACCATGTATTATAAATGGCTCTAATGAATGTTAAGTGAACTCTGTTAAATAAGAAGAAAAAGAAGGATAACAAGGCTCTATATCTTATTCAGTAATTCTTATATGACTTCATAATTCCAAAGGTTTCAAGCGAAGGTTCTTCTAAGAAGGCTTGGGACACTATTGAAACATGTTATTAGGTTGTATCCAATGTGAATAATGTCAAGTTTCAAAACTCGAGGAGAGATTTTAGCAATATGAAAATGAAAGATAATGAGGTTTTGGATAGTTTTATGTCTCGAGTCATGAGTATTTTTAATCAAATGATACAATATGATACAATATGGTGATGAAATATCAAATAAGATAATGGTTGATAAATTCCTCCCAAATTTTCCAAATAAATTTGAAGATGTAGTTATATCCATAGAAGAGTTTAAAGACACTAGACAAATTCAAATTGATGACTTGATCATTTCTCTGGTTGGACATGAATCTACATGATATGATGATAATCCATTGGAGAATGCTTTCAAAAAATAGTTTCAACTTACTAAAGGAAGAGGTGGACGAAGGTTAAGTAATAGAGGAAGAGAAGGAAAATAGTTGATCAAAGAGAACAAAACAAAATTCTGAATCTAAGGAGAAATCTCAGCAATACCCTTTTAATTAAAAGGGGAGTACCAAAAGAACTTGGTAGTAATGAAATTAGAGGTTTTATAAGTCTGATATACAATGTTATTATCGCAAAAAGTATGGTCATTTTGCTACCAAGAGCTTGAAGAAGTAGGTAGATGCTAACCAACAGTCTGCACACATTAAAGTAGACTCTATGGATAATAAAAAACCTACTTTTTTTTACCTATAATGTTACTCGAGAAATTTCAAATGATGTTTGGTATTTGGATGGTAGATGAAAAAATCACATGAATAGAAACATCGATTTTTTTTCCAATATAGACATTAGTATTTAGTCATAGGTAAAGTTGGTATATGATAACATGTGTTAAAGGTAAAGGAGTCGTTCTTGTATATACTAGAAATGGTGAAGAAGGAAAATTGATGATGTACATTACATGCCTATTTTAAAATGAAATTTATTGAGAATTCGACAACTAATAGGGAAAAGATACAGAATATTCTTTAAGAATAAGGTATGTACAATTATTGATAAGTATCGAAGTAAGGATTTGATAGTAAGCGTGGAGATGAAAAAAAATAAGATGTTTTCACTTCTAATGAGAAATAAATTAACTAACTCTCCAAATTCCTATAGAACTAAGAATTTGGAATCTCACGGAATATTTTTAGGATGAAATTTTATCTTCAAGCTTAGAAATCTTGGAAAATCTCATAGTCCATCATATGGAATCTCTAAAATTTTTGACAATATTCTTTTAAAAATATTCAAATTTCCAATAATTTTATATAGTCTCTATATAAAATTTTGGTGGTTTTAAGGTGAAATAATTTTATACTATCAAATTTAGGTGAATCATTTTTAGAAAAAGTGGAAATTAGCGAATCCTTTTTTTGGACAAGCATGAAAAATTTGTCCACCTAGAAATATTAGCCCCTAAAATTTTCCCTAGTTTCGATGAATCCTCATTATTACATTTAAGATATGGTCATTTATAATTTCATGGTCTACATTTGTAGCCAAAAAACAGATGGTGAAATTGTTTCCTAATATTTAACAACCTATAAGCTCATGTGAGAGTAGTATACTTGCAAAGCGTCATAGAGAGATTTTTATCTAGAGTTTCTTGTACACTGAAGCTCCATTGGAGATTGCATACATATATTTGTGTGGGTTTACAAAAACACCTTCATTGGCTGGTAATATTTATTTTTTAACTATTATTGATTATTACAGTAAAAAAACTTAGGTTTATCTTCTAAAACAAGAGTTTGAATCTTTTATCATTTTAAAAAGGTTTAAAGTCATGGTTGAAAAGGAAAGTGGAAAATATATTAAAATTTTAACATCAAATTGAGGTGGTGAATATATGCTAAATGATTTCATGGAGTTTTAATAGTATCATGGAATCAAGAGTAACCATTATGAATATGGGTAGAAGCATGATGAAGGAAAAACATCTACCAAATTTATATTGTGGAGAAATAGTTATTTATCGAGTTTAGATTTTCAACAAGAGTCTGTCTAAGAGTGTGAAGGGCATAGTTCCCAAAGAATTTTGTAGTGGTAAAAGTTACAATGTATTTAATTTGAGGATTTTACGGTGTTTTGTTTATGCACATATACCTAAAGAGTTAAGGAGGAAGTTGAATAATAAAAGTGAGATATGTGCATTTATTGGATAAAATGAAGAATCTAAAGAAAATAGACTATATAATCCCATAACCGAGAAGTATATTATTGGGACAAATTTTGAGTTCAAGGACGAAGAAGCTTAGGATGGAAGCATAGATTTTTTTTTTGTAGGAGCTATATTCAGTCATGGAGATGATGATGGAGGCGAGAGGGATGTACAAAGTGGACAGTTGATTCCATATGCACATATAGTTTCTACAAGTATTTCAGCAATACAATCACAAGGGGTCGGCCCATTACAACTCAAAACACCTAGAACTGAAGAACATGGAGGACCATCACGTCGTGGTAGATTAAAAAAAAAATGATTAGAGGTAAGTAATGAATCAAATTACCTAAGAGAATTATATGAGAAAAATGATGAAATAAATAAAGTTTTAATTTTTTCATTAATTCCATATGATCCTATAAATTTTGAAGAAGTGATTAAAGAATATGTTTGGGTAAAGGCTATGGATGAAAAAATTGATGCTATAGAAAGAAAACTAATACTTGGGATCCTGCAGATCTACTTGAAGGAAAAAATAGCATATTTGTTCAATGGATTTACAAGACAAAGTTGAATGCTAAAGGTCAAGTTGAGAACCACAAAGTAAGACTGGTAGCTCCAACCCAATATTTACTACAATGAAACGTTTTCATCTCAACCTAGTCTTGAAACAATAAGAAGAATGTTATCTATTATAGAAACAAATAAATGAAAAGTGTATCATATGGATGTTAAGTTTGCATATTTATATGGATTTTTGGAAGAAGAGTTTTACTTGAAACAACTTCGAGAATGTGAAATTGATGAACAAGAAGATAACCTATACAAGTTCAAGAAATCATTCTATGGGCTGAAATAAGTACACAAGTATGGTATAGTAAGATTGATAAATATCTGAATAATGAAGGATTCTACATAAGTCCAAGTGAGCAAACCCTGTATATAAAGACAATGATTTGGGAGGCAATGTAGATGAAAAAAAGAGTGTATCTAGTTATGTGATCAATTTTGGATCGAGTTTAGTACCATGGGCATAAAAAAAGCATTCAATTATGACTTTATCATTGTTGAGATAAAGTATGTTGTTGTAACAACAAAAACTTGTCAAACTATATGAATGAGAAATTTTTTGACTAAATTGTTAAATAAACAAAAATAGCCAACTCATATTTTATGTTAAAACAAATTTGCCATTGTGCTATCAAGAAATCATGTTTTTTTTAAAAAGTAGTAAGCATATTGATACAATGTTTCATCTCATTTAAGAATTCGTGAACACTACTGAAATTCGGATGGTGTTTTACCATAACCCTATTCACAAGAAAAATAGAGGGGTGTGTATAATGGATCAAATGTAACAACATTTTTGATGTAAGAACAACATTTTCTTTGGGTGAAATAATTAACAAATCGAATATTAGTAATAGTGATTATTTCACCAGCTGCCGAAATAGAGTTACCACTACCTGAGTTTGCTGAAATCCAAACGTGCAATATGAAATCATAAAGAAGTATTGGCTCAACTTGTTGAAATTTGAAGCGGCATCACTGAACATAATTTATTTCTTCTTTATACTTTTGCCCAATTGAAGGGGCCATTTATTTTTTTCACTTCCAATTAAAAAACTAAAATTTTTGCATAAATATGGATGAACTCGACAGAAGGAAGATCACAGATATAGTAGTGAGACTACCTTTTTTTAGTTGAAACTCTATTCATTATCTATTGCTATAACTCCATTGTTCTATTGTTGCGACTCCATTGATGGTAGTTGTTACATCGCTGCAACTCCTTTTTGTTATTGTTGTTGCAGATCCACTTGTTATTATTGTTGTAATTAACTTTATTAGTTGTTGTTATAACCTTGTTAGTTACTGTTACAACACTCTTATAAATGCAATTTTGTTTAGTTTTTATAGATTGGTTTTTTTAATGAATTGTCTTGTTGAGATATTTTCCTAACAATATTATCTCACTTTACAAATTAATGGATATCATAAAAATACTATCTATGTATATGGGGCTCGTGATAGTATAATACAAATTAATTGTTTTAGGTATTTTAGGTAATCTGTGCACTATGCTTATTTCTATTAAAAAAAAAATTGGTATCAGGGCTGTATGGCATTCACTCCGCCCACGAGATGGGAATTCGCAAATTTCTAAATATTTTATAGTGTAGATGTGTAGATATGACTCTGTGCTAAGTTTAGATATCACTGTGTGTTAAGTTTACTGTGTGAAAGTCGCGTGAGTGTCGAGTAGAGTTTGTGAAACTGGGAGACAGTTTTATGAATTGTGAAGAGCTGACTACAATACTGAGATGGGGCTTATCGCCTTAAGGTTTGAGAGAGCTGTGATCGATGTCCATATTGACAACTTTTTCTTTGTGGTTTGCATAAGCGGAAGAACGTTTTGAGAACGCGTATGCCATTACCGGCAAAATCATGATGTTGATGCTTTTCTTGTGACGTTAATTGTTTTATTTTGCTACACTTTTATATCGAAAATGGATTGGGAGACACCCTGCTAGGTTTTCCAGACATAATCCATGAAGATCATCTTCCAAGCCTCATAGATTGATGAAGTTGGAGGATTCATTTGCAATCGCTTGATATTTTTCAACGTTGGTTTCTGTGAAGTTCAACGTTGTATTGACCATTACAGCAGTGGTGCTTCTGGGTATTTATGAGGGAACTAGTGTCAGAAGAAAAGAAGCATTTCCTCAAGTGTTTGAATTTCCTTATGCTCAGCAGTGGTCACGAGTTTAACATAATTTTAAGTATATCCAACATGTTTGTTCTCGCGTTATTCTTACTAGGCTCGTATAAGGAAATATAAAAAGGAAATGCCCATCCCAAGAGAAGCTCATGTCTTCAAAACAGATATTCGTCTTCGCTACCGTAAATTAAACGATAGGCCCGATACTAAGCCTAACACCCAACCTGCCTGGGCAGATGATCGTGTAGTGTTTCCCGAATTGGTTTTCCTCTCAGGCTTCAGCTGTGGATGATACCAGTGTTTCACAAGAAGGCTAAAGAGTCGCCACAGTCCCACTATTGATTTTCAGTGTTGCATATAGCTTTCTATTGTGCTTGGCCTGCAACTCGAGGAGATTGCATACGAATTCTCTCGTTGTAGAACGCACAGGTTCTGCGTATATGTTGCGAGTGCTCGATCAAGAGGAGATTGATATGGCTCATTTATGTATCAAAATCTGCGAAATGGGAGGTCAACCCACCAGAAGCGAGGAATGGTATCAGATACTACGAATTAACTAAAATCCAATTAAGTCTTCAATTACTCTCTTGGAAGGGATTTTATTGTTTTGTATACTAGAATCCTCGGCAGAGCTGTAAAATGGGTTTTATAGATTGATCTCGTTCTATTTTCGTTTCTATCTTTGCATGCATTGTGCTTCGATTTGTGCACGTGTTCTATTTTATGGGTTGGCGGGCCATTGCTGAGTTCAAAAGGCTATGTTGGAATTTCTAAAAATTCCAAGAACAAACACTGGAGAATAAAACTCCCCTCCAAACACAGAGAAAATATTAAAATTTCATTCATGGTGACAGAGTTTCCACACTTAAAACAGATTTCTATTTCTTCAAAAACTGATACAAACTCTTCCTCAACACAGAGGGATTACAACTGCTGGACTGCTGCAAACACAGTGCCAGAATAACATACTCTGTCTCTCTAAAACTTTCACTGCTGTGCACACAAAAATATTTCACACTGCTGTGTAAACACACTCTGTCTCTGTCTATTACAAAAAAAACTCTCTGTCACACACAAATATCATTGCTGTGTTTTTTTTGTTTTTCCCGCACTGTTGTGCATTTATTTCTGTTCTGTGTAATACATTAAAACATATTACAAGTCTGTCCCTCTTTTGTACTCCCGGCACATTACAATATATAACATTACATAATAGATATATATTATAAATACCATGTATTTATAATATATATTTAACCAATAGTAAAAACCAAAATTACTGCGGTAACAAAACATTTACCGTGCGTGAAACAAAACTTACGTGCTGGAATATAAAACAACAAAATAAAACATTAAACATATGATGGGCAAATATTAAACCCAAAACTTTGTCAACATATAATATGTGTGGGCCCCCGCTTGCATCAACAATTCCGAGGGGGTTCACAACTCTACTTGCCAAACTTTCCAGACCCCCGCGGAATTGTATTGCCGCTTCATCTCTGTTTTCAATTGACCGCCTCAAACCTGTTCAACATGTTGCTTCCTCCATTCTGCATTAACTGTGTTCGGTGGGGATTTTAATTGGTTGTTGTTGTAGATAGAATGCAGCTCTCCCGAAACTCCAACATTTAACTCGCGGCTGTCAAAAATTCCCATCAACATTCACTCCGCCGCCTTTGCTGTCTCTTCCAATTGATTTCTGCTGTACTGCGTTATTTGGGCAGTTGGAAATTAAATTCCAACACTCCCCCTTAATTTCAACTGCTCGGTTTTCTTGCATACCCAGGCATTTCCTGAATTTTTCAAAACTGTTCTGAGCTAATGGTTTTGTGAGGAAATCAGCTAATTGTTCCTTTGTTCTGCAATGCTGCAAAACAATCTCACCATTGCTCACCAATTCTCTGATATAGTGAAACTTTGTATCTATGTGTTTTGTTCTCTTGTGAAAAACTGAATTTTTTGATAATGCAATAGCTGAGCTATTGTCACAATAAATCACTGTCCCTTTTGTCTGTTCTTGGCACAAACTTCTTAGCATTCTTCTCATCCAAACCGCTTGACACGCTGCTGCTGTAGCTGCCACATACTCTGCCTCTGCTGTAGACAATGCTACAATTGGCTGTTTCTTAGAAGCCCATGAAATGGCTCCTGAACCCATATGAAAAACATAACCGGAAGTGCTCTTCTGATCATCTACACTTCCAGCCCAATCACTGTCAGTGTATCCAACTAATTCTGAATTTTCTGAAGCTGTATACAAAATACCAAATCTTTTTGTTCCTTTCACATACCTCAGAATTCTTTTTGCTGCCTGCCAATGTGCTTCTTTTGGCTTCTCCATAAATTTGGAAATTAAACTAACAGCATGCATAATATCCGGCCTAGTTGCAGTCAAATACATGAGGCTGCCAACTATGCTTTTATATAAACTTGGATCAAAATCCTTGCTGCTGTCATCTCTACTCAACTTCAATCCCATTACTATGGGAGTAATTGCAGCTTTGCACTCCTGCATATTAAATCTTTCTAAAACTTGATTCACATACTTTTCTTGAGAAATAAAAATTCCTTTTCCATTTTGTTCTACTTCTATTCCTAAGAAGTATCTCAACAAACCCATGTCAGTCATTTCAAATTCATCTTTCATGACTGTTTTAAAATTTTCAATAAGGTAATCATCATTACCTGTAAAAATTAAATCATCAACATATAAAACCACAATCAACAATTTACCATCCTTTTCTTTGATGTAGAGGGTGGGTTCTCCCTCACACTTTTCAAATCCATTTTCCAGTAGATAGGAGTCTATCCTACTGTACCACGCTCTTGGTGCTTGCTTCAGCCCATAAAGAGTTTTCTTCAATCTGCAGACTTTATGCTCTTGGCCTTTCTTCTCATATCCGAGAGGTTGTTCAATGTAAACCTCTTCCATTAAAACTCCATTTAAAAATGCAGATTTTACATCCATCTGGTATACTTTCTATTTGTTTTGTGCTGCTATTGACATCACTACTCTTACTGTCTCCATTCTTGCAACTGGTGCAAAATTTTCTTCATAATCTATCCCATGTTTCTGCTTATATCCCTTGACAACAAGCCTGGCCTTGTGTCTTTCTATATTTCCTTTAGCATTTCTTTTGGTATTATAGACCCATTTAACACCAATAACTTCTTTACCTTCTGGGAGATCAACCAACTCCCATGTTTTGTTCTTCTCTATGGCATTAATTTCATCATCCATAGCTTCTATCCATTTTCTATCTTTAATAACATCTTCAAAATTAATAGGATCATCAACTTGACAATACAAAGAAAATAGGGAATTCATACTTTCGTTTGCTACTCCCTGCTCGTAGATTTCTCTAATACTTCTGGACTTTGTTCCTCTTTCACTTGGTGTAGATGTGCTTGATGAAGCACTCAATTCTGCTCCACGTGGTGTGCACGGAGATGCACTCCCGCTATTTCTCAAGGGTGTTCTCGCCGCCGCTTGAGGCGTCCCTTGCTGTCCCTGTGTTGGTGGAGGTTGTGCTACAGATGGGTTGTTAATTTCAACCACATCTTCTTCATCTTCATCATGAGATAAACAGCTTTTAACATCTTCAATAAATTGCACATCTCTGCTTATCACAAACTTCTTTGTGGATGGGTTATACAATCTGTATCCTTTGGAATCGTCGCAATATCCAAGGAAATACACTTCTCCCCCTTGCTATCCAACTTCTTCCTCAACTTGTCAGGAATATGTGCATATGCCACACATCCAAAAATTCTCATGTGGGTGACTCCTTGTTTTCTGCCACTCCATGCTTCTTCTGGAACTTTGTTCATCACTGCTTTTGTGGGGCATCTATTTAAAATATACACAGCACAGTTTGCTGCTTCTTCCCAATACTCATTCGGCAAGTGTTTTGCCTTTAGCATGCTTCTCACCATTTCCATTATGGTTTGATTCTTCCTTTCAGCAACTCCATTTTGTTGCGGTGTGTACCTTGTGGTAAACTGCTTGTGTATGCCATTCTCTCTGCAAAAACGCAGAAATTCCTTTGATATATATTCTCCTCCTCTATCAGTTCTGAGAACTTTAATGTGCAGCCCGCTCTGTTTCTCTACAAGAGCTTTAAAGTGGAATTTTTTTTGAAAAACTTCACTCTTATATTTCAGAAAATAAACCCACACTTTTCTTGTGAAATCATCTATGAAGGTCAGCATGTAATTGCTGCCTGAAACTGATGTTGTTTGCATCGGCCCACATAAATCTGAGTGAATGATCTCTAAGGGTGCTTTTGCCCTTATGCTTTTCCCTGACGAAAATTTTTCTCTATGTTGCTTTCCCAGAATGCAGCCTTCACATAGGCTATCAGGCTTCTCAATCAATGGTAAACCTCTTACCATTCCTTTTCTGTGCAGCAGATTTAATCCTCTGAAATTGAGATGTCCAAATCTCAGGTGCCATAACCAGTTTACATCTTTCTCTTCCTTCTGAAAGGCTTCTTGTGTTACAGCTGCTATACTCTTTCCTTTTCCCTTCAAGTTAGTGTTGAGCTTGAGTGGAAACATTCTATTGCTGGTCATTTGAATTTCAGCAATAATTTTCTTGCTTGGAGGAATATCTTTTATTGTGCACACATCATCTTTGAAAACTACATTGTAACCTTTGTTTATGAGCTGCCCAACGCTCAAAAGATTACATTTCAGACCTGGAACATAATACACATCAGGGACAAATTTCTGCTCACCATTTCTTGCTCTAATACTTACTCTGCCTTTTCCTTTTACAGAGATTTTAGTATCAGTCCCTGTGGTCACTTCAGATTTTACTTCTTCATCTAGATTGGCAAACATTGCTCTATTTCCAGTCATGTGATTACTACATCCTGAATCTAAGAACCAAACATCATCTTCTCTGTCTTGTGCTACATTACATGCTAGCAGCACATTACTTGGGTTCTTTTCTTCTTTTGCTACATTAGCATTCTGCTTATTTTTCATGTCATTTTGCTTCTTTCTACATTCATTGGCATAGTGCCCATATTTTTTGCAATAATAACATTGGACATTGGATTTGTCATACCTTTGTCCATGAGCATGTTGGTGTTGATGTCCACCTTGCTGGCTGTTGCTTTGGCCATGACTCTGATTTTCATTGTTGCTCCTTCCATGTGAATGTGAAGGGTTGTTCCTTCCACGTCTGCTCTGGCTTCTGCCTCTTCCTCTTCCTTTTCCTTGACCTCTTCCTCTTCCTGAAGGCATTTGGGTCTTGAAATCATGTTCAAGAGATGAGGTTTCATCTCTGCTTAATCTCTGTTCAGGAGTTATTAGTGAGGCATGAAGTTCATCCACTGTGAACTATGAGAGATCTTTGGTCTCTTCTATGGTGGTTACAATAACATAAAAATTTGAGGGTAAGCATCTCAAAAGTTTCTCCACAATCCTTATTTCTTCAAGAGTTTCTCCATGGGATCTTATCTGATTTACAATCCCAATCATATGTGTAAAAAATGTGTCAACACTGTCTGACTGTTTCATGCAAAGAGTTTCAAAATCCCTTCTCAACAATTGAAGTTTTGCTGTCTTAACTTTCTCCATACCTTGATAAGCTACTTTCAGAGTTTCATGTGCCTCCTTGTATTTCTTAGCTGTTGCTATCCTTGGAAACACACTCTCACTTACTTCCTGATACAATAAGAAGAGAGCTTTGGCATCCTTCTTTCTATTGTTCTTCAATAAATCCTTCTCTGCTTGACTTAAGGCATTAAAGGCCTGCTCATCAGCTGGTTCTGTAAAACCATCTTCTACAAGTTCCCATAGGTCTTGTGAAACAAATAGGGCTCTCATGGTAATGGCCCTATAATCATAATTCTTTCCATTAAATTGTGGAAGTTGCACATTTCCAAGATTCATTCCTGTACTTGGTCCAGCCATTGCTATTAAACTGAACTCTGAAATTAAACAAACTGTCTTTCCTTCTCTAAAAGAACAAACTTTGTTAAATAAAAAAAACAACTCTGTTTTCTTTGAGAAATACCTGAACTTTGACCTTTGTTGAGCTTTTCACACTACTGGAGAAAACACTGCAACAAGTCTTCTTCTTCAGCTTCTTTGAAATCTTCAAAGTGCCTAAACTAGCTTTGATACCATGTTGGAATTTCTGAAAATTCCAGAACAAACAGTATAGAATAAAGCTCCCCTCTAAACACAGAGAAAAATATTAAAATTGCATTCACAGTGACAGAGTTTCCACACTTGAAACAGATTTCTATTTCTTCAAAAACTGATACAAACTCTTCCTCAACATAGAGGGATTACAACTGCTAGACTGCTGCAAAAACACAGTGCCAGAATAACACTCTGTCTCTCTAAAAATTTCACTGTTGTGCATACATAAAAAAAATCTCACACTGCTGTGTATTTTTTTTTCATTCACTGTCTCTCTGTCTATTCCAAAAAAAACATTAAAACAACTCTCTGTCACACACAAATATCATTTCCGTGTGTTTTTTGTTTCTCGCACTGCTGTGCATTTATTTCTGTTCTGTGTAATACATTAAAACATATTACAAGTCTGTCCCCATTTTGTACTCCCGGCACATTACAATATATAACATTACATAATAGATATATATTATAAATATCATATATTTATAATATATATATTTTACCAAAGTAAAACCTCAAACTTACTGTGGTAACAAAAATTGACTCAAGGTTAAAAACATTAAAAAACTTGATGCGACAAATGTAAACCAAGTCAAAAAGGTACTTAGAATAGGCTTTCCTTTATGCTTTCCGAGGGGGTTGTGAAGCTCATCCTCCCCAACTCTCAGACCCCCGCTGACTGGCTGTGTTGTAGTGTGTGGGGACCACTACAAACATGGCTCTGTTTTTAAATTAGAACAAGGGTTTTGCTGTGTAATTCAAAACTTTGATTTGTTGGTTGTTATTGTTGAGGGCTTAAAAGCCTGAAATGACTGTTTTTAATTAAACTCTGTTCTTCCATAGTTTGAAACTACGAAAGTATTCATTCCTCTGGAACAAACGGCTACGCCCATCACCAATTAAATTCTCCTCTGCGATTGTGGCTGCGGCCCATCAACAATTAAATTCATCCTTAAAATTTTCCCATTCTTCTTTAATACATAGTGTTGTGCACTCAAACTCTGCTGCTGCTACCTCTGTACTCTTTTCTTCCTGCTCAAAGGCTAGCAGGTGACTTTAATATTTTCAACACTCCCCCTTAAAGTCAGCTGCTGGGTTATCTATCATACCCAAGAATTTTCTTAAAAATTCAAATGTCTTCTGCCCCAATGGCTTTGTCAAAATATCTGCATATTGCTCCTTTGTTTTACAATGTTGTAAAACAATTTCTCCATTGTTCACCAATTCTCTGATATAGTGAAACTTTGTATCTATGTGTTTTGTTCTCTTATGAAACACTGAATTCTTCGACAATGCAATAGCTGAGCTATTGTCACAATAAATTATTGTCCCTTTTACTCGTTCTTGGCATAAAATTCTCAACATCCTTCCCATCCAAATTGCTTGACACGTTGTTGTTGTAGCTGCCACATACTCTGCCTCTGCTATTGATAATGCTACAATCGGTTGTTTCTTAGAAGCCCATGAAATGGCTTCTGAACCCATATGAAAAAAATAACCGGAAGTGCTCTTCCGATCATCTACACTTCCAGCTCAATCACTGTCAGTGTATCCAACTAACTCTGAATTTTCTGAAGCAGTATCTAAAATACCAAATCTTTTAGTTCCTTTAACATACCTCAGAATTCTCTTTGCTGCTTGCTAATGCGCTTCTTTTGGCTTCTCCATAAATATGGAAATTAAACTAACAGCATGCATAATATCCGTCCTAGTTGCAGTCAAATACATGAGGCTGCCAACTATGCTTTTATACAAACTTGGATCAAAATCCTTGCTACTGTCATCTTTATTCAACTTCAATCCCATTACTGTGGGAGTAATTGCAGCTTTGCACTCCTGCATATTAAATCTTTATAAAACTTGATTAACATACTTTGCTTGAGATATAAAAATCCCTTTTTCATTTTGTTCTACTTCTATTCCTAAGAAGTATCTCAACAAGCCCATGTCAGTCATTTCAAATTCATCTTTCATGACTGTTTTAAAATTTTCAACAAGGTAATCATCATTACCTGTAAATATTAGATCATCAACATATAAAACAACAATGAGCATTTTACCATCCTTTTCTTTGATGTAGAGGGTGGGTTCTCCCTCACACTTTTCAAATCCATTTTCCAGTAGATAGGAGTCTATCCTACTGTACCATGCTCTTGGTGCTTGCTTTAGCCCATAAAGACCTTTCTTCAATTTGCAGACTTTATGTTCTTCGCCTTTCTTCTCATAGCCCAGAAGTTGCTCCACATATACCTCTTCCATTAAAACTCCATTCAAGAATGCGGATTTTACATCCATCTGATATACTTTCCATTTTTTTTGTGCTGCTATGGACAACACTGCTCTTACTGTCTCCATTCTTGCAATAGGTGCAAAAGTTTCCTCATAATCTATCCCATGCTTCTGCTTATATCCCTTGACAACAAGTCTGGCCTTGTGTCTTTCTATTTTTCCTTCAGCATTGCTTTTGGTCTTATAGACCCATTTAACTCCAATGACTTCTTTACCTTTGGGGAGATCAACCAACTCCCATGTTTTGTTCTTTTCTACGGTATTAATTTCATCATCCATAGCTTCTATACATTTTCTATCTTTAATAGTATCTTCAAAATGAATAGGATCATCAACTTGACAATACAAAGCAAATAGGGAATTCATACCTTCATTTGCTGCTCCCTGCTCATAGATTTCATTAATATTTCTGAACTTTGTTCCACTTTCATTTGGTGTAGTCGTGCTTGAAGAAGCACTCGAACCTGCTCCATGTGGTGTGCTTGGCGATGCACTCCCATTTCTTCTCAAGGGTGTTCTCGCTGCTGCTTGAGGTGTCCCTTGCTGTCCTTGTGTTGGTGGAGGTTGTGCTACTGATGATTTGTTAATTTCAATCACATCTTCCTCATCTTCATCATGAGATAAACATCTTTTAACATTGATTGTTTTCTCAATGCTTCCATCCCATGCTCCCTCTTCAATAAACTGCACATCTCTACTTATCACAAACTTCTTTGTGAATGGGTTATACAATCTGTATCCTTTGGAATCTTCACAATATCCAAGGAAGATGCACTTCTCCCCCTTACTATCCAACTTCTTTCTCAACTTGTCAGGAATGTGTGCATATGCCACACATCCAAAAAATCTCATGTGGGTGACTCCTTGTTTTCTGCCACTCCATGCTTCTTCTAGAACTTTGTTCATCATAGCTTTTGTAGGGCATCTATTTAAAATATACACAACACAGTTTGCTGCTTCTGCCCAATACTCATTCGGCAAGTGTTTTGCCTTTAGCATGCTTCTCACCATTTCCATTATGGTTCGATTATTCCTTTCAGCAACTCCATTCTGTTGTGGTTTGTAAGTTGTGGTAAACTTCTTGTGTATGTCGTTCTCTCTGCAGAAACGCAGAAATTCCTTTGAGATATATTCTCCTCCTCTATCAGTTCTGAGAACTTTGATATATAGCCCGCTCTGTTTCTCTACAAGAGCTTTAAAACAGCAAAATTTCTGAAAGACTTCACTCTTATATTTCAGAAAATAAACCCACACTTTTCTTGTGAAATCATCTATGAAGGTCAGCATGTAATTGCTGCCTGAAACTGATGCTGTTTGTATCGGCCCACATAAATCTGAGTGAATGATCTCTAAGGGTGCTTTTGCCCTTATGATTTTCCCTGATGGAAAATTTTCTCTGTGTTTCTTTCCCAAGATGCAGCCTTCACATAGGCTGTCAGGCTTCTCAATCAATGGCAAACCTCTTACCATTTCTTTTCTGTGCAAAAAATTCAATCCTCCGAAATTGAGATGTCCAAATCTCAGGTGCCATAACCAATTTTCATCTTTTGCTTCCTTCTGAAAGGCTTCTTGTGTTACAGCTGCTATGCTCTTTCCTTTTCCCTTCAAGTCAGTGTTGAGCTTGAGCGAAAACATTCTATTGCTGGTCATATGTATTTCAGCAATGATTTTCTTGCTTGGAGGTATATCTTTTATTGTGCACACATCATCCTTGAAAATTTCATTATAACCTTTGTTTATGAGCTGCCCAACGCTCAAAAGATTACACTTCAAACCTGGAACATAATACACATCTGGAACAAATTTTTGCTCACCATTTCTTGCTCGAATACTCACTCTGCCTTTTCCTTTTACAGAGATCTTAGTATCAGTCCCTGTGGTTACTTCTGATTTAATCTCTTCATCTAGATTGGAAAACATTGCTCTATTTCCAGTCATGTGATTACTACATCCTGAATCTAAGAACCAAACATCATCTTCTCTATCTTGTGCTACATTACATGTTAACAACACATTACTTGGGTTCTTTTCTTATTTTGCTACATTAGCATTCTGCCTATTTTTCATGTCATTCTGCTTCTTTCTACATTCATTGGCATAGTGCCCATATTTCTTGCAATAATGACATTGGAAATTGGATTTGTCATACCTTTTTCCATGAGCATGATGGTGTTGGTGTCCACCTTTTTGGTTGTTACATTGGCCGTGGCTCTGATTTTAACTGTTGCTCCTTCCATGTGAATGTGAAGGACTGTCCCTTCCACCTCTGTTTTGGCTTCTACCTCTTCCTCTTCCTTTGCCTCGACCTATTCCTCTTCCTGAAGGCATCTGGGTCTTGAAGGCGTGCTCTAGAGATGATTTTTCATCTCTGCTCAATCTCTGTTCATGAGTTATCAGTGAGGCATGAAGTTCATCTACCATGAACTTTGAGAGATCTTTGGTCTCTTCTATGGTGGTAACAATAACATCAAACTTTGAGGGTAAGCTCCTCAAAATTTTCTCCACAATCCTTCTTTATTCAAGAGTTTCTCCATGGGACCTTATCTGATTTACAATCCCAATCACATGAGTGAAGAATGAGTCAATAGTATCTGACTCTTTCATGCAGAGAGTTTCAAAATCTCTCCTCAGCAACTGAAGTTTTGTTGTCTTCACTTTTTCCATACCTTGATAGGCTACTTTCAGAGTTTCCCATGCATCCTTGGATTTCTTAGCTGCTGATATCCTCGGAAACACACTCTCATTTACTACTTGATACAATAAGAAGAAAGCTTTAGAGTCTTTCTTCCTATTGCTCTTCAATATATCCTTCTTTGCTTGAGTTAAGGCATTAAAAGCCTGCTCATCAGCTGGTTCAACAAAACCATCTTCTACAAGTTCCCATAAGTCTTGTGATACAAACAGGGCTCTCATGGTAATGGCCCAATAATCATAATTTTTTCCATTAAATTGTGGACGCTGAACATTTCCAATATTCATACCAGTGCTTGGTCCAGCCATTTCTTTTAAACTAAACTTTGAATTTAAACAAACTGACTTTCCTTCTCTGAAAGAACAAACTCTTTTAAACAAAATAAAAACTCTGTTTCCTTGAGAAATACCTGAACTTTGTCTCATGTTGAGCTTTCACTCTGCTGGAGAAATGCTGCAACAAGTCTTCTTCTTCTTTAGCTTCTTTGAAACCTTCAAAGAGCCTAAACTAGCTCTGATACCATGTTGGAATTTCTGAGAATTCTAGAACAACAAATGGAGAATAAAACTCCCCTCTACAACACAAAGAAATAGAAAATTCTTGACAGGAGACAGAGTTTCAACTCTAAAAAAACTTCTATTTCTTCAAAAACTGTTACAAATACTTCCTCTAACAGAGGGATAACAAAATAGGATTGCTGCAAAACACAGTGCCTGAAATCACTTCACAGTCTCTCTGTAACAACGCACTGCTGTGCAAAACAAAACAATACAATACAATATTCAGACTCTCGGGCCTTTTTGTTTTTATATGCCGCGCATATTAAAAACATTACATAAAAATATATTAAAACTCAAACAAAAGTCTATTTAAAACAAATACATGCAGGCCCCACTTTACACTTACGCTTTGAACGCGCGATCAAACTATTAAATACGT
This sequence comes from Pinus albicaulis, assembly GCA_034641835.2. NCBI lineage: Eukaryota > Viridiplantae > Streptophyta > Pinopsida > Pinales > Pinaceae > Pinus > Pinus albicaulis. Next base: position 485,179 of record JAXQQM020061586.1, on the reverse strand, counting down.
TGTATAACAACCATCGGGTCCGCGCTTTAAACAAAACAAATGACAATCAAAAATTCCGATTGCGATTACAAGTTGGACGCGATGACTAAGATTCAAGTTCGCTGCATAAACCCCATCGAGTCCGTAACATAACAAAACAAAACGGCCCACTGAATTTTCCGATTGCGATTGAAGAACGGATGCGATGGCGCATAAAACTCCGATGTAATAGAACCATCAGGTCTGCCATTTGATAGTGCAATCGGGCCCAAATCATAAGAGCTTTCGATTGCGATCAAGAACTAGACGCAATGACAAGCTATGAACTGTGGCATATAATCGGGATCGGGTCCAGTCTATTGTTAATGCAATCGGGAGCATAGATGAAACACTCCCGATTCAAGACTTGCGATCGTATAAAAGACTGCCGCGTGGTTTGTGGACCCACGGGCCTCGGTTATGGTGCAGGGCAGTTTTAATATAAAGTTTGGTTGTATATTATATACAACTGTTCCGCTTGCGGAACTCTACCATATCAACAAGACACTTTGACTTTGCAATATATGTATGTTGCGATTTTCGATTGCGACCGTGATCGCATTGCAAATCTTCACATCAACAAGACACTGCAAAATAAACTTGCGATTCTGATTGGCATTTAAGTGGTGGGGACCACTTGTCCTCCCTTTCAAAAAAGTTAAAGAACTTCTGTTGTTTTAAAACAAATTTCTTCATTCTGGTTGTTGACGGCTTAAAATCCTGAAATGACTGTTTTTAATTAAACTCCGCTCTTCCGTAGTTTGAAACTACAAAAGTCTTCATTCCTCTGGAACAAACAGCTATGCCCATCACCAATTAAATTCTCCTCTGCAATTGTGGCTGTGGCCCATCAACAATTAAATTCATCCTTACAATTTTCCCATTCTTCTTTAATACATAGTGTTTTGCACTCAAAATCTGTTGTTGTTGCCTCTGTACTCTTTTCTTCCTGCTCAAAGGCTAGCAGGTGACTTTAATATTTTCAACCATATTCACTCACAAGTTCCTAAACTTAATATATATATATATATATATATATATATATATATATATATATATATTCGCTATCTCGATAACTTCGTGAAAGCGTGACATTCTCGCATGCAACAAACATGAACTCGTAACATGTCGCCAAGGTAGGGCCATTTTTATCAGATTGTATTTTTATTTGATGGTCTATTTTCCCAATTCAAGAAAAGAAGGCTACTCTAAACTAACTTTACATTGGAAATTATGGAAAGTTGAGCAAGATTTTAAGAAATTTTGGTAGGGATTTTTGTAAATCATTGAATTTCAAAATTTAAGATGTGGTAGAGATTTCTGATAATGATGAATTCATTTCCATTATAAAAATATAATTTTTACATGATTTTTTATAATTTTTATAATTTTTATAGCGTAATTCGCTTTTAGAGATTGGAAAATTCCTGACCCTCCGTAGACAACTCCCAAAAAAAGAAAGGGTGGACTAAATTTTTAAAATCACCCATGTCCATCCCATTCAATAATATTTCTGCAAATAAGCAATCCGGATAAGCTCAGACAGATGCTACCGAAATATGAAATCGCTGAACCAGAGATGCATAGTCTCACGTGGACTACTCCACCCCAAGCGATTGGATAGAAACAATATAAAGTCAAACGACAAAGAAATTTACGAAAGCGCTTACATAATTGCACCATACCGCCGCAACAAAGTTTGAAACTCCGCCCCTACCAATGACAGCGGATAATGAAGATATCTTACTGAAGAGACAAGGATCAGGGCAATGGATTGCGCCTAAATACAAAGAAATGATCTTTTCTTTCTTAGTTCTCGAAAAGAACGTAATCAAATTCTCAACTTATTTTTAAATACTCGTAAGATTCGCTTGGGATCTCTAAGTTACAGAGTACCTTTCTTGTTCAACCTAACAAAATTTATTATTATAAGTGGTATAATTCTTATTTGTGCACATTTTTTTACGTTTATAAAAATATCAGATATTTGGATAGAAATGCGAAATATTCAAATAATAAGATTTTAAGTTAGTGTAAGAAATATTTATTAAGATGTGTTATGTGTACAGATTAAATTTAAGGAGGGGAATAACATTTTATTTCTCAAATTAATAGAAGTAACAACATCAAAAATTTATTTAAATAAAAACATCCATTAAAACTAAAATTTATTTATATATAATGTAAAATAATATATTTTTTTAATTATTAAAACTAAATCCAATTAACAACAATTAAAAATTAATAATACTTGAAAATAAATCCATAAACTAAATATACACTATTTTGGTGTTAAGAAACACTCTTGCCATCTCCAATAACTACTAAGCACAATAATCTTCATAAATCATGGTAGTACTCATTGGCAAGTGGTTGAGAAGGAGAGGGTTTCACATGTAACCCACCTTCCGTGCTAGTTAAAGACAAAGCTATGTAAAGTAGGACCTTAACATTACCGTGGCTCTCCCATTATAAGGGGTTCATTAATTGGGAGCACTGAAGTGAAATTTAATGTTAGGATATTATGTGATTAGAATAAAAGATTTGAGATTTACAAGGTCTGATTGATTTAATAATTAATTTAAGAGGAGAAAAGAATATAAAGAGGAAAAATGAGGGATGGAAAAGAAAATGTTAGTTTTAGTTTAAGTTTTTTTTTTCAAGTTAAGTGAGGTAAGGATGCAAAGGAAAGTGGTCATTTTAAGCCATATACAAAGCTTCATTGACAACTTGTAATTACATTTTATTATTATTGTAATGTTTTTTTAGACTCTTTAATTATAATAACACCTTTAGTCTCATATATATGTATATGTGTCCAGGAGTAAGGGAGAGAGACTTAATATTAGTAATAGTCCATCTAGTAGATAATGTCTTCTTTTTCATTTTTTTATCTGTTTCTAAATGTGGGAAGCTATTATAATCATAGGGATTCTCTCATTCAATCAAGACATGTTGGAAGTTGACATTTTTTCCTAGGGGCCTTCAAATAATGCAATTTTGATAACGCTAAAGAAAAACACTGAAATCCACTAGGGAAAAATATTATATTTTGTTTTGATATATTTTTTTAAATATAATATTTAGAAGTCATTGTTTCTCACTAGTCCCAAAGCTAGTTTTAAATGAGTTATATTAGAATTTTCACTTAATTATTTTTCAAAAAATTTAAACTCTAAAAATTGAAATCTGTTTAATTTAAGAAAACTTATTCAGGTTAACTCATTATAATATGTGAAATATATTGGAAAGGTTATGGTTTCTTAATACTCTTCTAATTATTCATATATATATATATATATATATATATATATATATATAAAAGTTATATTAGAATTTTCACTTTAATTATTTTTCAAAAGTGTTAAACTCTAAAAATTTAAATCCACTTAATTTAAGAAAACTTATTTAGATTAACTCATTATAATAAATGAAATATATTGGGGAGGTTATGGTTTCTTAACACTCTTCTAATTATTCTAAAAAAAAAGTCATCTAGGAATTATATATATATATATATAACTTTCAAACTCCAAAAGTTTTAAAGGGATAGGAGAAATAGTGAAGTAGCTATGTAGAAGTTTTTAGTTTTTAAATTTTATAATTCTTAAAAAGCAAGTTCTCTAAATTAGGTTTATTTCCTATGTCAATAACTAATTTACAACTATTAAAATTGAAGCTTTTAAAGTACAAATCTAGTTCCATAATTTTATTTGTAAAGAGGATAGAAAATGTCATTATAGATTAAAATTTTGAAAATATGTGAGAATATTGAACATTGGGCATTCCATGCATATTCACTATGTGTAAAGGGATCAATTTTTTTTTTAGAACTTATCATAATTTTCACGTTAAAGATTCTCGGATGCGGGTGCTGGAATGGTTAATAGCATTGATGGGACGGAGGTTCACCGGACGGGAGGCCACCTGCCTTCCCGCATGAGACCGGCTATCCCACCTGATAAGTGTTAACGCACACATCTCATGGACTTAATGACATTTAATATGGGTGCACATCACAATCCGAAAGCAAATACTCGAGGCTTTCTCGACTGTTGTATTATTGATTCATATCAGGCTCAATTGAATGGTTATTCAATGTTGAAGATTTCTCGTTGCAGAGGAGAGTTGTTAAATTCCATGGCCCCGTTTTCCCCAGCGCCGGTGAACTGGTGGTGCCATCCTGATGCGGGTAAGGAAAACGAGTGCACCACCACTGGCAAGAGAAGCCGCAACAATTGTTGTTTGGAGCTCGATGATAGCATTCACATCTCTCTCTCTGGTTCATGCATGTCGGCCACAGTCTTTCTGAATACTCCTCCGACGCAGCCCCCTGTCAATCCTTTGGCCTTTTGGAATTCTAGTCCCAATTCAGCTGCAAGCATGCCTAGACTAAGGCAAAGGATGCGCTGCAGGTGCGGGTCTACCAGAAGCACTGGGAGGCGTTCGCCTTCCCCCTCCAACTCGCCTTTAGAGATTTCTTCCCCCTCAAATAGCCTCCCCCGTCTTCTCCATGGTCGTTTGCTCCGTTCGGGATGCAGATTGGACTCTCCCTTGTCCTCTGGGCTGCCAGCTCAATCCCACACCGCTCTCTTCTCATTTGATTGCTCCTTCAACCGTCTGAGAGTCTCTGTCGCCATTTCAGTAGTTTTTCTTGAGGAGCCCCAGGATGAGAAGACTGAGAATCCTACGGAGGGGCAGGGTCCTGTTGGTTGCACTAATCAGGACGAGGCGCTTCAGGGTTCGAGGGGCCAGCCCAGCAGGAGCAAGGATGTTTTGCAGGGAGACTCTAGACACTGTCAGGCGGATTTGGTGGACACTCCATCCTCCAAAACAGTGGTCTACTCTGATGCAGCCATCTCCAATGATCATGGTGAACCGGAAGATTATGGGTGCAGGATCGAGCAGGAGGCTCCTGATGAGTAATTCTGCTCTCTTTTATGGTTTTCTTGTTATGTCTCTTCCCTCTCCAAAGGGCTTGTTTTTCGTTTTCCTGTTATCTCCTGTCATGGTCCAGTTTTTGTCAGTGACAATCTTTAGAATTCACAGTATTTTGATCCCCTGTGTGGGATTTTTTTAAATGGTGGTTGCTACAAGCTGGTTTCCCTCCTGCAGGGCAGTCTCAAACTATGTTTTGTCTGTCTAAATTACCTCCACACTGGGCACTGTTAAGGCTTCGGCCCGCTGTACCATACTTTTACTGTTAATAGAATACTTTTACTTAGAAAAAAAAATTCACATTAAAGATCAAACTTTGGTAAGAGCTATCACACTTTAAAGAAGAAATAGTATATTAATATGGTAAATTTTTTCTAATTTAAATAGAAAGTTCTATAAAATATTAATAATATTGGTAAAGCTTGAAATAGATCAACCATGAATCAATAAGAAAGAGAAGAGATTTCTCACCAATTAATAATATAGATAGGTCAATAATAATTAATGATTTAAATCATAATATGGAATAAATTAAAAAGATGGATGAAAATAGGAAATAGATGGAAAATTAGATGAATGGAAATAAGTAATATATGGAAAATAAAATGGATGAAAACAACGACCATATAGAAAATAATATGCAAGAATTGAAAATTTTAATATCTTCCATCCTCTAACACTAAATGAGAAAATCCTTAAAGAAGATATAAATATTCAAGGAAATCATGAAAATGTGGAGGAGATAAATATTAATTCCTAGAATCATCAACATTCATCATCTCCACATCTACATCGTTGAGGGCTCAACTACTAGAAATAATGGAAGACAAAAAATAAATGAAATAAAAAATACTAGGGTGAGGAGTCCCCGAGGCTGCCCACAATGTTGAATTCCTTAATTAAATTAAAAAGTATAAATTACAACCTTATAAATATGCATAAGGCTAGGATAGTTAGAAAAAATTCTCAAAAATCACGAACCAAATCCTAATTACAGCAAAAAACCAAAGAATTGTTTATTTCTCCATTATTTCCAAGTTTCCCCCATAATGGAGAAAGGATTGATTTCGACACCTAGCATCTCTCTAAAAAATTCAAATTTTATCTTCCCAACGAGATTTGTGAAAATGCCAACAACATTTTCACAAGTGTTACAATATTTAATAAAAAATTCCTTAGACTTTATCTTCTCTCTAATAAAATGAAATTCGACATCAACACACTTTTTCCTTGCACGAAAGATTGGATTATTTTCCAACTTGATTGAGCTTTGGTTGTCACACTTGATCATTGTAACCTTCTTTTGTTCTTCTCCAACATCTTGAATAACTCACCTCAACAAAAAAAATTCACAAGTTTCTACACACAAAGCTTTATACTCTACCTTTGTAGATGACAAAGATATAGTAGGCTTCTTCTTACTTCTCCATGAAAAAATCATGGATATAATACTGAATTCATAACCTATAGTAGATATTTTATCATTTGGATTATCGACCCAATCTGAATCTGAGTAACCTTCAGCTCAACATAAAATGAATAAGTATATTTAGGACCAAAATAAATTGTACCTCTAAGATACATGAACACTTTTTTCATTGTTCTCCAATGAATTTATAGAGGTCTGGTCATAAATTGACTCAGCACACTAACTAAATATGCAATGTCAAGTCTAGTGGTAGTAATATAATTAAGACTTCCAATTAGTTGTATGTACAATTTACTATCAACCTCTTTTGAACCATCATCAAAATGAAGCTTCACACCATGTTGCATAGGAATAAAGAAACCTCTGCATTTATCCATATTAAAAATTTTAATCCCTTATTTGACATACTTACCCTGAGAAACAAAAGTTTGACTAACATCTCGCCAAATTTCAAGACCTAAATAGTAATGCAATTCACCAAGATCTTTCATCTAGAATACATGTGACATATGCATCTTAATTTCATTAATTAGCTTTAATTAATTTAAAGTAATAATTAAGTCATCAACATAGAAAGAATTATGCACCACATATCCCTTTTCATCAAATTTGGTATACATATTTGAATCACTTTAATTTCTCATAAAACCCTGTTGGAAAAAGAAAAAATTTATCTTTTCATACCACGACATAGGTGTCTGTTTCTGCCCATAAAAAGCTTCCTTTAATTTACAAACTAAATTTTCATTCCCCTTTTCACAAACCCTTCAGGTTGTGTCAAATACAACTCGTCCTTTAAGTCACCTTTCACAAAACAATATTTTACATCTAGTTGGTGCAAATTCCAATGATCCTTTGTAGTTAAAGTAATTAGCAATCTAATAGTGTTCAATTTAGCTATAGGTGCAATTTTTTTTCATAATTAATACCCTTTTTCTGAGAGTATCCTTTTTCCACCAATTTAGATTTATATTTATCTATGCTATTGTCTACTTTAAACATGGGTTTGTATAACCATTTTGTTAGTATGAATCCTTCGTCGAAGTGTACGAAAAAGGACCACTTTAGCTACGCATAACTAATAGCGCTAACAACAATAGTGGCTGCCAAATATCTTCAGATTTGCGGTTAGTAATAAAAATGCTGCAACAACCAGCATCTATAAATGGAAAGACATTAAGCAAGAAATAAAGGGTTTGCTCCATGCATCCAACAGACAAGACAAGAACACAATTTTTTGAAAGAATTTTTATATTACAGTAGCACCCGGGGAGGAAAACAAGAAGGTGTATCCTGTCTCCTCTCAATGGGATGGGTTCTTTGTAGTCCTCAACACTTCGCATCTAAGCTTTTCTCTCTTGTAGGTGTAGAAAACCCAATGCAAAAGAATAGAGCTCAAAGGGAGCAAAATGGCAGAAAATGGTGACCAAGTGTATAGATCCGTGAGTGATCTAATAGGCAACAAAAGGTGAAGAATGATGGGGAAAAACCCTCCTATTTATAACAAAATATCGAGTCATTCTAGATCTTGGTGCATGATTAAAATAATGTTAACCAAATCTAGATCCACCTTTTTATGGAATACTTTATTATATTTGTTGAGGGAAAGGGGCTTTGACTTGGGTCAAATCCCTTGATTAATCAAAAATAAATAAATAAATGATTTATTTATCTTTTTAAGGAAGTGGTTGGAAGATCATCAAATAAATAATGATTTATTTAATTATTTGTGGGTGATTTTCGTTTATATTTAACAAGGAATATTATCTAAATAAGATTTAAATAATTATTCCTAGAAATTAATAAGATAAATAAAGGTTTATCTAATTAATTTCTTTGATTTTTAAGTTTAAACATGACTCGGAATAATAATTAAATTATGGTTTAATTAATTATTCCATGAGGAAAATCAAACAAATATGGGTTTGTTTAATATTTCTTTTGGGGTTTCCCTCGTTTTTAACATAGTGAAAGCAAGCGTACTTTTAGGGTAAACTCGGTCTTACATGGTGTACTTGGGTCCATCTAATGATAATAGGTTAGATGACCAAAAAATGGTGTACACGTAGCGCTTCCCCAACCGTGCGAGTGTCGTAGAAAATCGTATGACCGAAGTACGTTGTAAGAACACAATCACTAGACAAACAAAAGGGATGTCGCGCAGAGAGAAAAGTGAGGTAGATAGTAGGGTCAAGGACTAGACCTCGAGTAGAGAGACCGTAGGGTGCAACAAGTCTCTTTTATGAGAGGGTACCCGTGCCGAAGGGCGGGGGTGGCATACTTATGCCCTCCGAGACAAAGTACAAAAGAATAGTGCAAGTCCGTAAACAAGGGACCGAATCCATAGTGCTATACCGCATAATCAGAGCCGATAAAAATACAATGAGTAATCCCACATACATGTTGTGCTCGGGATAACACAGCGCAGACTTGTACAATAATATTTTAGAGTACATGAGATACAAATACAACCCAAATGCCCCCGTAAATGGGGGAAGGGCTCACAAAAATCTGATTGATACATGCAAGTCGAAGAGGCGCCGGCAAGTGGCTAAGGCCAACATCATCAAATATCAGAGCCGCATCGAAGGCCGCAAAGAAGAGGTCATCCGGGCATGTGGGGGGCTACTGCAGTGCCACCCCCTCATGAGGGTTGAGACATCTCACACACACCCGGGAATCATCAAGAGCCACCGCTGATCACCGGACCATCAAGTATACGAATCTCAATCATGTCAGAAGAGCCGGGAGAAACAATCGAAGTCAAGGAATGAGAGATCCCTTTCGCCCGATCCGAGGCACCGAACAAGAGTGGGAAGCCGGAACCAAGGTACACCGCCTCTAGACCGGGTCCCGGAATGAAAGTGTTGATGTCGACGTAAGGAGGTTCGCCATAGTTGAGGGAGTGAGATATCCCCAACGTAGGCACGACGGGACGAAAACGTAGAGCGACTTACGACCGACACTAATGATGAGAGTGAAATAGAAAGGACTCGAGTAGCGACGGACGACTTCTCGTAGAGCATAAAGGGCATGAATGACATGGCATCGACCGACAAAATATCATATAGGGACAGAGGGACAGGTGGGAATGAAGGTCATAATGTGCGACACAAGAGAGAGACCAAGCAATGAAGGATGGAGGGCTAGAGCGGGGTACAAAGGGACCCAGGATAGACTCAAGGAAGGCGATGATGACTCAACTTGGATACTCTAAACAAGGGCGACTTGATGGTGCTGCCGCATACGCAAAGGCCCAATGGGGGACCATGAAAACATGAGTACAAGATGGTAACTCATGCACTGAAAAATCGACACGAACAAAGACAAGTAAGGAGGCAAAATGGTGCCCCAAGTACAAGTGTTGTAAGTGAGGAAGTTCGACTTCAAGGAGAGAGAAGGATCCTTGGACAAAATAGCTCCCCGGCGAAGGATGAAAGTACAAAAATATGTTGGCTATCTAAAAGAACCTAAAACACGCATCTCAAAAGGGAAATGCTAAGCGGTAATATTTCGAAGATAGAGTGCATTGCGAGGATTAGGAAGAGGATTGCCTTCAAGTCCTCTAAAAGGTATGCCCTCTACCCGCACTCTCACTCAATGACGTAAGGGCCTAGCCATAATGAGTCGAATCTCCCGTGACCAAGGACATCATGGGCTTGGTCGTCGTACTCAGAACAAGGTCGCCTTTCAGTCGGACTTTCGGTCATATTGAACTTTGGTACGTTTCTCGCCGCTTCCATGATTTGCAATGCAACACTAGCGTCTTCGCAGGCACGCTCGTGCATGATAAGTCGTTTTTCAGAGGTTGGGTGTCAAGAGAAGTTCAACAAATGTGATGAAGGAAGGGGATGTCACACTCGATCAGGGAAGACCGCTCTCTCCAACAACGAGGTGAGGAGGGTTATGGTTGAGGGGCATAGGTGCCCTCGAGCATGGTGTGAGTCATGCCAAAATGTATTTAGAAAAAAGGGGGATCTAAATACATTTAAATGATGTGGTGTGCCATTTGTTCACGTTATGGTTATGCACAGCAGAAAGGAAATGGAGGATTTCCAATCTCTTTTGGTACCGACATAGGGATCAAATGGACTCTAAGTTTCCGAGTTGGCATATCTCGGTGTCACTATCCCAAAAAGAGGATTTGGAGATAATGAATCGATGCTCTCAGAGAAAAGCTATAGGTTGGTCAACAATAATGTCTAAGAGACTCGCAGTTTCGATGTAAGATGAGGGAACGATAAGGGGTATCATCCCTAGAGTGATCTGAAGTGATATGGGACTCTAGAGGTTCTTCGAAATGTGGAAGAATACTAGGACTAAAGTCAACACAACCATATCCACTAGGAGAGTGGTGGAGAATTGCTTCACTTGGTCTCTCAAATGTGGGTGCCCCCTTACCCAAACAAAGGTTTCAATGCAATGGCCCACAAGGTGGATGCTGGTGTGAACGCATGGGTTCGATGTGGGCGTAACAGATAACGTCGTGGTGGGGATTTTTTCCATAATGTTGTCATCGCGATAGAAGATGGGGTGATTGGTGGAAGGAAGACCACCTCGATGTGGTGAAGTGACCGCAATCATCATCATGAGAAGAGAGGTTCACATGCGCATCGTCACAAGGGGTGACCGAAGAGTAAGTAGATAAAGGATCTACCGATGTTGAGCCCAAGATGATCGCCCAAGGAAGGTCAAGCGAAACAACAAGAGAGGATTCGTATGGAATGTTCCCCCGAGGGTCTCATGGATGATGATAGGTAAGAAATGCTGACGAAGGTCTCGCCATCTCGACATCGTGAGGGGGAATGTCAATGGAGGCCATAGACCGGTAGTTCTGCCGGCGTGCATGCGCAAATAGGGGAGAGGTGGACCTCATTGCGCTTGGCCTCGAATTGGTGGACCGCGGCGATAGAGGTGCGAAGTCCCCGAGGCGGGGACAAAGATGGGTGTAATGGCTATGGAGATCACACAAAGCACAGGGTGGTTGGTGTGAATAGTTTTGTGATTCTTGGCCGCGGTCGCGAAGGAACAGAGGCTTTCTGGGGATCGCGGGACTCGTGGAACGTGACATTAACCATGGGCTTGAGATGAAGCAATTCAGAAAGGTATAGGTGGCGTGACCGACAACATCACACAAAGCATGCCGGATGGTATGCTTTGGAGGCCGAGGAGGAGCAGTGCTTTGCTGGGGCAGCCTTGTTCCGTGATGCCCCCTGCGAGCTTTTCCCTTCTTACCCGAAGCGATCGCAATAGGAGGTGGTTCCCCGTTGAGGTGACCGAGGCACTCGAGCAGCAGGAGAAGCCATGGGGACCAGACCCTAACGTCAAAGCAATATGAGGTTTGGGCTCGACTGTGCAAGGTGGGCCGGAGGATCAAGGTACCAAACGGGAATCCCAAGGGACAAGTTAGGAAGAGAGAGGGTGGCCATGACCGGTACCCGTGTACACCCTGGTGGGGAGCTAGGAACGATATCTCGACCGCAGGGGTAATGGTCAGTGGGACGGCTCCTAAATGGCTAAGGCCTCGGAGGAACCGTGCTGCGGGGATAAAGGGGCTCATGACTACCAATCAGCAGAAGGGCTAGGGAGCGAAAGTCTGCGGGAGGGCAAGGCTTGTCGACTAGCCGAAGCCAGGCTGTTTCGAGAGCAAGCCCGAGACGATCGTATCATGCAAACATTCGATGAGATGGTGTCGTAGATAGGAGGAGGGGGGAGACTAGGAAAAGTTCCAAGTGGAGGAATCCTTGTAAACGCCAAGGGAGACAAGGGTCAAGGAGTCGACGGTTTGCTTTGTTGGCTACGTAAGAGATGGTTGTCTCTGTGAGGTCTCGACATTTTGGCTCATGATATGTCAATCGGTCAATGGTGACTATCTTTCCATTATGGGGGAAAGAAATCTTGCGGAAAATCGTGGATGGGACGAGCAGACATAGCATAGGTGTAGCTTCGCCCAATAGAATGTTGTAGTCTAGCGTGTATGCCGATGACTTCGACGTCAACGCAAATGGCCTTACCGGCCGAGGGTGATAGGACAACTCAAAACAGCCAATGGGCCGGGAGGCATGACCGTCCCACGCTCGAAGGGTGATCGAAGGGGCTAGCTCTGGGATCCGAGTTGCTTCCAACCGAAGCGGACATCATGTGTGGATGCCCCCTCATCAATTATACACCGACACGTTGGCGTTCCGCATCTCGACGGGGATTTGGAAGCGTTTACCAAGGAGGAAGAGGAGGATGGTCTAAACTGGAGTGGCATCGAAAACAATCATTTGGTCATCACAGCAGGTCTGCCGAGCCGCCCACGGCGATAGTAGAGCCTTCTTTTGGGAAGGGCATGACCGGAGGAGTTCCAGTGGAAATGGCGCAGGAGATTGCGCCAAATCATCTACTATGCTATATGAATGGGCGAGCTCGACCGGAGCAGCTGCTCGACGTAATGGTCCCTTAGGAATATTTGTATGAACCTCAACTCGGGTTGAGGATGGGCGTAAGGGGCCACTGGATGTCGAAAGAGGCTCTGTAGAACCCGAAGAAGGAGGTTCGAGGGCGTAGCATCGAGCGGGAGGCTTGGGGCATCAAGTGAGATCGAGTTTGAAGGTGAAGATCGACGGATGGGGAGGATCAGAGTTCATCATGAGGATCCCGGTACTGGAGGAACCGTAAGGGGAAGGCTGAGGGGCCACCCCGTCCTTCAGTGGTTGGGTAGCCATGATTCCTCGCCGCATCCACCGCTCTGAGGGGACGGTGACCGTTGTTGCAAGGGTTGAGGAGGAAAGGAGGCGAAAAGCGCATATGCCGGAGGAGCTGGCGCACTGTGCCGCGGATAAGGGTAATGGTTAGGTTGGGAAACATTGAGGGCAGGTGAGGTTGGGCAAAAGGATGAGGCATGCCGCATCCCGATGCGTACTACCGGGAGGGGGAGAAGTGCGAGTGGTTCCCTCCCCCGAGGAAAACCATATCTCATGAGAGGTTGAGCGCATGGATGAGAGATAGATCCAACGATGCCGCTTTGGGCGATGAGGTGCCCCCGGGAGAGGTGCATCACCGGGTTTGGGGAGATCAAGTAGGACTAGATGATCATAACTCCGTCCGAGCATAGATCGTGTCATATTTTAACGCCATTTGAGGGCATCTTCTCTCGTTTGAGGAAAATGTGATGCAACATCTTTCCCGATAGGGGAAAAGAGAGATCTAAGGAACTGACCCATGTAGACACTGCTTTCCTTCGAAGGTAGGAGATTGACATAGGCTCGTCTCTCTTCGCCATTCCCGGACATGGGCAGAAAGGCGGGTCGAAGAGGTTTGCTTGAAGGAAGTCAAGAGCTTGATACCAGCGTCATAACGAAGGGGAAGCGGGAAGCAAGATAAAGAAAAGTTCCTCGGCAAGAGTTGCAAAGGTGGTAGGGGAGGAAGTGGGTTGATCAACATACCACTTAGAAGCTTCGCCCGTAAGCGTGCGTTGGAACAATCGAAGACGAACGAGTCATCTGTGAATGGAGGTAGATGAACACCACATGTGGAAAGATCGAACATGATTTGAAGGATCTTCTCCGCGATGCCTTCAAACTCGATGCTCGGAAGGGGAGCTTTGCTGGCATAGTGTGCCAACTAGCATCATGGTGTATAGGGTCGTTTATCAACCGGTCCAAATCGGGGATGGGCCGAGGCCTCGCAAAGAAGGGGAGCACGGTGAAGCCGAGGTAGTTCCCGTGGTGGTTCTCGCTAGTAGTAGGGCCGGGAATTAGGCCGGGAGAACCGCTGAGTGTTGTGTGCCCTCCGGGACCGCATATAGTGAAGGTGACGGGGAGAACCAGAGGAGAAGGAGGACCCGATGAATCAGAGAGAGGAGCTCGCAGTGCGACTCGAAGGGTGGATCGGCTCGACGACGGCGGGCGAGCAGTGTCGATCGACCGGAACCGAGGATGAAGGCCAAGAAGTTCGGATAAGCGCTTGGGGGCGCAATGATGACAGGAAGAAGGAAGCCGACAAAGGGGCAGCGTACGAAATCACTCAAAGGTCAAGTGCGTAAAAGGTGCAAGGACAATTGATTTTAGAGTCTTTGCCAGCGTGCTGTTACACCAGGTGCTTCTTCGCTAGTCGTCAGTGTGGCGTGCGTTAATTTTAATTTTTAAACCCTTTTCCATTTTGAGAGCAAGAAAAAAGTGTGTCGCGTAGCTGAAAATAAACCCACAGAGAACGAATATAATACCGAAATAACGATAACAAATTACTTGTGCATCTATCTAACCCAAGAAGGTGGTCCGTCACGAAAACCGTTCCGACGCAGGGAAAAAATCTAATAAAAACACACTAAAAAGAGGCCAATAGATCTAAGGTCGAAAGGGACAGGGATCTAAAGGAGAAAACTCGTTGAAAGGAGGTGTAGATCACTGCCCAAGAGGCGCAGGCAAGGTGGCTCGAAAAAGGGGAGGAAATCAGCAAAAAGCGTATAAGTAAGGAGGAGGCCCTAAAGGGAGGTCCAAACAAAAAATACAAGAGGTGATTTGAAGGGAAGAAGAGCCGATTAAAAGCGTATCCGAAAAGGAGGTATCGTATCCGAAAAAGAAATGGTCGAAAAACTCGAAAAAATTAGACACTTATCATAGCACTAAAGCTCTTCCACAAAAAGTGGAGGGTACCGACGCCCCCAGGGGGGGGCTAGATTCCCACTTAGTTGAGTAAAAACAGAGCAAGAATAGGTCTAAACGGCGCGAGACTTCCGAGGTCGACAACCCCGACAGCAGGTTCGTAAAAAACCCGCAAAAATATTTCAAAATTCCAGTAAAAAAGTCCGTGTCGCAGCTTTTTACCCTCGTTTTTCGCTCCGGTCGCACTTTTTGGGTCAAGTTTCCGTGACTCGAGGCTTGAGGTCGCACTTCAGGGCCAAAAAGTGCGGACCCGCACTTCCGGACTCTCGCGGCAGTATTTTTAGAAAAAAATGTCGTCTCGCCGCGGGCCGATGCCTGGCCACCCTCGCGCAATAGGGCCGAAACACACAAAGTAGAAATTTTAATGTTTGAGGGCTTTATGAGGAAAAAACCCTATGAAAATAGGACAAAAAGCCGAAAAGAAACCCTAGGGTCTCAAGTAGCCGGACATGCGGGAATAGGAAAAAACGACAACGAAGTCGTAATTTAAAACCCGTGTGGAGTCGCCATTTGCTAGTATGAATCCTTCGTCGAAGTGTACGAAAAGGACCACTTTAGCTACGCATAACCATAGCCCTAACAACAATAGTGGTCGCCAAATATCTTCGTATTTGCGTTAGTAATAAAAATGTTGCAACAATCCATCTATAAATGGAAAGACATTAAGCAAGAAAATAAAGGGTTTGCTCCATGCATCCAAATCGTACAAGACAAGAACACAATTTTTTGAAAGAATTTTCTTTATATTACAGCAGCACCTCGGGAGGAAAAGAAGAAGGTGTATCCAAATTTCCTCCTCAATGGGATGGGTTCTTTGTAGTCCTCAAAGCACTTCGCATCTAAGCTTTCTCTCTCTTGTAGGTGTAGAAAACCCAATGCAAAAGAATAGAGCTCAAAGGGAGCAAATGGCAGTAAAATGGTGACTCAAGTGTATAGATCCCGCAGTGATCTAATAGCAACAAAAGGTGAAGAATGATGGGGAAAAACCCTCCTATTTATAACAAAATATTGGGTCATTCTAGATCTTCGTGCATGATTAAAATAATGTTAACCAAATCTAGATCCACCTTTTATGGAATACTTTATTATATTTGTTGGAGGGAAAGGGGGCTTTGACTTGGGTCAAATCCCTTGATTAATCAAAAATAAATAAATAAATGATTTATTTATCTTTTTAAGGAAGTGGTTGAAAGATCATCAAATAAATAATGATTTATTTAATTATTTAGGTGATTTGTCATATTTAACAAGGAATATTATCTAAATAAGATTTAAATAATTATTCCTAGAAATTAATAAGATAAATAAAGGTTTATCTAATTAATTTCTTTGATTTTTGGGTTAAACATGACTGGAATAATAATTAAATTATGGTTTAATTAATTATTCCATGAGGAAAATCAAACAAATATGGGTTTGTTTAATATTTCCTTTTGGTTTCCTTTTAACATAGTGAAAGCAGTTTTACTTAGGGTAAAACTGGTCTTACATGGTGTACTTGGGTCCATCTAATGATAATAGGTTAGATGACCAAAAAATGGTGTAACACATTTGCATTCTATGGGCTACTTTCCTTTAGGAAATTTTGTCCATTCCCAGGTTTCATTTTTAATTATAGATTCATATTATTCGTCCATATATTTTCTCCATTATTCATATTCATTAGCTTTATTAACGTTCATGGGCTCTACGAAATTCAAAACACTAGTCATGAGAGCATAGTCCATGTACCTTTCAGGTAGTCAAATATATTGAGTAGATCTCCTTCGTGCTTCACTGTTTTCGCCTATGTTCTCTGAAAGTGCTTCTCCATTTTGGATTGAGCTCTTACTATTGGTGATGTCCACATCGTTGGATTCTTCCCCAAGATTTTGGTGCTCACTATATTCTATTATTGCTTCTCCTTTATGGTCATTAGCTTCAGTAAGAATGTGCAATCTTTCATAGTTGTTATCCTTGTTACCTTCATCTGCCTATTCATGGAAAATTACATCTCTAATCGAAAACACTCTGTGAGTATATGGATCAAACATTTTATATGCTTTAAATTATGAAAAAGTGTCCTACAAAAATACATTTGATACCTTTAGCATCAAGTTTCTTTGTGTTATCCTTCGGAATATGTGTAAATGCCTTGGATCAGGATGCATGCATTATATATAAGGCGAACACTACGCCTTAATCAACCCATTTGGTGAATACGTAACTTTTTGGCTGAAGAGGGAGCGGTTGATACAAATAGAAAATGGAAGTTTCTTCCCCTCCGTGGTGGCTATCAGTACTTGGAAGTCATAAGTACGGATAGGAGGGTCCAGAAGCAGTGCATGATACATCGTCTTGATGATGCATAGAAGTAATATAGGGAGATCGAACCATACAAACTAGGGATGTGAACACACTACCTCCCTTCGTTGGTGGAAAATTTTGATTGGTTAACGAGCAGCCCCAAAATGAGGGTAGCGCTAGCTTGGCACTGCCCAGGTGCGGCACCAGACTAAACTGATATTTCCTATGTTACTCCATTTTCTATAGTAAAAAAACCTTGGGACTAGTTTGTGGAAATCACTTACAAATTACTAAATTCCTTCCATAACTGATCCATTATAAGGGAATGGAGGTACCAGCTTCGCCTTACTGTCATTGACTCGTAACCAGGGAAGGGGCAGTTCGTGAGGCAGGGAACAGAAGGGATACAGAGACGGATAGGGATACAGAGGCAGAAGGGAAACAGACAGGTTAACACACAAAGTAGGCATACAAGGGCATATTTTCATACTGTCATATTTGCGGCATATTGGCATACAATAATATCTCTCCTTGTTAGCACACAAATTAGGCATATAAGAGAATATTTTTCTACCACCTACCACCTCCTTTTGTCTATAGATAGGGAAACCAGATAGGGAAACATAAAAGGATTGGGAATAAAGGTCCTATATAAAGGCCCTTAAACAGACCAGACCTTTCTCTCTTTCCTTGGCCCAAATAAGAAAGACTCTGAATGGAGGCATAGCTTCGCTTTCCTACCATTGACTCGTATCTGCTACTAAAACATCCCGAACCAGCTCGCGTATGGTGTATTCCATTAGACGCTTTAGCTTTCCCAGCACCCACCATAGCTCTTAATGAGACTAATAATGTTTCTCCTTGTTCACCTAGCTAATTCATCTAGTAAAAACCAAGATGCAATTCAAGTAAATTCACTTAATGTATGGCTTCCTATTTTATTGATTGATGGAGAGAATAGAAGCTTGATAATTCACCTAATGGTGGGTGCTATTGATTTCTGACAAAAAAGCCCATCAAATAGCCCTAACCACATGGGTAGGTTAGGCAAGCTTCGAGGTTGCTCCAAGATTTGGGACACGACCCTGATCTTGCACGCATAGAGGTTTGAGTTTGAACACTAACGGGTATGAGTTTGCACACTATGCTAACATGGCTAACACGACCGTGAGTTGAGGCACAGACCTGATTTTTCACATGGAGGTGTGTTTTATCTGTCTCTGGTTCTCCTGTTGTAAGGTGTTCTCAGGTGTTATGTTCGTATTGAGTCCTCATATGGAGATCACAGGGAACGTGGTGGCTCTCATGATGGCCCCCAGCGCTGCCTAATTTCTATCTAAGGAAATAACATCTATTTCAAATACCTATATAATGATCCAATGTTAATGAGGAAATGGATGACCTTGTTTTTTATTGAGAACCCTTTTTTAGTTGATGGAGGAACCCATGATTGATTTGGTGGTAGAACCAAGCCTTTTTTTCCAACCATAAGGTGGGTTCATGAGTAATTGGTTCCTTTCTCTAATGTTCGTAATGAGAAGGGATGATAGCCTCTTCATAATATGATTGAAGGGAACTTATAGTTATAGTTAAGTATAATATCCTTCTTCTATGTTAGGGAATTTGTGTTTATAAATCTTTGTAATAAGCAGTGAGTGGAATTTTCCGAATCAAACCCCTTTAAAAGTGCTTGTGTAAGTTCAACCCAAGGGTTTGTGTCTAAGGTGACTATTTTCGTTTCATCTTGGCAGGCTAAGATGCTCATTTTTCCCTGCTTGTCTGAATTTCTACTAGGTTCCGTCTTGATGAAATAAATAATTGACAGAGGAAGAACCAACGTGGCACCGACCAACGAGAGGCTTTATCCTATCATTAAAGAAAGAATAGTTGAAATATCAATAATTGAATTCCTTCTTCCTCACCAATGATCCAATGATTTCATTCTTCTATCCTCTTAACTCCTTCTTATCTACCATCCTATTATCTGCCATCCTCTTAACTCCTTATTATCTACCATCCTCTTCCCCACCATATTCTTATATTTATCTTCTTAGTTACTTTTTATCGTACATCCTCTCTCTTAACTCCACTCCACTTAAATCCAATCCTATTATCTCCATCTTATCTACCATTTTCTTATTGGAATTCTTATGCAGTATGACCAAGTCAATTTTATATAGTAAAGAAAGGTACGGATAGACATGAAGTCTGATTAAACTAGTATGTATGAATATACAACACTATGAAACCACCTCATCTATTTCCAAACTATGTACCTGATCAATTGGTATGGCAGGAAGTCTTCTACCAAACTTACATGCATGGCATAGCTACCATTTTGAAGAATAAAAGAAGGGATGCATGGCCAAGTACACCCATCAGCCTAGGCTCATATGTTGCCAGGACTTAGGCTAATATGAACAAAGAAGTTGATATGCTGAAGACCTTTCATTTTACTCATGGAAGCTTTAAAAGACATGATCGCCTTTGTATAGTAGAAAGACATTGCGTTAAGAAAGAAGTAAGTTGGCCATATACTCACGAAAACTACCTTGAAGAGGAGCCTCAAAGACGAGATGTCACACTGAAAGAGGTCGAAGCAAGAATTGGCATCCGCAGAAAAGCTTCAAAAATATCTATAAAGGACAGGAAAATTATGAACACGGAGGAAGTGGATCATCAGAAGGATAAGCTTGAACAAACAGCGAAAGAGCTCTTGCAAGAAGAGATCATAGTAGAAGAAGAGCCTGCACTTGTCGAAGCATTGGAAGCTGCGCAGGAAGTTCCCGCACCGGAGAAGTATAAAAGGAAATATTCTTAAAAAAGTGAAGTATCCAAGCCAAGATAATTCTCAGAGACGCAACATGGAAAAAGTTGTCACTTATCCTATTTGATGAGTCAGAAGGAGAAGGTTACGAGGAGCAGGAGAAGGCTTTATCTCCGCAATAGTCTCACAGGTCACCTGACCACTTTCTCTCACAATTGGTATATGAATAATTGAATCCTTCTGAGATGAACATAGTTGCTGATTTGGAGGAATTCGTTGAGGAGGGAGGGAACAGAATCAAATAGAAATCAAGAAGAGAGCACCTCCAAGAGAAAGGTTGTGATTTTAGATTCATTGGTTCATCCGATTCGGGTAGCTGGATGTTCTAAGGCCATCTCCAAACTCACCACCGATAGCATTGTGTGAATGACGGGATTCATAGAGGAAGAAGAATAAAAAATAAAAACCTTTAAGAGAACACTAAGGTTATCTGAATAAGAAAGATCAGACCATGAGAAGCAGAAAAAAGACCTCCAAGAGTTTCAAGAAAATGCATTGGATCTGGAAGGATAGTTGTTGGATTCATATTAGTCGGTCTATTTCCAAGCTCATGAACTCTTGTTGTATGAAAAGAATTCAGGGAATTCGTCCAAGAAGGGGAGAGTGTGCAGAAGTAGGCATAAACTCTTAACTTAAAGCCAATGTTGCAGAAGTCCTTAAATAAATGGCAAGGATCATTTTCCAAGCAACCCGACATCCCTGAGGCGCTAGGGAAATCTCAGGAGCTTATTTATCAATTTTATTTTTATAAATGTAAACACGGATTAGACTCCCTAGTCGAGAAAGCTTCTAGAACGGTGCGTCTATGTAACTCAATCAAGGACCACATCAGGGAAATAATGGAGGAGCACTCGCTACCACCTCTTCCAGCAGAAGAAGATGTTGCTTCAATCGATAAATGCTTAGACGGAGTAAGTGAACAATTAGAGTTAAGAAAGAAAAAAATCCAATCGCTCACAACTCTGGCGAAGGATATCGTAGATCAATTCATCATGAGGTCATCAAAGAAATGCACCCAAGTCGATACATTTGTGGCGAAGCTCAGAGACACGCTCTTGAATTGGCACCGAGCATGTATGCAAACAATGCCACTAATGTTGATGCACTCATTGTAGCCAGAATGGTTGGAATCTATGATAAATATGACATATGGCATGCTTATGTGGCTAATAAGACGAAGCCACATGAAGACAGACCAAGCTATAAAAAAAACTAAGGAAATAATGAAAGGGGAAGATCAAAAGTGTCTTTATTTTTGTAATATTGAGTTTAGGAAAAAGAATTCCAAGAGTCATAGTCATCAGTAGGGTTGTCAATGCCAATAGTAAAAGGAGTTGATCCGCTAGTTGATACAGGTGTTTATGCTAGTACTCAATACAGGTTTGTGTCTTTCATTCTCAGTACTCCATGATTATACTCCTGCTACTCTATACCAGGTGTCATGTCTTCCTTAGTATGTTTCGAAACTGATGGGGCCTTCTTTTCATTAACTCTATGCTTTATTTTTATGCCACGTGCCCCATTTCTACCCCCTCCCTGTAACCCTAAAAAAATATCTACCTCGGAATCACTTGCGAATATAGAACACAAAGTCCTACATCCGTTTATGTATATGGAACACAGGTTACTACATCAAATTGTTTGAAAATAATAATAAACATCGCTTACCTTACAATGCACCTCGAGAGAATCATGCAACAAACAAACACTTTTTTCTTTTTTATTCGGTAGTGATAGTCTACAGGGTTAGGTTGGTGATTTGATTTCCTGAATGTTCTTTATTGATAGCCCACATTATTTTAGAGGGGTGCACAAAAGGATGGGTGGGGTCAGCAGAAATGTTGACGCTAAAGCTTTGATTTATGGCCTACATCTACCGAGAATAGGAGTTGTACAATGGACGGGCTACAACTCACATATACTGAGCGAGGTGGGCCAACGGGAAGATAAAAAAGACCCATACCGAGTGTTTGTGAGGTGGGTTGTGCCTTCCTTATTGTGTTTCTGTATTCACATATATAATGCAATAAAAAAGTGGTGTGGGTTAGCTTGTGTTTTACCAATGAGTGGATCACGGCTTACCACTATTTACCCTTTACTATGTTGTCTACTTATCCTATACTGAGGTGCATGCTACCAACTGTTCTACCAGACTTTCACTTACTCCCTTCACCCTAATCGATGGAGTGATGCCCAACAACCAATTCATTGAGCTAGAAAGACGAGGGAGGGTAGCCAGAAGAACAACCCCCTACCTTGGTTACACATAACCTCTTTACCCACCTGAAGAACTATATCTACTCTAGGCACTTGCTGTTGAATGAATGCACTTAGTGATAAATGCTAGAGACTTACCAGCCCAGGATGAACCAACCTTACCCTTACTTGAGTACTCCCTTCACCCTAGGAGAGGGATTTTCTTACAAACCAGTTCATTCAACCAGGAAGGAATATCAGTTGTTGAGTACGACATGCGCTGTTAACCCTTTACCTTACCCCTTACTTATCGTGCATACCACCTGTTCTACCTGCCCTTACTAACTACTCGCTGAAGCCAGGAAGAACTGGGTAGGCTTTCACCCCCTACTTTTGTTCCACACAACCTTTTGACCCAAGAACTAGCACTTGCCTTCTTCATAGGAGTGTCATCAATAAAAAAGAGACGCTTACTTAAGAGCCCGCAAACCGGGTCGATCGAGGGAGATATCAAGAACCATCAATTTCCATTCTCCCAACCGGATCAGCATACGAAAGAAGTGAAACAACAACAAACTATTCTGCCCTTCGAAGACCCAATAGAAGAGTCGGTAACCCTTCCCTATGGAGGTAAAGTACCCTAAAGCTATATACCTCAACCTATTTAGGAGTTCAACACACAGGTTGAGCAGCTTTCTCCATGGAATCACATCATTGAAACATGTATAATGGAAATCAAAAGAAATCAATAGATATAGATAATATTGCAAATTGAAACCACTGACTGATATATAATATAATATTTATAAATTGGTCTAGAGTTAATTTCCATAGAATGTGGAAGCACTGATTGGAGACAAAAAAGACCAGAATCAGTCAGAAGGTAAGGTAGTGAGTGACTTAATTACTTACCTATATTTCTTCCCCTAAAAGAGAATAGCGAAGGTGAAGGTCTGATGGTGACAGACAATATTATTACTATGGATCGATAAAGTAAGGAAAGGCTCTAGAATGGGTAACTTCATTAAGGGTCTGAGGATGGTTGGCGGTTCTTCTATGGCTTTCCACCACTTTCATACGGGAGATTACTGGTCCTACCTATAACTGTTCAATTTACCCAGTCACTAGGGAGAGGAAGGTTTGATCCTACCTTCAAGAGATTGGTATGCTCCTACCTTGTATGGAAGGTCTAGTAAGACGATCAAAAAGGTTGGTCCTACCTCTCTTATCAGGTTATTGGATGGTCCTAAGAAAGTCAAGGAGAAAGTATCTCGAGTTAAGGACAACGACGCGAATGAAAAGTGAAGGACAACGAGTAACGCAAATGACAATGAAAGTGAAGGTCAAAGAATCTTGAAAGACTAATATGTTCCATGTATATGAACCATCGAAAATGATATCTCAATCGACCAATCAAAGGGAAATATCATTGACATCATGTTCCATGTATATGAAGCAGCCATTTTATGGATGTCAATCGACGAGAGATAAGGGTTGATCCATGTTGCATCTATAGGAACCGTCAAGGTTGTTGCATCTATAGGGAATAAGCTCTCGTGGGTGGCTGCTATCGTTATAGGGATAATGCATTATGGGCTCAACCACCTTTCCTTTTTGGTAATCGATCGACATGCACAAAGTGATCAATCGTCAAATCGTCTTGTCATCGAAGTAAATCTAATTCTATATCGGTGTGATCGACCAACCATGAATTGGATCAACAAGATGTCATGTATATAGTATATCGGCATGATCTCCTCTCCATTGATCTTATGGTCTGTATTGGTGTGATCAACCAAAACCAGAATCAACCAACTATGCAACAATGAATCGGATCATATCACGGAATCACGTATACAATAAAATATATGCGATTGAAAAAAAGTATGAAGTGATCAATCATGTGAAGTATAATAAGAGATCCAATCCAAATCTATCTTATATGAACCAGCATTTCGTTGTTCAGTCGAACAAAATCATCGTTCGGTGTTTAGAGGTAGGCTTTGAACCTGCTAAGTTGAGCCATCCAATTGGGATTGGAATCTTTGAATGTATCTCGTAACACAATATATCTCGTAACGTAAGATATGTGAATCTATCTATGATCTACGTAACATGATCATAGATATGTGAGTTCATGTTACGTGCCAACACAAGGAAATAGGTTGGTCGAGCGATGACTCCGCCATTCTTTCCATTCCCTAGGATAGGTGGCTACTTCCATTCCCATTCAAGAGCCATTCAGCCATTCTTTCCATTCCCGTGATTCCAGTTGCGTCGATCATATTACATATGTAATATCAATCAATCGCTCTCCCAATCAATAGGTCAGAGTGGAGACTGCATTCTTTCTGAACGTAGGCTGCATTGCTCTCACTCTCTGAGTCCGTCGAGGTGCTCTCTAATTGTCGAGGCATTCTTACCTGACCTATTTCCTATTCACTCGACCTATTGATTGATTGATGGAGAGGCGGGAGAGGTCATTTATGCGATCATACCAAGCTGACTCATCAGTATGGAGCCAAATCATTCAGGACAAGATAGAGAGGTCGCGTCTTTAGGATATTGATTCCTTTATGCGACCTACTAGTGATGATATTGATAGGAGATTGATTGGGAGAGCCAACCAACCATATCCCATTATGCTTGATTGGGAGAGGTCATTTATGATTTATAACCAGCCATAGTTACTAGATTGATACCTTTAGGAGATGGGCTCGACCGACCTATTGATTGGGCTTGACCTGATCGAGTGAGATAGTGATAGATATAGCATTGGGAGATAGAGATAGCTGCACTCAACCTATTGATTTATTCACTCTACCCGACCTATTCACTCAACCTATTCACTCGACTTATTTATATTACATATATGCTATGAAAAAATATGATGCTATGGGAGAAAAGGAGTATCCCGAGGTGAAAATCAATAAAAATTATATAGCAATAAAATGGGGCTCACCCACCGAGAGACAACTGAT
The DNA here is from genome assembly GCA_034641835.2 of Pinus albicaulis. NCBI lineage: Eukaryota > Viridiplantae > Streptophyta > Pinopsida > Pinales > Pinaceae > Pinus > Pinus albicaulis. Next base: position 459,856 of record JAXQQM020061586.1, on the reverse strand, counting down.
AACCAAGCTTCCTTACAGTTGCATAAATTACCCACCTTGTGGTGTTCACGCCGGCAGTCCGACAGAGAGGTGAAGTATTGGTGAGTGGGAGCATCTATAGTATGGGCTTCTTCGCCTATGATTTTTTTATTAGGGGAATTTGTTACTTGGACTCATTACCTCCCCTAAAGAAATGACTGGCACTAATGAAAATAAATTTTTTCTCCACCAAATCTTATCCATAATTTGTACTCCCATCTACAGTGGTAGCACGGGGCTTTCGGAACTGAACGAGGTAACACTGGGCGGGAAGGCAACGATCTAAGCTTGAATTCTTCTATATATTCAGTTACTGTCGGCCAATAAGAAAATTGATGAAACTATTAGCTATCGTATTCTGTTTCGGTCCGTACGCATACCTCTGTAGTTTAAGTGTCCCTAGACCATATGCATACCTCCAATTGTCGTGGCACAAATGAATTTATGTGTCTTTCCACTACTCACTTTTTAAAATCCAGCTATATAGAAACATACAAAAATAAGAGAATGGAAAGAAGGAAAAAGTGTTGAGGGAAACCTAAAAAGAAGAATTGGTGCTTTTATATATAATTTGTGCTTAAATTTATATAACTTGTATTAACGTAAATAATAGCTTTTTTTAATTCGTTAGCAAACCTATACAACCAGCCAATAAAATATTTGTCTAATTTGACAACCACCATCCCTCCGCTCGTACGTTGTTACTAGTTGGTTGCCGGTAGAAATAGATACTTGGTTTTCCAGTGTGCAAAATAGATATATGTAGGTAACGTCGGTGTAGATTCATTAGCTATTTTTCAGTAACTAGATACAACCCTAGAACTGGAAGCAACATGCCTCCATATATGTCCCCTCGCAGTTTGTTCCTATTGCCAATGCCTTAAACAAAGCCTACATACAAAATTTGGTTTCGGATCAGAATGGTTACTTTCAATCCTTTCCATTCTATCCCCCCACTCGCCTATTTTAGCCACCCACTTCATCTAGTCGCTTTTTTCTGTCTGCCATTTGAATGCATACGAATTCAATGGCTACCTATGTTACTGTACAGGTTCAACTATCTCATTTGTCACTTCAGAGGAGGTGATATAGATCCAAACCAAGCCTAAGATCTGCTCGAAGGTTTTATTCTGCTATAGGTATAGCAAATTAGAAAAAACCCCCTGGGGATTAAGAATCTCAACCAAGAACAAAAGTGAAACTCGACAAGCCTGATGACATGTCACTCACATGGATGAACCGCCAATAACTAACTTGATGGCTTGAGGACAACCCTATCCTTATCATATAATTTGAGTGGCTTACATATTAGATACCCTGACTGGGCTTTTCATAGGTGTCTAGGATTGCCCTTCAGTGAATGGGTGGTATGGGGTTTCTTTTCTTCCTTGATGGGTTCAGGGACGACCTGGTGAGATATAAAGAGAATATATTTTCCACTAAACCAAGTCATTTTTCATTATAGATCTGTTATCTTTTCCTATACTGGGCATAAAGCTTCTCGACCATCATGTTATTAACATAGCATATAGTGCGGAATTCCTATTGCTGATCTCTAATGACTTCTATGTCTCTTATGACAATTCGGATGAATGCTCTGGTGCGGGTGGCTGGTGTTGATCAAGGGCTATTGGGATAATGGATGGTTTTGTGTATAAGGGCTATGGCTAGCGTTTACAAAGGACTGGTTATGGGTTGGACTTAACAACCTCCTAACACTACTGGTACATATGAATCGGGTATACCCCTTATCAATTCATCCCCACAACCAACCAACCCCATTATGGTTGCAGTCCCTGAACATAGTTCTTGACATTAATATTCATTTGTATATGGAACTAATGGGGGAATCAATATTGTATTATCGTAGAGACTACTAATTCTTGCTATTTATTGTCTGGAAGACTCCGCCCACTAATGCAAGCTCTGATTTGGCAATGCCATCCTGGAAAGCAGACTTATCTAATTCCTGCCTGCCCTATTTCATTGGGTGATAGCATTGTATATAGTGTGATGGCAACATAGTGTAGATAATGGTGTTGGGATCACACGAATGAATGTCTAACTCATTCCCACAAGGAATATCATATTCCACAAATACGTTACGATCATGGTGTTGGGATCACACGAATGAAGATTGGGCATGCATGCTATATTCACACCATTCACAAGTTTAGGGATTACATCCCATGCTCTCCCCTGGAAATACCTAAGTGTAGCGAGTGTAGCCTTCCATCACGCTATAGCATGAGTTTCTTTCATACCATACATAGGTTATGATGTCTAGAGGTTTTCAGTGCTATCCTGGTCCATAGAGCACCGCCTGGAAGGCTTCTCTACCTTAGTTAAGGCAGTATGAAAAGGGGTTTCTGCATAACCTATTAGAGTAAGCAACCTAATAGAGTGCGGTAGTGCTCTCTAGTGAATCCGAATAATATCCGCCTCTTCCCAGGAAGACTATCTACCTTAGTTAAGAAGGATTATATCGCTTCTAAAGTACCAAAATCAAAAGTGGTGACTATATTAATCTATCTCTTCTGAGTTTGTTTCTCTCTGCTTTCTTATAGCGAGTATTATGTGAGTGAAATCCAGTTACCTTACCTTATATCTAGGCTAATGCGAGCGAACTTATAGCTACGAATGGAGATCTATCTCCTCTCCTTGGGTAAGTATCTCCTTGGTTCACTAGCTGCTTCCATCAATCACTAGCAATGAATTAAGATCTCCGAATAGCTACGAATAATGTGACCTTATAGAGGTCCGATAATCCCAGTTATAGGAAAAATCTAGTGACCTTATAGAAAAGTAGAATCCCCTCCCTTCCCTTAGGATCGACCACTTAACTAAGGGTTGCAAGAGAGTGCTGGGCCTTATTGAATCTGTTTGTCTATGTCTCTGAGTGTTTCCTTCCTCAATAATCTATCTATGGCTCGTAATTCTATTGAATATGAATTAATAAACTGCTTATGGTAGGGGTTAATGAGGCAGTGTTAATTGGGTTAATGAGAGGGAATACGTAAAGTAAAAGACTAGCTAGGTAAGCCATACCTTGCTTCATAATATGAAAACCATAGTGGGAGACTAATGAATAGAGACCAAAGTGGGAGACTCGTGAATAGAGACCTACGAATATAGAACAATTTCATATGGATAAGAAATATCCTTCTCCTTATGCGATTTGTTGATGAGGCAGTGTAAAATAGCCTACACTTGTGCACACACAAGGCAGTAGGAATATAGCACACCCCTGAGGAATGTAAGATCCCGTGAGGTAATTAGCATGTCCACGACAATGTCTCTCTCTGAGTGTTTCCTCGGTTTTAGATCTTTAACACAACGGTTGATGAGGCAGTGGTAATGTGTAGACCTCAACACTATGGAGACCTATGAATAAGCATCCTATGAGAATGTCTCATTCATATCCTTTCCTTATGGGATTGTTTTATGAGGCATTGGAAAAGTCTATAGTTTGTTAATCTCCTTCCTAGGCACAATAAGGGACTGAACCCCTGACGTATTGAGCTTGACCCCAGAAATAAATATTGTTAAGGTTGCCTAAGATTTTTCACCTTTCATTCAGGTTGCTTAAGCAATGTAAGGGATGAGGAACATGACTTAGGGTCCACCAAAGCTCAGTCAGGAAGCACTAAAACTTCCCTTTGAATAATTTCTAAGCTCTTGAATGGTACATTGGTGGAATGGCCTGATGTTTGTGATTGGCTATGATTTGTAAAAGGAAACGCAAGATGGGGTTCTGAGACGATGGATTCCTCATTGGGTTCTGAAACGTGATGGGATGTGCCTTTCATCGAATCAATGAGAATGAAAAGAAACTCATTCGACCTGCCAATCCTTCTCTCACTCCATCTCCAACCATATCAATAATGTTTGACTTTCACCCAGTATGCACCTATGAATCCGTTCCCAGGCCATCCACTCACTTTATTGGATTTCCATTTAGCTCTAGCTGAGTTGAATCAAATGGATTTCCATACAAGGCTTCGAATGGAGTCTTGAAATCAAAATATCTTGTTGGATTTATATTCTTTAAATAAAAAACAATCCTAATGGCTTCTTCCCAAAAATCATTTTAGAAATTCTTACCTTTGATCGTACTCTGTGCACACTCAACCAATGTACCATTTTTCCTTTCTAAAACACTATTATGCTATGGATGGTAGCGTACTTTGAATTGTTGCAGCACTCTATGATCCTTGCAGTACTTGATGAAGTTACCTATTCTCTATTCTCTTCCCTTGATCTGAATGAAGGATCTTTATAAACTTCCCTGTCTTCTTCTCTACCGTGTTTTTTAATTCTTTAAAATACTCAAAAACATCACTCTTTTTCTTGAGGAAGTACAACCAAGTGTACCTTGTGCAATAATCAATAAACAACAAAAAATAATAGGCTTCTCCTAGGTATCTAGTCTGCATGGGTCCACAAACATCAAAATGCACAAGTTCTAATATATATCTTCATCTCCTTTCAAAATTAGAGCGAAATTCATCTCTATGAATTTTACCTAATACACAACCTTTACAAGAAGCATATTCAGTATTTAACATAGGGAGACATTGAACCATAATTAGTTTCTGTAGCAATAATAAATCATGATAATTAATGTGACCATACCTCTCATGCCAAAGAATTTTGGTCACACCTCTCATGCCAAAGAAGTTTGTTGACATTGTTGTAGACTTCAGTGCTTGATGAATTTTGCTTGTAACATCGAGCTTGTACGAGACTCTAACTCTGACTCCTGAAGCAACATATTTGCAGTGATCCAACAAATCTTTCACTATGCAATGTCTTTTGAAGAATTCAACCTTCAGGTTCTGATCTATGATTGTAGACAGAGAGATCAAATATTTATTGATCCGAGGAACATACATAACATTATGGATGCACCTGACACTACCATTTGGTAACTCATAGTGTTATTCACTTGACTTGTTAGATGAGCCATAATAAAAGAAATACGAAAAAAAATATCTAAGATAGATAGATATCACAAGAAAATACACAAGCGACAGAGATATTTCATTATGCAGAAACAAGATACAATGTTTGCTTTCCTTTTCGAGGGGGAAACCTCCAACAGAGCAGAGTTCAATTACATTATGACACAATGCTTCTTCCTTCTATCTAAGGTTATTTATAGCTTAATGACATCCAAAACCCTAAATACTAGTGGTCCTTGACATAATCATGGGTTAACCACCTTATTTATTAACTAAGTCCAGTTTATAACTAATTTTGGTCCCTTTTCTAGAATTTGGGTTGACCACTTACAATTATTATCAATGCAGATAACCGCTTATGAGCTTTATTAACTGAACCAACTAACTATGACTTAGACTAGGCCCTCATGGGATTATTACATAAATAAAGGGGTAAGGGTTGGACCGTAACATGCCCTCCTCCATCAAAAGCAGCCTTTTCCTCAAGGTTGAAGTTGCTGAAACTCTTGAATCATGGTGGTCACTTTCGATGTCGCATCTTCGGAAGAGGTGTCTTTCCACTTAATTAGTACTTCCTTGATCGTGCGGCCACGAAGATGGAATTCAGCAGTATCCAAGACCTGTTTTGGTTGGAGCCAAAGTGAGCCTTCCTCATCCAATTCTGGAAGACTTGTTTGAACCCTAAAATTGTTCCCCACCACTTTCTTGAGGCACAAGACATGAAATAGTGGGTGGATTCATGAAGTGGTTGGTAAATCCAGTTTTTAGGCGACAACTCCTATATGATGAAATACCTGATAAGGCCCATAGAATTTGGGTATGATTTTTTGAGAGAGATATTCTAATATGGTTGGAGTCATAGGAATACTTGGTCACCGACTTGAAATGATTGTTCAGATCTATGTTGATCGACATGTTGCTTCATTTTTATCTGCGCCTGATGTAGATTATTTTTATATGAGTGATCATGGCGACACGGTTCCGTAGGATCTGATCAACTGCCTGCAATTTGTAACAACATGAGAGGTAAGACACTAGTGACGATGGGAGTTGTCCATATACAACCTCATAAGGTGTCATCTTGGTGGCATCATGATAGTTCGTGCTATACCAATATTCAACTAGAGGTATCCATTGGACCCATTGATTTTGCCTGTCAGAAGTGAAACAATGTAGATAGGTCTCCAAGAATTTTTTGACTACCTTCGTGTGAACATCGGTTTGAGGATGATAAGATGTATTGAGTTGGAGTTGTGTGCCCTTGATCTTGAAAAGGTCATGCCAAAGTTTGCTGGTTAAGGTTGGGTCACAGTCTGACACAATAGAAGTAGGCATGCCATGTAGTTTGAATATTTGGGCCATGAAAATTTGTGCCACCAATGTTGGCGTAAATGGATGGGATTGATCCAAGTGTATATCAGTGGTCACCCACCTATTCCATTAGGACGCACACCATCAATTCTTGCAGATTTTCACTTTGAGCATAGCTTACAATTTTTAGCAGGATTTCGAGTCTTGGACTCCTGGAGCCGTTTTGGGGCCTTAATGATCCAGGAGGATATTGGTGGCCACCCACCTATTCCACTTGGGACCCCACCATTTTCTCTTTTATTTTTTCAGTTTCGGCACAACTTACTATTTTTGGCAGTTTTTTGGGTCCTAAACTTCTAGAGCCGTTTTGAGGCCCTAAATAACGTTTTTTGGGAAAATCGAGAGCGACATGGAATCCTTGGATAGATATTTCTAACAAGCTATTGAGCACGTCAAACAGAGATTGTATGCCAAAGTTACGTCCCCGAGAAGTTGAAACACCAATTTACCCAAACGGGGCCCATAGTTTTGGCGCTTCATCACCTAGGGTTAGGTTTTTGGATGTTTGGAATTTTCCATTGTTTCTAAATAATAAATAGGCCCTCGAGCCTCATTTTAACACAAATTTTTGAGGTCTATAGCCACCACATATCTTCTTAGAGATATGCTACCAACACCCTAGCTATTTTTATTTCCATTATGTCTGTAAGCATATTTCAGTCATTTGATTTAAATAAAAATAAGTATTGCTTCTGATGCATCTCTATGTTTATGTCTATTTCTGTATTTTATTGTGTTCCTGCATAAATCCAGATCAGGGGTAGAGAAAAAAAATCGGTATATTGTGAAAGCCTATCAACAACCACGATGATAGTTGATTTGTTTCCATACTTTGGGAGACCAGTAATGAAATACATGGAGATGTCTATCCATACTGAAGTAGGGAGGGCTAAAGGTTGTAAGGTTCCCTGTTGCTTGATTTTTTCCGCTTTGTTGCATTGGCATACATCACATTCAAAGAAAAAAGTAAGAATTTCATTTTTCATGCTAGTCCAAAAGAAGGAGCGGTGGGCATGCACATAAGCCTTCTAAAATATTGAATTCCCGGTTGTTGGAGAGGAGTGAAATTCAGCTAATATGTGGGTTTTTAGAGCTGAGGTTGGGGAGAGCACTATTTGATCCTTGTAACGAAAAACGTCATCCTACTAAGAGTAGTTTGTTGAGGCATTGGGATCTTCTCGCAAGTTATTAATGAGTTGGGACAGGGAGGGATAGGGGAACCATTCCTGGTGAGAATCTTCAATCCAATATAATTGCAGTAGAGAGAGTGATAAAAGGGTGCCCTCATCCTCAAATTTTTGTGATAAGGCATCGACTAATACATTGTCATGTCCCTTTTTGTAAATGATTTCATGATCATATCCCAATATTTTTTCCATGTATCTATTTTTTTGTGGTGAGGATAGGCATTGCTCTAGAAAATATTTCAGACTATGATGGTCAGCACAGGTCTAGAATAATCTCCCCAATAAGTATGGGTGGCAAGTGCCTACTACATGTAAGATGGCCATCATTTCTTTCTCATATGTGGATTGTCCCAAATGTTTTCCATTGAGTTGTTCACTAGTGAAGGCAAATGGTCTAAATTCTTGCATTAATACTGTACCAATGCCCATACCAGAAGCATCACATTCAATCACAAAAGATATGGTGAAGTCAAGTAGAGCAAAAACTGGAGTGCAGCACATGGCTTGTTTGAGAGCCACAAAAGCCTGTTGTTTTGTGTAAGTCCACAAGAATGAATTTTTCTTCAGAATATTAGTTAGGGGACGTGCAATGCATCAATAATTGTTGAGTTATTTGCAATAATAACCTATGAGACCCAAGAATCCCCTCAAGTTCTTGAAGGTTTTGGGTCGGGGCCACTCCTGCATTTCCTGAATCTTCTTCGAATCAACCCTTACTCCATCACGTCACAATGTGTCCCAAATACTCAAATTATTCCATTCCAAAGGAGCACTTAGAGAGTTTGAAAAATAATTTATGGTCTTGGAGAAATTGTAGTCTTTGGTCAACATGTTGAAGGTGTGTATCCCATGTGAGACTGTACATGAGAATATCATTGAAAAATACCAAGAAAAATTTTCTGAGATAAAGTTACAGAAGGTGGTTCATGAGGCTTTGAAAAGTAGAGGGAGCATTACAAAGACCAAATGGCATGAACAAGAATTCATAGTGGCCTTCATGAGTTTGTAAAGATTTTTTGGGGTCGTCAACTTCCTTCATGCATATTTGATGATAGCTTGAGCAAAGTTTGAGCTTGGTAAAAAATTTAGCACCATCGATTTCATCCAGAAAATCATCCACCATGGGAATGGGGAGTTTGTACTTGATGGTGAGCTTCTTAAGGGCCCCAAAGTTAGGACACATGATCCATTCATCGTCCTTCTTTAAAGCCATGACCACAAGAGATGAATAAGGGCTCATGCCGAGACGAATAACCCTTGCTTCTAAAAGCTCCTTAACGATTTTTTCAATCTCATTCTTTTGAACAAAAGGATAGCGATATGGACGAACATTTGGTGGTTGGGATCCTGGGATCAGAGGGATTATATGAGCATGCTCACCCCGAGAAGGGGGAATTTCATGTGGTTTGTCAAATACTCGTGAGAGCGATCTAAAACCTGTTTCATATCAGGATGAATTTGGGGTGGGATGGATTTAATTTCTTGGATGGCATTAAATTTTGCTAATATCCCATGATGGCCCTTTTTAAAATATTCTCCATTCTATGCGAGCTGAAGATAGTAGGAGCACCCTCCTGGAGTCCCCTTAGTGTATGAGTGTGGTATGCCTACTTAAATATCATATATAACTCCTGGAAATCCATTGTGATAGGGCTTACTATGCGAAGCCATTATGCACCTAGGACAATGTCGCAACCACCCATTTCAATGGAAAACATGTGGTATTTAACATGATAATCCCCCATTTGAAGCTTAATGTTTTCACAAAAACCCTCATATTTCATGGCCCCCCTAATCAACGATTAGTACCTGGAAATTAGAGATGACCCTTATAAAACAATGGGTTTCTTCCGCTACACACTTATGGACAAAGTTATGAGTACTTACGCTATCAATCAACACCACTAATGGCCTATGCTTAATGAAGCCATGAATTTTAAGAGTTTATGGTGAAGAAATTCTAGCTAAGGCATGTAGTGATATAGCTGGCTCATCTAGCGAAGCTGCAAGATCTTGGTCTGGTTCTATTTGAGTGTCACTCGCTTCTTCCTCATCCATGTCAGGGTTAGGGGCTTTCTCTACTATAATATTCTCAGTGGCATAAATTTGAAAGAATTTTGGTTGCTTGCATTTATTCTCTGGGGTGTACTTATCATCACAATATCAGCAGAGTCCTTGTTTCCATCGTTTGGCCATTTTCAAGACACCTTCTAAACCTTCAGTTTTTGGGTGGGGCCCATGGCCTGGGTGGGACATGCCTTTGTGACAAAAGTCAGGCAATTGGATTGGGCTTGTAAGGCAACTTCCACCTCTGAGGCTTTTTGGCATGCATCAAACCAAGTAGAGGGATGGTGCATCTAGACGTGGGCTTGGATTGATTCCTTCATGTCACTCAAAAACATTCCAAATAAAACGAATTTGCTAAGCCTTCTTTTCTAATGGCCAACTTTTCAAAAGAAATAATGTAGTCCTTAACTCTACTATTTTTTTGGAGCTTAGTGAGCCATTCCAAGAAATGATAATATCAATGAAAACGGTCACAAAGAGATTTTGAGAAGACGTTCCAAGTTATCGTCAATGGGTAACATTTCTGATGCCAATGCCACCATTGCCATCTTTCTTGGTCCAAGTAAATTTCTCCCACTCATAGTTTAGTTTCATTGTCATGGATATTATTAAGGATGAAGTATTGTGCCATTTGAGCCAACCATATTGCCGGGTTCGAGCCATCAAATTTGTGCATGTCTATGTTAGGAAAACTTTGACACGAAAAGTGGGACCCTCCAGGGTGTCGATTCTGTTTTTCACCTTTTCTGCAGCCATTACTTGAGAGTGGGTTCTGTACAGGCATTAGCATAGATTTTAGACCGCCTGAAAAAATGTGGGTTGATAAGTGAATGGTACCACTACAATCAGCTCGTTGACCTGAGTCTTATGGGCTAGGTCTCCAGAAAGCATCCCGAAAGGGCTCCAGACTTGATACTTCCAAATGTCTCGTGAAAATCAGGCCTGGACTAGATTCTCTAGAATTGGATGTCTCAGTACTGTTAATATATGTGCCGCAAGAATCATATTTAGGCTACGGTAGCAAAAACCCTTACTATACTCTGATCCAAATCTATGCGGCGAATACCCCAAAAGCTAGATGGAGGACTTCGACAGATCAACCCTGGTAGATCTCAGATGGATAGAGAATAGGAGTGAGCTTTAGATGTATGGGGGAACTATGGTCACAAGGAGTATCAAGTGCTATAGCTCGCAATATAAGCAGGGGTCCAACAATAGTACTCGGCCAATTCTTTTAGGGCACCGATAAAGGAGGATAAACCCTACCCTTAGTCATACAACCTGACTACCCTATTTTACATGTGATTAATCTCCCTGAGTGTTGTTCTCAGTGTATTGTAGCAGCAAGACAACTGATGGATGAACTGTGTTTAGGTTTCAATGTTTCCTGTGGGTCTTGCTATATACCCTAGGGTGTGTGGAAGTGCATTTTGTTCATGGTTCTGCCTAATGCGCTACTACTCGAATGGGTACTCACGGGAGTTACAAGGGATTCCAACAAACCTGACCACCTCTTGTAGTTCCTACGTGCATGCCTCCCCAAATCCACATGTTTATGAACTCAACAATAGATCCCATGGTTTAAAGATGCCAGAATAGGTCTCTAGCATAAGTTTTTTTTGTGAACACAGAAGGTCTCGTTGGCCCTCGAAAGTGCTATGATACCACTTGTTATGCATTTGACCTATTATACGAGCCAAAACACAAGAAATATGAAGCAAAATAGCCTAGACATATAGATATCACTAGAAAATAGACAAGCGACAAAGATATTTCATTATGCAGAAACAAGATACAATGTTCACTTGCCTCTTTAAGGGGGCAACCTCCAACAGAGCAGAGCTTAATTACATTATGACACAATGATTTTCATTCTATATAAGACTATTTATAGCCTAATTATATCCAAAACCCTAACTATTATTGGTCCCTGATATAATCATGGGTTAACCACCTTATTGATTAAATAAGGCCCATTTATAATTAATTTTGGTCCCTTTTCTAGAATGTGGTTCGACCACTTACAATTATTATTAATTCGGATAACCGCTTACAGGCTTTATTGACTAAACCGACTAACTATGACTCTGACTATGCTCTCATGGGCTTATAACATAAATAAAGGGTTTATGGTTGGACACTAACACATATGTATATCTCCATATCCCATGCTCTTATATGCATGATCATCTCTAAGGTAGATTTTTCCACTATTGCTTATTTCCTTTAAGTTTTCGTACCAGTTCTTATTGCATGTCATATGAATCAAAGCTCCATAGTATTGAATAGATTTTTTAGCTAATGCACATCTTGATCCCTTTTCTGGTGCAACGTAATCCATTGTATGTACTTGTCCTCATAGCTCCCCACGGGGTAATATTGTTCCTTGATGGCATCTCAGAAAGACTTCCAAGTGGGTTTTGCTGAAAACAGTGAGGGTTCTCTCTCCTCCCTCTGTTCAGAGTAGGTTTCCCACCAGTCCCTGACATGGGGCGAGACTTTGAGGAGCACAAAAGTAATATTTTCCCTATTGGAAAAATCATGAACTGAAAAATATCTGTCCAACATATTTAGCCATATATCTATAGTGTTTACATGTATCTGGGCTTAAAATATTAGAATTTCAAAGTTGACTTGTACCTTGAAGGGAGTGGCGCCTCGAGAGTGACTTTCATACGTAGATGTGTCACATGTGGGCATCGACTGAAGGATCTGGGCAAATTTGTCCATCATCGTGTTCCTTTGTCGCTCAAGGGATTCTTCGAGCAATATTTTGGAAGAATCTCCTGCTCCTTCGTCTTTCTTTTCTTCTTCTATGGGAGGTCGTCGAGGTTTGTGAGGCTGCTCTTGCAAAGGTTCAACTAGTTCGATCTCTAACTCCTTATGTGTGACGTAGTCGGAGACATGCAAGGAAAAATAGAGAAATAACACACCGCTCTCATACCACTGATATGAACTTAGACAGGAACAAAAGAGAACACAAATATAACCGTTAATATAGAGATGGAACATAAATAACACTACATTTCATTAATATCAAATAACCTAAATATGCTTACAAACGAAACATATATAAACTTGCTCGGGCGATGGTAGCTTATCTCTGAGAAGAGATGTGGTGGCTACATGCCTCTAAAATTTGTTACAATGAGGATCGATGGCCTTTTTATCACTCGGAAACAATGAAAAACCTCAAACATCCAAAAATATAACCCAATGAGATGAAGCGCCAAAACCTTGGTGGCCCCGTTTAGGTAAGTTGTAATGTTAACGTCCTTGGGTCGTAACGTTGGCATATGATTTTCGTTTGGCTATCATAATACGTCATTTTGAATATCTCAATTAGGAGGTCCAAAGAAAATGAGTTAATTGGTTTCATACTTTTTTGGTCTCTCCGTTTTCCCTAAAAATTATTTTAGTCCCTTAAAACGGCTGTAGAAGTGTAAGACCTCACAAACTGCCAAAAATAGTAAATTGTGCTACAATTAAGGAAACTGAAAAACCGAAAGAAATAATGGTAGGTGGGGTTCGAAGTGGAATACGTGGGTGGCCACCAATATCCACTTGGATCGCATGCCTTCTCCCCTCAGGCCATTCCCTAGTCATCTTTGAGCTCAACATTTTTGCATAAGGTGTTTACTTGCTCATACTCTTTGATTCCATATTTAGGACTCCCTTCTCCCAAAATAACATTTGTTTGCGAGTTCGAAAGAAACTAACATATCTTCCAAATGGTTTTTCCAAGAGCTTCCTCTTTGATGCACTACATGATATTATATACTTGACAACAAACTCTACAATGCACCCTTCTAGTATACCTTCGAACCAATAGCCTATTGCGTGAGAGATATTATTAGTTACAGAATTCAATTTGTTGAACCGATTAAAAGGTCCATATTTTTGACTTAGCATGTAGCAAGTTCCTATGCTTATTGTTCAAGCTTTGTATCTACTCTGCTAAAATATTTGGGAATTCAACAATACCACTTTTACGAGGCCAATTCAACACATCAATACAACATTACCACTTTTACCAGGCTAATTCAGTTCATTAACCTATTCAAAACAACATTACAACATTATAATAACAATCATGCACAAAACTCTCCCATCGAGTACCCCCTAATCAGCCAACCGAAATCTGCTCTACTTCCATCTAGTTATAGATTATTATTTGGACCCAATCCGACCTCATTACCATGCAAAATAATTACCATGGGCTGGTAAACTACAAGTGCTAATCTTGATCCCATCAAAACTGATCCAAAAGACTCATTCAAACTTAACCCAAACACTTTAATCTACTGCTTTGTGCGTCAATCCTTTATGTGCATTCTTTCTTTATGTGCAAATTTTGGGCTCTTACCCTTACACTACCATTCTACAAGCTATTTCCTAACCATGCTATGGCAATTGTGTGAATTATTTCATGTGCTTTACTTCTACACACAGTTTTATCAAAACCATCAAAATTTCTTCTAGTCTTTTACCCAAAAATACCCAACAAAGAATAACATCACATAAATGATCATGAATCTCATTTGAACCAATAATTTCTACCCCTAATTATGTTATAATTTCTTCAAGTCTTTTACCCAAAACTACCCAACAAAGAATAACATCACATAAATGATCATGAATCTCATTTGAACCAATAATTTCTACCCCTAATTATGTTATGTTGTAACATTGAATAATGAAAGTGCCCTAATACATAGGAACAACCCTTCATTTTCTTATATTCCAGTAATCCTTGGAAGACTAAAATGGCCAATTATAGTTGATTTAATACTTTAGTATTAAATAGGTATTTCAGTACCTCTAAGTTTCTCCCATCCTGCATTATCTTATTTCGACCTATACTATAACACTTTTTGAAATATTCATTTTCAATCTAAACCCAAAATCCCTAAAATCTTCGAATAACATAATCACCATCATTATTTACTTGGGTGTTTCGTGTCCCAACTGTGGGGAATCGGGATATGGTTGCTATGAATGAGTAAGAATTCTCACGTCAAATTCAACGAACATGAGGACATGAAAGGACAGATGTATACGTGCCGTAGTGTGGCAAGATTCATGCATCGACCTTTCAGGGATTCTGCCTTTAAAGTAAACTCCATGGCTGTCACTATCGCCTGGGTGCGCATGTTAGTCTCATGTTAAGCAGATTACTCATATTATCTAAATCGATTTGAACTTTACAGATCATTTTATTGGTTTTTTTTTAAAACATATCGACTCGACGTCAAAGGCAACTCCGCATCCCAATGAGAAAAAATAAAAAAGAAATCGAAGGGAGATAACATGCATGGCTGTCAGCTTCAAGCTTCAATTAACGATGCATTTCGATTTCGTAAAAAATGTAATAATCCAACCATTCGTTGCATCTTCCATTATGTCAACAACCGGACAGTAACAATCCTCTGCCGACAATTTCTAAATATTTTCATTAAAAAATCCGGCTTCTACCATTGTGTGCCGTGATTTAATCTTATATTGCAAATTGAAGCAGTGGTCGAGATGACCCTGCGCCGGATACGACGGACAGAACGTGAAAATTGCTGATTCTAACGACTGGGCAGGAGATTATAATTTGAGAGGTTCTGAAAATAATATATATATATATATTCGCTATCGAGTCTTAGCATAGCTCGATAACTTTCGTGAAGGCGCGACGCACATTTTGCATGCAACAAACACGAACTCTGTAACGTGTCGCCTAAGCAGAGAGCCATCTTTATTGGTATATTGTATTTTTATTGGAGTAGTTTTTAGTGCGACTTTTTTTCGGTGTAATTTCTCTAAAATCTGGCAAGAATTTATTGAAAAGAGAAATTTGATTGCTAACCTTGCACAATAGAAGTGCCCTAGCAGTTTTCGAGAGTGCTGAATCCATATATAGATTCAAAAAACTAGTTTACATAACAAAAACCAAGATTTTACCTCAAAAATTTTCACCTGATTCCAGCACCTGAAACTCCAAAAAGTCGCACTAAAGACAACTCCATTTTTATTTTGATGATCAATTTTTTAATCAAAACAAAAGAAGGTTAGTCTAACTATCTTGCTTTTTTTACTTTGAAAATTATGGAAATTTGATCCAGATTTTAAGAAAATTTGGTAGGGATTTTTGTAAACCATCAAATTTCAAGATTAGGTGTTTTGATGTATTTGATGGTATTAAATTCTTTTCTACCATCAAAAATATAATTCAAATACTTTTACATGTTTTTTTATTTTTTTTTGGGTGACCACCCAAGTTCAAGTTCAAATAGCAAATAGCTTTTAACCGTTCCAACAATTGCTCGCCCTCCATAAAAAAGAAGTGGGCTAAATTTTTAAATTCACCCATGTCCATCCCATTCAATAATATTTCTGCAAAGGAGTCGCCTAACGTAGCTGGAGGAATTGCCCGGATTTGGCTAAAATTGGTCGAACCGGGGCCAAAAAAATTATAAAAATCTTGCAGAAATAGTGTTTCTGAATCCTGATTTTGACATTGGAAATGGATTCAGCACCATCAAAACCTGTAAGACACCCAAAATATTAAACTTTGATAGTTATAACATGGATTTAGAAAAATTCCTGCCAGATTTTCTGAAAATCTTATCGGAATTTTCATGATTTTCAGAGCTTATTCCTCTGGCTAGTTAGACTACGCCTTTCTGCAAATAAGCAATCCAGATAAGCTCACACAGATGCTACTGAAATTTGAAATTGCTGAACCAGGGATGCATAGTCTCACGTGGGCTATTCCACCCCCAGCGATTGGATAGAAACAATTTAAAGTCAAACAACAAAGGAATTTACGAAAGCGCTTACGTAATTGCACCATACCGCCGCAACAAAGTTCGAAACTCCGCCCCTACCAGTGACAGTGGATAATGAAGATCTATATGATATTCGGCATCAGTCTTAGCGAAGGGACAAGGATCAGGTCAGTGGATTCCGCCTAAATACAAAGAAATGATTTTGTCTTTCTTACTACTCGAAAAAAAAACGTAATCAAATTCTCAACTTATTTTTAAATACTCGTAAGATTCGCTTGGGATCTCAAAGATACAGAGTATCTTTCTTGTTCAACCAAACAAAACTTATTATTAGTGGTATAATTGTTATTTCTGCAAATTTTTTACGTTTATAAAGATATCAGATATTTTGATAGAAATGCAAATTTTGAATGATGTAATTTAAATTTAATTTAATTTTTAATTTTTAATTAAAATATGCATGTTTGTTTTTTTTTTTTTTTAGGAAATGTTCAAATAATAAGTTATAAGAAATATTTTTTAAGATGGGTTATTTGTAAAGATTATATTTAAAACATGAGAATAATATTTTATCTTTCTTGTTTCTAGATAAAATAAGTAATTCAATCAATAAATTCCTCTTGCGTTGGTCGAACCTTGCCGGGGGCATCCTCTCCTTAACAGTCGAGCTCTGCCTTCCTTGATTGCTTGTTAGGTCGGGCATTGGTCGAGCCTCCTTGTGCACCTCTCCTTAACAGTCGAGCTCTAGTAAATTAGTTATATTATTAGGTGAACACACCGCTATATGGCAAGGTCCTTAAAAATATATAGGCAAGTCCTATATAAGTTGATACTTATATATGAGGTTGAACCCGACTGAACCAGGGAAAAGTAAAAGAACCTAGTCAGCCTAAACCTTACCAGGGAAAGGTCTTCCCCTTACTAGATAAAAAGCCTCTCCTTCCACTATCAGTCCACACAAAGAAAAAGGAAGACTAGTTCAGTTTGCATCAACAGGTAATTCATAGCAGAAATACTGCTAGTTTACCTCAAAAGGGACACCCCTACCTCACATAAGCCTTTACACCATTTTAATACTTTTACACACTACTAAAAACCCCAGTCCTTCTACATACCCAGGCCTTTACTTCCTCCACAACTCCAGGCTCCTCTTGGGGTATCAGACACCACGAATCATCAAGGTCAATCAACTCCCGACCTGGCACTTAGGAGAGAGAGATTTACCTATTCTCATATACTCAGACCTATAGAATATTTCAACCTGTGTAAATATTTTGATTTTACTACACAAATAAGCCCTAGATCATTAGGGCTTATTTAGCATTAGGAAGAAACCACCTACTTGCTCAAACATAGCCAAACCATAACCACTAGCCAACCAACATAGAGAATAGGAAGCCCACCGAATAGATCGATGTTTAGCATCTTTTACTATTCAACCCATTTCACACTTTAAACCACCCATTACATTCCCTACAGTGCTATCGAGCGTTATCGAGCAAGTTATCAATCCTGAGGAGAGAACAGACAATCCCACCAGAATTTTTTCTCTTCCTTGCTTTGTAAGAGACATATAGATCCATCAATACCAGCGTAGGAAGAGCACACCCGTCACAGAAGTACACCCTTCAAGATATCCTCTAGCCAAGGCTTTTTGGGACAACCTTCTTATGGGCTAGAACTTTCAGTAGGGATAGACCTCTGCATTAGATATAATTTAGGTACCCAATTACCTTACCTATTACATAGGAAGCAATAATTTATGCCCATAACTAAGTTGTACAGAATGAAAACTAAGCTCTTCTTGGTCCCGACACTGAGAACTAATCTTTAGTCCTAGAGCTAAGCTTTACAACATTATGTACTACTTTAAAGCGACATTGCTTTCTATAGGACCTGCTGAGAACTAATTGGATTATAATTGTGATAATAATGGATAATGGATTAGAATTGATAATGCAAGGAAGAATCAATTTAGGGGAGGATCCCATTCTAACATGTCCTAACTATTCTAAGGAGTTCATGATCTTTCATTTTTTTTCTGAACACACCATTGCAGTAGTACTGTTGTAGGAGAATGAGGAAGGCCATGTGTCATTGTGTAAGGAAACCATGTTTTTGTAAGGAGCCATAGTTGGATTTATATATGAGCATTGCATCTAGTTGTTTAAATTATCCAAAGAAACTCTACAAATCTAACAAATTAAAATAGGTAGAATATGCCTCGTTATATGTAAGCTATAACTTTCCATAGTGTGTCTTCCATAATCAATAGGAATTAGCTAGTCCAACTAGTTTCATCAGCCTTGTACTTACCTGAGCTACTAAGCATGGCTATCTCTTTAGTGCACCTATCGGCCAAAATGCGATTCTTTCTTAACTTGACTTACAAACTCCACACTTTGTACGTGCCAGGATGTTCCACCCATAGTTGCTAGTCATTTCCAGGGGTAAGTGCCATACAGGAAGAACCATGTTCAATCCATCACTACATTTTCACATATGAGACTTGCCTCTATACGTCCTTTCCTTTACGATATTATTTATGTGAAATACATCTCTAATAACTATCTACACCTGTAGCTAGCTCTCTGCGGGTTAATGTGCCATTGAAAAAGAAAGAAATAAGAAATTTTCAGAGCCCAAAGAAGCTGGAATGTTGTCTCCTTCCCTTTCAAATAAGGATAAGACTTAGCTGGGAAACCTAACCTACAGAACTTGCCATTGCAGCCAGACCTACAACTACAACTACAACCAATTAATAGACTATATTGCATATATACATTCCTCCCTGAATCTAATTCCACTAGCTCTCTACCTTGGAACCTCCAACACAACTACTACACAATGCTGACCTACAAATTCTTTTACCATTTCGAGAGTGTGTGCATGAGGTGCATGAATTCTGTTTTGGATTTTTCTCTTTGGCTGGCGAGGAGGAGCACAGGTCCACTAATGCAATGGGAGGGGAAGGAAATGCAAGGGGACTAATAAATGGTGTTTACTCCACACGGAGAGCCATGCATACCCATTCAATATGGTCCCTACTCTTTTATAAAGATACAATATAGAGTCTAGACGTTTTAACATATGATACGCGCATCGATACATCCTTTCCATTGTAAGAATTTGTAATCTATGTAAGTAAGAATTGTTTGAAAAAGAAATGTCAACAGTCAGGGGTGAAAAATAGATCTTAATAGGGGGTTAAAACCCATATACAAGTGTTATGTAAAATTCATATATATAAATACAAGTTGAATTTTTTGAAGTTAATGGCTTATGCTACTACTCGCTTATCTATGTTTCACTTGTCCATAATCTTATCCTTAGTATTCAATAGAGAAGCTTAAACACTTGTATAGATAAGCTTTCAAAATCACTTACATGTTAACCAAATATGTATGCTTGCAATCAGTACTTATTCGTAATCAAGCTTATTAGGATAGTTAGTATCATTGAATCCATATGATATTTTCATGGTTATACTTTACCTTTATCCATATGTCTCTTATCACCATTAGTTTCAATGGGTCTAGTTTCTGGTCTGCCATGCACAACTGAATGGGTGAATATACCAACTTATAATTCCCCATCGGAAGGTTGGAAATGTGGAAGTTGATCTCGCAAGTGCCATGAAGATGATGGAATATTTTTAGGTAACTTAGATAATGGATGAGAGGGATCCATATCCCACGTTACTTGGTGTAGATTGGGCCTTTGACAATAATGATGTAATTAATCTGAAGAAAAATACCATGACATTTGAATTCGATGGTACCCAAGTGATACAACCGCTAGATTCATATCAGTGATAATGGTATATGAAGTCTACAGAATAAGACTTTGTGGTAGGATGGATAATATTGATAATGTGACAGTAGGAAGAAGGGAGGACTATGTCAAACTGATTTCAGATGGATCAATGCACTGGAGGAGCATTTACTCCTTTTATAGTTATTGATAGGATACCATGTACAATTGGCAGGACCGCAACAATGAGTTCTCCACTAGGATGTGTGCTTCAGTTAAGGTTTTCCATTTGATCGAGATTGAGTTGCAGAACTGTCCTATCTACGATGGGATAGGCATAGTCTAATACTTCTTGGATTCCATGGAATAAAGAGTTGTGAATGAGAAATGAGTTCTAGCTATGCATGTAGTATTAAAGGGTGCTCATGGTCATTGGTGGGCCATGCATAAGAAATATCTTCCCACCTAGGATCTTGTTTAGCCAACCATGATGCACAAGCTTTTTCCCCACCTAAGTTTGAATGTCAAGACTTGTCCGCAATTAATGGATAACCCTTGAAGTTCCTGGAGTTGTATGAAGGTAACACAGATCCTACTATTCATGTTTAGAATTGTTTACATAAATGGCGTAGAGAGGGCCTTCAACTTGAACACTGGTCCATAAGTTTCTACATACCATAGGACCAATCCCTAAAGCATGGTACTTGCATGAATAATCTATGAGGCATACTAGGAATTGGAATATGATCTAGGAGCATTTTTGTGTTGCGTTTTCATAAACAGGAAAAAATACTCAAATCACTTCTGCTTTAAGAGTTATTAAGAAAGTGTTTTTTACTTATCTATTGCAGAATCAATGTTCTACTAATATTTCCCCCCAACATTGTCAAATGGTTTGTTTTTTAAGAATCTAGAGAGATAGTTGAATGAATCACTCTACTACATAAAGCCAGGAAAGGGTGATGGGGAATAAGATGACCTTGAGGAGTTGCGACATCTCTCTTTCTAAGAGTCTGAGAGTTCGAGATAGATCAAGGAGACGTAGATGGATCAGAGAAACCTTATTAGAAGACCCTGAAGCTATGCAAGATCAATCTAAGAAGTGAAGAACAACTAAAAATTGCTTTAACCCAGCATTACTTTTAGATCTAGCTTCCTAGCCTCAGAGTATCCTTTTGTAGGATTCCCTAAGGATTATGTCATATTTCCCGAAATTGACTCAAAATCTTTGGAAAATCCTACATTCCACCACCCTAGTAATATTTAAAAGGTTGAAAGTAAAGTAAAAAATGTAGTAACAACTAGCTTAGGTAAATACAAGCTAAATAACAAGTAAAATGAAGTAAGAAAAATGTCCTCTCCCTCTAGTCGAGCCTACTATTGCATTGAATTATAATTCAAAATGAATTGAAGAGAAATAATTGCTAGAGTATTAGCTAAAGATGACCATTATCTCAAGTGAAATAAGTACTATAAAAAAGGAAGTAAGAAAGGAAGTATGAAGGTTATGAGTTGTAAGATGATGGAATTCTTATCTATAAAGACAAAATGTATGTTCCAAAGTTCTAGATTTCAGGAAGGTTGTCATGGATGAGATTCATCAAATGCCATACTCGGGACATACAGGTTAGACGAATACCATTATAGCAACAAGAAAATAGTATTTTTGGCTAAGAATGAATAAGAATATAACAAAGTATATTGCTATATGTGAAAATGTAAGCAATTCAATGTAGAGCATCAACATCTGGCAGGATTGCAACAGCCTTTGCCTATTCCACGGTGGAAGTGGGCGGTAATCACTATATATTTTATAACAAGATTTCCCATGATATCAAAGAAGCATGATTATGTTATGGTTGTAGTGGACAAGTTCTATAAATAACCACACTTTATTACAGTCAATTCCACTCATAAGACTGATGATATATAAAATAGATTCATGAAATATATATTCAAGTTGCAGGGATTGCCTAAAGTGATTATATCCGATAGAGATACCAAGTTAACCTCTCATTTTTGGAAAGGTATATTTCAAGACTTAGGGACTCAGTTGAACTTTAGTAAAACTTATTCTCCTTAGATAAATGGTTAGACAGAGAGAATGAATTAAGTAATAGAGGATATGCTTCATATGTATGTAATGGATAAGCCATCCAAACTAAAATATTATTTGTATCTAGTGGAATTTGCATACAACGATGGACATCAAGCTTCATTAAAAATAAGTCCATTTGAAACATTGTATGAATAAAATATTTATTTAAATAGAAACATCCATTAAAACTAAAATTTATTTATATAGAAATGTAAAATAATATATATTTTTAATTATTTAAACTAACTCCAATTAACAACCATAAAAAAAAATGTATACTTAAAAAAATCCATAAATTAAAAATACACCATTTTGGTGTTAAGAAACCCTCTTACCGTCACCAATAACTCTTAAGCACAATAAGCATCATAAATCATGGTAGTACTCATTGGCAAGTATCTGAGAGGTAGAGTGTTTCACATGTAACGAGGCTTTTGTGCTAGCTAAAGTGAAAGCTATGTAAAGTAGGACTTTAACATTACCGTGGCTCTCCCATTATAAGGGGTTACGTTCATTAATTGCGGGCAGTGGAGTGAAATTTAATGTTAGGGTATTATGTGATTAAAAAATAAAAATAAAAGATTTGAGATTTACAAGGTGTGATTGATTTAATAATTAATGAAGATTAGAAAAAGATATTAAAATCAATGTAAATAAATAGTGCAAAATAAAATCATTAATTTAAGAGGAGAAAGGAATATGAAAATAAAATGAAGAATGGAAAATAAAATGTAATTTAAGGGTTTTTCGTTGAGTAAGGTAAGGATGCAAAGGAAAGTTGCCATGTTAAGCCATAGAAAAAGTTCCAGGTTAAGTATAAAGGTATATTAGAATAATGTTTTTTTTAGAATTTTTAATTATAATAGTATTTTTAGTCTCACATATATGTATGTGTGTGCAAGAGTAAGTGAGAGAGACTTAATATTAGTAACAAGCATTTTGTAAACAATGTCTTTTTTTTTATTCTTTTATTTTTTTCCCAATGTGGGGTGTTATTGGTTCATCTATTTTCATGTTTTAATATTTGATATCAAAGATTATAATCTTAGGAATTTTCTCATCCAATCAAAACATATTGAAAGTTGACTTTTTTTTTCCTAAGAGCCTCTAAGGAAAAACACTTAAAAATATTATATTTTGTTTTGTTATATTTTTTTAAATATAATATTTAGATATCATACATTCTCACTAGTCCTAAAGCTAGTTTTAAATGAGTTATATTAAAATTTTCACTTTAATTATTTTTCAAAAGTTTTAAACTCCACAAATTTAAATCGAGGTATTTAAAAAAATCTTATTTATGTTAAATAGTTATATATATATATATATATATATATATATATATATATATATATATATATTGGAGAGGTTATGGTTTTTTAATATTATTATAATTATTCTAAAAAAAAGTTATATATATAACTTTCAAACTCCAAAAATTTTAAAGGTTGAGGAGTAATATATATACAAAGCTTTCAAATTCTTAATTTTTTAAAGGTTGAAGAGAAATATTGAAATAGCTATGTAGAAGTTTTTAAATTTTAAATTTTATAACTCTTAAAAAATATGTTCTTGAAATTAGAGTTTTTCACTAGGTCAATAGATAATTTGAAATACATGTCCTTGTAGAACTATTAATCTAGTTCCATAATTTTATTTGAAAAGAGGATAGATCATATCATTATAGATTACAATTTTGAAAATATGTTAGAATGTTGAACATTGGGCATTCCATGCATGTTCACTATGTGTGAAGGGAAAAAAACAACATTTATTTAGAACATAACATAATTTCACCTTGAAGATCAAAGTTTGGTAAGAGAGATGGCACTTTAGAAAAGAAATACTATATTAATATAGTAATTTTTTTCTAATTTATATAGCAATTTCTATAAAATATTACTAATATTGGTAAAGGTTGAAAGAGATCAACCATGACTTCATAAGAAAGAGAAGAGATTTCTCACAAATTTTCCAAATTGGAGATTCAATTTGATGAATTGATTGAGAAGTCAATAATAATTAATGATTTGGTTCATAATATGGAATAAATTGAAAAGATGGATGAAAATAGAGAACAAATAAAAGATAAGATAGATGAAAATAGGAAATAGATGGAAAAGTAGGTGAACGAAAATAAGTAATATATGGAAAATAAAAATGGATGAAAGTAAGGAATATGGAAAAACTAATATCCAAGAATTGAAATTTTTAGTATCTTCCATTTTCTTACACTAAATGAGAAAATCCTTAAAGAATATATAAAGATGCAAGGAAATCATGGGAATGTGGAGGAAATAAATATTAATTCCTAGAATCATCAGCACTCATCATCTCTGCATCTCCATCATTGAGGGCTCCACTACTAGAAAGAATGGAAGACAAAAAATGAGTGAAATCCACAGTACTGAGGTGAGGAATTCCTGAGGCTGTCCACAACACTAAATTCCTTAAATAAATTAACAAAAATCAATTGAAACATTATAAAGATGCATAATAATAGGATAGTTAGAACAAATTCTAAAAAATTAGGAATCAAATCCTAATTACAGAAAAAAACCAAACAACTATATGTTTCTTCGTTATTTTCAAGTTTCTCCCTTAATGGAGAAAGGATTGATTTCCAAACCTAGCATCTCTCTAAACAATTAAAATTTCATCTTCCCAAGGGGCTTTGTGAAAATGTCGACAACATTTTCACAATTATTACAATATTTAATAAAAATTTCCTTAGACTATATATTCTCTCTAATAAAATGAAACCCGGCATCAACACGATTTTCCTTGCATGATAGATTGGATCATTATCCAACTTGATTGAGCTTTGTTTGTCACACTTGATCATTGGAGGCTTCTTTTGTTCTTCTCCAACATATTGAATAACTCCTCAACCAAAAAAATTCACAAGTTGCTACACACAAAGCTTTATACTCTGCCTCTATAGATGACAAATATACAATAGGTTGCTTCTTACTTCTCCATGAAACAATCCTAGATCCAATACTGAATTCATAACCTGTAGTAGATCTTTTATTATCTAGATTATTAACCCAATCTAAATCTGAGTAACATTTAAAATCAACATGAAATGAATCAATATATTTAGGACCAAAATAAATTGTACCTATAAGGTACATGAGTACTTCTTTCATTTCCCTCCAATGGATTTCTAGAGGTCTAGTCATAAATTGGCTTAGCACACTAATTAAATATTCAATGTCAGGTCTAGTGGTAGAAAGATAATTAAGACTTCTGACAAGTTTTATGTACAATGTGCCATCAGCCTCTTTTAAACCATCATCGAAATGAAGCTTCACATCATGTTGCATCGGAACAAAGAAACCTCTACATTTATCCATCTTAAAATATTTAAGCCCTTCTCTTACATACTTACCATGAGAAACAAAAGTTTGACTAACATATTTCCAAATTTCAAGACCTTAATAATAACGCAATTCACTAAGATATCTCATATCGAATATTTGTGGCATATGAATATTAATTTCATTAATTAACTTTGCTAAATTTATTGTAATGATTAAATCATCAACATACAAAGAAATATGCACCACATACCCCTTTGCATCAAATTTGGTATACATATTGAGATCACTTTGAATTCTCATAAAAACCTGCAGGAAAAATAAATCATCTATCTTTTCATACCACGACATAGGTGCATGTTTCTTCCCATACAAATATTTATTTAATCTGCAAAATAAATGTTCATGCCCCTTTTTCACAAAACCTTCAGGTTGTGTCAAATAAAGCTCCTCCTTTAAGTCACCTTTCAAAAAAGAATATTTTACATATATTTGGTGTAAATTCCAATGATACTTTGTAGATAATTTAATTAGAAATCTAATAGTGTTCAATTTAGCTACAGGTGCAATTTTTTTTTCATAATTAATACCCTCTTTATGAGAGTATCCTTTTTCCACCAATCTAGATTTATATTTATCTATGCTGCCATTTGCTTTCAACTTGGGTTTGTATAACCATTTGCATCCTATGGGCTCTTTTCCTTTAGGAAATTTAGTCCATTCCTAGGTTTCATTTTTAATTATAGATTCATATTCTTCCTCCATATATTTTCTCCATTATTCATATTCATTATCTTAATTAACGTTCATGGGTTCTATGACATTCAAAACACTAGTCACGAGAGCATATTCCTTGTACCTTTCAGATAGTCAAATCTTTTGAGCAGATCTCCTTCATGGCTCATTATTTTCACCACTGTTCTCTGAAAGTGATTTTCCATTTTGGATTGGAATTTAACTGCTGGTGATGTCCACATCACTGGATTCTTCCCTAGTCGGAAATCTTTCATAGTTGTTATCCTTGTTACGTTTATCTACATATTCGTGGAAAATTACATCTCTACTAAAAAATAATCTATGAGTAGATGGATCAAACATTTTATATGATTTAAATTATTGACAATATCCTACAAAAATACAATTGATACCTTTAGCATCAATTTCATTCATTTTCTCCTTCAAAATATGTGCAAATTCCTTACACCCAAATATACTCAAATGATGAACTATTTGTTTAAAACCATACAAGGATTTTAATGGAGCCTTGAAATAAAGAGACCTTGTTGGACTTATATTCTTTAGATAAAAAAAAATCCTAACGGCTTCTTCCCAAAAAGAAATTGAGAAATTCTTACATTTGATCATACTCCATGCACACTCCACCAATGTCTTGTTTTTCCTTTCTGCAATGTCGTTCTGCTATGGAGTGTAGTGTACGTTGAATTTTTGCACTACTCCATGATCCTTGCAGTACTTAACGATTTCCTCGATCTATATTCTCCTCCTTGATCTGAACAAAGGATATTTACAAAATTCCTTGTCTGCTTCTCAGCCATGTTTTTTAATTATTTAAAATACTAAAAAAAATCACTCTTTTTCTTGAGGAAGCACACCCAATTCTACCTTGTGAAATAATCAATAAGCAACAGAAAATAATTGGCTTCTCCTAGGTATCTAGTCTGCATGGGTCCACAAACATCATAATGCACAAGTTCTAATATATCTCTTCTTCTCTTATCAGAAGTAGAGGGGAATTCATCTCTGTGAATTTTACCTAATGCATAACCTTCACAAGAAACATTCGTTCTTTAACATAGGGAGACATTCAACCATACTTTGTTTTTGTGGTGATAATAAATCATGATATTTGATGTGACCATACCTCTCATGCCAAAAAATTTGTTGACATTGTTGTAGAAGTCAGTGCTTGAAGAATTTTGTAGGTAACATCAATCTTGTACAAGCCTCTAACTCTAACTCCTGAAGAAGCATGTTTGCAATGATCAAACAAATCTTTGACTGTGCAATGTGTTTTGAAGAATTCAACCTTCAGGTTCTGATATCTGATTATAAACAGAGAGATCAATTTTTTCTTGATCCAACGAACATACATAACATTATGGATGCACCTAATACTGCCATTCGGTAAACTCATAGTGTTATGCACTTGATCTCTTAGATGTGCTAGAACACAAGAAATACGAAACAAAATAGTTGAGACACATAGATATCACCAGAAAATAGAAAAGCGACAGAGATATTTCATTATGCAGAAACAAGATACAATGTTCACTTGCCTCTTAGAATGGGAAATCTCCAATAGAGTAGAGCTCAATTACATTACGACACAATGGTTCTTCCTTCTATATAAGGCTATTTATAGCCTAATGACATCCAAAACCATAAATAATAGTGTTCCCTCACATAATCATGGATTAAATGCCTTATGTATTAACTAAGGCTCGTTTATAACTAATTGTGGTCCCTTTTCTAGAATGTGGGTTGACCACTCACAATTATTATTAATGTGGATAACCGCTTATGGGCTTTATTAACTCAACCAAATAATTATGACTCATACTAGACACTTATGGGATTATTACAAAAATAAAGGGATTAGCATTAGACCTTAAGATGCCCTCCTGCATCAAAATCAACCTTGTCCTCAAGGCTGAATTTGTTGACACTGCTGAAGAATGGTGGTCAGTTCCCATGTCACATCTTCTGGAGAGGTGTCTTTCCACTTTATTAGTACTTCCTTGATCGTGCGGCCACTAAGATGATGTTTATGAGTATCTAGGACATGTTTTGGTTGGAGCCAAAGTGAGCCTTCCTCATCTAATTCTGGAAGATTTTTTTGAGCCCTGCAATTGGTCCCCACCACTTTCTTGAGGCACGAGACATGAAATACTGGGTGGATTCGTGAAGTGGTTGGTAAATCTATTTTTTAGGTGACAACTCCTATATGCTAAAGTACTTGGTAAGACCCATAGAATTTGGGTGCAAGTTTTTGACATCTTTTTTCTTTGAGAGATATATTCTAATATGGTTGGAGTTGTAGGAATACTTGGTCACCGACTTAAAATGACCATTCAGATCTATGTTGCTCGAACTATTTCTTAATTTTTTTATGTGCCTGATGTATATTATCTTTGACATGAGCGATCACAATGGCACGGTTTTGTAGGAGTTGATTAACTACCTACACTTTGAAACAACATGGGAGGTAAGACATTGGTGATAGTGGGAGTTTTCCATATACAACCTCATAAGGTTTCATCTTTGTGGCTTCATGATAGTTAGTGTTATACCACCATTCAGCTAGAGGTATCCATTGGACCCATTGATGTTTCTTGTCAGAAGTGAAACAACGTAGATAGGTCTCCAAGAATTTATTGACTGCTTGTGTTTGGCCATCATTTTGAGGATGATAAGATGTACTGAGTTAGAGTTGTGTGCCCTAGAGCTTGAAATTTTTCTGTCAAAATTTGTTGGTGAAGGTGGGGTCGCGGTCTGCCATAATAGAAGTCGGCATGCCATGAAATTTGAATTTTTGGTCCATGAAAATTTGTGCCACAAATGTTGGGGTAAATGGGTGGGGTAGAGCAAAAAAATGGGAATATTGTGAAAGACTATCAACAACCACAATGATAACTGATTCGTTTCCATATTTTTGGAGGCCATTAATTAAATCCATGGAGATGTTTATCCATACTAAAGAAGGGAGGGGTAAAGGTTGTAAGGTTCCATATTGCTTGATTGTTTCCCCTTTGTTGCAGTGGCATAAATCACATTTAGAGACAAAAGTAAGAATGCCATTTTTCATACCAGTCCAAAAGAAGGAGTGATGGGCGCATGCAAAAGTCTTCTGAAATCACGAATTTCCGGTTGTTGGAGAGGAGTGCAATTCAGCCAAGATGCAGGGCTTGAGAGCTGAGTTTGGGAAGAGAATTATCTGATCCTTGTAACGAAGAATCTCATCCTGGCAAGAGTATTCTATTGAGGCATTGGGATCTTCTCGCAAGTTATTAATGAGCTAGGACAGGGAGGGGTGGGAGAACCATTCCTGGTGAGCATATTCAATACAATCTGATCGGTTAGAGAGAGTGATAAAAGGGTGCCCTCATCCTCAAATTTTTGTGATAAGGCATCAACTACTACATTGTCACGTCCCTTTTTTTACATGATTTCATAATCATATCCCAAAATTTTTTCCAACCATTTATTTTGTTGTGGTAAGGATAGACGCTACTCTTGAAAATATTTCAAATTATGATGGTCATTACGGATCTGGAATAGTCTCCCCAATAAGTATGGGACCAAGTGTCTATTGCATGTAATATTACCATCATTTATTTCTCATATGTGGATTGTCCAAGATGTTTTCCACCGAATTGCTGAATAGTGAAGGACAATGGTCTACCTTCATGCATTAATACTATACCAATGCACGTACAAGAAGTATCACATTCAATCACAAAATATTTGGTAATGTTAGGTAGAGCCAAAACTGGAGTGGAGCACATGGCTTGTTTGAGAGCCACGAAATCCTGGTGCATGGTGTCAGTCCATAAGAATGAATTTTTCATCATAATATTAGTTAGGGTACATGCAATGCACCCATAGTAGTTTATGAATTTGCGATAGTAACCTGTGAGACCCAAGAATCCCCTCGATTTCTTCAAGGTTTTGAGTTAGGGCCACTCCTGGATTTCCTGAACCTTCTTCGGATCAAACCTTACTCCATTGCATGCCAAAATGTGTCTAAAATACTCAACTTCTTCCATTCCAAAGGAGCACTTAGAGAGTTTGAAAAACAATTTATGGTCTTGAAGAAATTGTAGTATTTGGTCAACATGCTGAAAGTGGGTATCCCAGGTGATACTGTAGATGAGAATATTGTCGAACAATACTAGGAGAATTTTTCTAAGATGAGGTTTCAGAAGGCGGTTCACGAGGCTCTGAAAATTGGAGGGACCATTACAAAGACCAAATGGCATGACCAAGAATCCATAGAGGTCTTCATGAGTTCGGAAATATTTTTTTGGGATGTCAACTTCCTTCATGCGTATTTGATGATAGCCTGAGTGGAGCTCAAGCTTGGTAAATAATTTAGCACCATGGAGTTCATCCAGCAAATCAGCCACCATGGGAGTAGGGAATTTTTCCTTGATAGTGAGTTTGTTAAGGGCCCTATAATCATGAAACATGTTCCATTATATGTCCTTCTCTAAAACCATGACCATAGGAGATGAATAAGGGCTCATGCTAGGGATGAATAACTCTTGCTTCTAGAAGCTCCTTGATGATGTTTTCAATCTAATTATTTTGGGAAAAAAGATAGCAATATGGACGAAAATTTGGTGGCTGGGCTTCTCGTATCAGAGGGATTATATGATCATGCTTACCCCAAGAAGGAGGAAGTTCTTGTGGTTTGTCAAATACCTGTTGATGGCGATCTAAGACCTATTTCATATCAGGATGAATTTAGGGTGGGGTGGATTTATGACTTGGATAGCATTAAATTGAGCTACTACCCCATGATGTCTCTTTTTTAAAATCTTCCCCTTTCTATGTCAGATGATGATAGGAGGAGCACCCTCCTGGATTCCCCTAAGTGTATGAGTGTGGCCTTCTTGCCTAAAGCTCATATATAACTCTTGGAAATCCATTTTGATAGGGCCTAGTGTGTGAAGCCATTATACACCTAGGAAAATGTCACAATCACCCATTCCAATGGTAAACATGTGGGGTTTAACATGATAATACCACATTTGAAGCTTAATGTTTTCATAATGACCCTCATATTTCATAGTCCCCCCATCAACAATTAGTACTTGGAAATTAGAGACGATGACAAAGTTATGAGTACTTCCACTATAAATCAAAAACACTACTACCCTATGTTTAATGAAGCCACATATTTTAGGATTTTGGGGTGAATAAATTCTAGCCAATGCATGTAGTGATATAACTCGCTCATCTGGCAAAGATGCAAGATCTTGGTCTGGTTATATTTGAGTGCCACTCTCTTCTTCCTCATCCATGTCAAGGTTAGGGACTTCCTATGTTGTTTTTTTTTCAGGGGCATCAATTTGGAATAATTTTGGTTCCTTTCATTTATTCCCTAGGGCGTACTTATCATCATAGTAGCAGCAGAGTAATTTTTTTCATCGTTTGGCAATTTCGGATGGAGACACCTTCTGAACCTTTAGTGTTTGGGTGGGGCCAATGGCATGGGTGGGACGTTTCTTTGCGACAAAATTCGGGTGATTGTACTAGGCTTGTAAGGAAACTTCCACCTCTAAGGCTTTTTGGCATGCTTCCAACCAAGTATAGGGGTGGTGCATCTAGACATGGGCTTGGATTCCTTCCTTCTGACCACTCATAAAACATTTCAAATAAAGGGCATCCACTAAGCCTTCAGTTCTAATGGCTAACTTTTAAAAAGCATCAATGTAGTCCTTAACTGTAATAGTTTTTTGGAGCTTAGTGAGTCGTCCCAAGAAATAAGAATCTTGATCAAAACAATCACAAAGGGATTTTGAGAAGACATTCCAAGTTATCGTCAATGGGTAATATTTATGATGCTAGTGCCACCATTTCCATCATTGTTGGTCCAAGTAGAGTGCTCCCAGTATTAGTTTAGTTTCATCGTCATGGATATTATTAAGGAGTAAGTACTGTGCCATTTCAGCCAGCCATACTATCGAGTTTGAGCCATGAAATATGTACATGTCTAGATTGGGCACCCGTTGAATTGAAAAGTGGGGCCCTCCATGGAAGTGAAGGTGATGGTTGGATTCACCTTCTTCGTATACCTCCACACATGTGTATTCCTTACTATGTGACGCTAATAAAGACATAGATTCCTCTATTTGGCCAGAAAGCAAAGTAATTTTGGTCTCTAGGTTGTCGATTATGTCGTTCACCTTTTCTGCAACCATTACTTGAGAGCGGGTTCTGTACATGCAGTAGCCCAGATTTGGGACTACGTGAAAAACGTGGGGTGATAAGTGAATGGCACCACCGTGATCAGATCGTTGACCTAAGTCTTATGGGCTAGGTCTCCAGAAAGTGTCCAGAAATGGCTCCTAACTTTACTTTTCTTCTTTTCTTTTTTACTCCGAACGGAGTTTTACTCCTTGTTGATCAATACTTTAGTGGCTAAATTCACAAAAGTTTGTTATTGCCAAATTTCCTATGAAAATTAGGCCTCGATGTTTGCGTACCATTATATGTGCTGCAAGAATCAGATCTGGGCTATGGTAGCCAAAAAATTTACTGTAGTGTGAGCTGAATCTGTGCTATGAATATCCCAAAAGCTAGATGGACGACGTCGACAGATCAAAACTGGTATATCTGAGCCAGATAGAGAATAGGAGTGAGCTTCACATATATGGGGGATCTATCGTCATAAGGAGTGTCAGGTGCTACAACTCACAATATACGCAGGGGCCCAACAGTAGTACTTAGCCCAATCTTTCAAGGCACCAAATAAGGAGGATCGACTGTACCTTTAGCCATAGTGCCTAGATACCCTATTGTACGTGTGAGTAATCTCCACGAGTGTTATTCTTAGTGTAATGTAGAAGCAAGATGGCTGATGGATGAACTATGGCTAGGTTTCAGGATTTCCTGGGGGGGGCTCTTATATACGTGAGGGTACGTCGAAGTGCAGTATCTGCGCAATTCTGTATAATCTGCTACTACTCGAAGGGGTACCCACAAGGGTTACAAGGGAGTCCAACAAACGTGACCACCTATTGTATTTCCTGCGTGCATGCCTCCCCAAATTCACAGCTTTATGCGCTCAATGACAAATCCTGTGGTTTAAAGACACTCGAACACGTCTCTAGCCTAAAAACAATTTCGTGAAAAATGGAGGTCCCATTGGCCCTACAAAGCCCTCTGATACCACTTGTTATGCATTTGACCTGTTAGACGAGCCAAAACACAAGAAATATGAAACAAAATAGCTGAGACATATATATATCACCATAAAATATGCAAGCGGCAGAGATATTTCATTATGTAAAAACAAGATACAATGTTCACTTGCCTCTTCGAGGGGGCATCCTCCAACAGAGATCAATTACATTATGAAGCAATGTTTCTTCCTTCTATCTAAGTCTATTTATAGCCTAATGACATCCAAAACCCTAACTACTAGTGGTCCCTAATATAATCATGGGTTAACCACCTTATTTATTAACTAAGGCCCGTTTATAACTAATTTTGGTCCCTTTTATAGAATGAGGGTCGACCACTTACAATTATTATTAATGTGGATAACCACTTACGTGATTTATTGACTCAACCAACTAACTTTGACTTGGACTAGGTCCTCATGGGCTTATTACATAAATAAAGGGGTTAGGGTTGGACACTAACACATAGGTATATCTCCATATCCCATGATCCTATACGCATGATCATCTCTAAGGTAGATGTTTCTGCTATTTCTTATTTCCTTTAAGCTTTAGCTCATGCAGATCTTGATCCCTTTGCTGTCGTAGTGTAGTCCATTGTATGTACTTGTCCTCATAGCTCCCCAAGGGGTAATATTGTTCGTTGATGGCATCTCGGAAAGAATTCCAAGTGGGTTTTGTTGAAAACATTGAGGGTTCTCTCTCTTCCCTCTATTCACAGTACGTTTCCCACCAGTCCTTGACATGGGGGGTGAATTTGAGGAGCACAAAGGTAATATTTTCCCTATTGGAAAAATCATGAACTGAAAATATCCCTGTAACATATTTAACCATATATCTACGGTGTCTACATCTATCTGGCCTTCAAATATGGGAATGTCAAACTTGACTTGTACCTTGAAGGGAGTGATGCCTCCAGAGTGACTTTTAGATGCAGATGTGTCACCTGTGGGAATCCGTTGAAGGATTTGGGAAAATTTTTCCATCATCGCATTCCTCTATCACTCAAGGGATTATTCGAGAAATATTTTGAAAGGATCTCCTACTCCTTCGTCTTTCTTTTCTTCCTCCATGGGAGTTCATTGAGGTTTGTGAGGTTGGTCTTGCAAAGGTTCAATTGGTTTGATATCTAACTCCTTATACCTTAACGTCATTGGGGACATGCAAAGAAAAATAGAGAAATAACACACCACTCTGATATCATTAATATGAAATTAGACATGAACACAAGAGAATAGAAATATAATTGTAAACAAACAGATGCATCATAAATAACACTACATTTCATTAATATCAAAGAACTGAAAGATGCTTACAGACAAAACGAAAATAAACTTGCTCGGACGATGGTAGCTTATCTTTGAGAAGAGATGTGGTTGCCACATGCCTTTGAACTGTGTTACAATGAGGATCGATGGCCTTTTTATCATTCAGAAGTGATGAGAAACCTTAAACATCCAAAAACCTAACCGTAGGAGATGAAGCACCAAAACCTTGTGGGCCCTGTTGGGGTAAGTTGTAATGTCAACTTCCAAGGGTCGTAACTTTGGCATATGATCTTCGTTTGGCTATCATAATACCTTGTTTTGAAGATCTCAAAGAGGAGGTTGAAAGACAATAAATAAATTGGTTTTAGACTTTTATGGTCTCTTTGTTTTCCCTAAAAAATATTTTATTCCCTCAAAACGGCTTCAGAATTTTAAGACGTGAAAAAATTGCCAAAAATAGTAAATTTTGTTACAATTAAGAAAAATGAAAAATGAAAGAAATAATGGTGGGTGGGGTTTCAAGTGGAATAGGTGGGTGGAAACCAATATCCATCTGGATCACATGCCTTCTCCCCTCGAGCCATTCCCTGGTCATCCTTGAGCTCACTATTTTCGCATAAGGTGTTTGGCCGCTCATACTATTTGATTCCATATTTAGGACTCTCTTCTCAAAAAATAACATTTTTATGCGAGTTTTCAACACACTAATATACCTTCCAAATGGTCTTTCGAAGAGCTTCCACTCTGATGCACTACATGATACTATATAATTGACAACAAACTCTACAATGCACCCCTCTATTAAACCTTCGAACCAATAACCTATTGCGTGAGAGATATTATTACTTACGTGCTTTCAATTTGTTGAACCAATTCAAGGGTGCATATTTTTAACTTAGCATGTCACAAGTTCCTATTCTTATTATTCAAACTTTGTATCTACTCTGCTAAAATATTTGGGAATTTAACAAATAAAATCTCATGGGACTCACTAAATACATACCTCTATAACCACTCTTCTTTACTAATCCACTAACCTTTGATCTCACTTAAAACAAATTCCTTCTCTCCTTCGATCGACAAATTTATCTCATCTTTAATGGGATTTCACATTTCATTCAACAATAGATACTAGCCATAGCAATGGATCCATTTGTTGGCACCTAGGAAATTGTGACCCTGGTTAGTGTCCAAATTTACTCCAACAAAACCCTACTAGATACCTACCCTTCCTACATCACCTATAGAATAAGTGAAATCTCACCCAAGCCACCTATGGGGACTGCAAGAACCAAAATTCTGTAATGGTGAGGGGAATTAGAAACTATGCAAAATCTATCCTTTTAAACTTTGTACAGTACTCAGTTCACAACCATTAGCTACATTGAATTGCAAATATTCATAAAATGCATGATATAGGTCAAAAAATTAACACATTCGAAAGGGGTTCTTTGTTTCCTTGTACAACACAATAATATACATTCAAAGGCTCATTCCATTGTAAACTACTTAAAGCTTTATTGAACTATACTTAAAATAATCAAATCCTAACTTATGATGCAACCATCACATAAAAAAGAAGAGTTGGGACAATCCATCTATCAACCATTTTATGTTAATATTTAGAATGTGTTAAGAACATCATTACAATATTACCACTTTTACGAG
Source organism: Pinus albicaulis (assembly GCA_034641835.2). Taxonomy (NCBI): domain Eukaryota; kingdom Viridiplantae; phylum Streptophyta; class Pinopsida; order Pinales; family Pinaceae; genus Pinus; species Pinus albicaulis. The sequence continues at coordinate 423,432 of JAXQQM020061586.1, read as the reverse complement.
GCCAATTCATCTCATTAAACTGTTCAAAACAGCATTACAACATTATAATAGCAATCATGCACAAAAGTCTCCCACCTAGTACCCCCAATTAGCCAACCCATTACCACTTTTACTAGAAAAATTCATCTCATTAAACTCTTCAAAACAACATTACAACATTATAATAACAATCATGCACAAAGCTCTCCCACCTAGTACCCCCATTAGCCAACCCAAATCTGCTCGACTTCCATCTAGTTATAGATTATCATGTGGACCCAAGCCGACATCGTTACCATGCAAAATAGTTACCATGGGCTCGTAAACTACAAGTGGTATTCTTAATCCCATCAAAACTGATTGAAAAGACTCATTCAAACTTAACTCAACCACTTTAATATAGTGCTTTGTGCACCCATCCTTTCTATGCATTCTTTCTTCGTGTGGAAAGTTTAGACTCTTACCCTTCTACAACAATTCTACATGCTATTTCCTAACAATTCTATGACAATTTTGTGAGCTATTTCATATGGTTTATTAATTTCACCAAAACCATGAAAATTTCTTCAAAATCTTTTACCCAAAACTACGCTCTAATTATATTGTAACAATAAATAATGAACTTACATTTTCTTATATTCCAATAATCCTTCGAAGAATAAAATCACCAATTATGATTATTTCATACTTCAGTATTAAACAGGTGTTTCACTACCTTTATGTTCACATTCTGCTATCATATATTATCTAATGTTGATCTATACCATAAAACTTTTTGAAATACTCATTTTCCATCTAAACCCAAAATCCCTAAAATCTTCAAATAACATAATCACCATCATTATTACTTCGGCCTTTCGTGTCCCCACTATGGGCATATGGTAGCACGTCAAATTCGCACGTCAAATTCAACGAACCTGAGGACAAGAAAGGACAGATTCATGCATCAAACTTTAAGGGATTAATATGTACAACCCTTAAAGTAAACTCCATGGCTGCCACTGTGGCCTGGGTGCGCATGTTAGTCATAGATCACATTTCATGTTAAATGGATTACTCGTATTTATGTAAATCGTTTTGGGCTTTACAGGTCATTTTAATGTTGTTTTTTTAAAACATATTTACTCGTCGTGGAAGGCAAGTCCGCATCGTAATGAGAAAAAATAAAAAACAAATTTAAGAGAGATAACATGCATGGCTGTCCGCTTCAAGCTGTTAAGGAAATATGGTAAAATTAACGAAACATTTCGATTTCGTAAAAAATGCAATAATCCACCGATTCATGATGACAATGACGATACTCTACCGACAATTTCATGTCCGATTCATGATGACAATGACGATACTCTACCGACAATTTCGGAATAATTTCATTAAAGCTTGTACCATTATGTGCCGTGATTTAATATTATATTGCAAATTGAAGCAGGGTGAAACATCACCCTGAGCCGGATACGACGGCCAGAACGTGAAAATTGCTCACTCTAACGACTGGGCAGGAGATGATTCACTGAAAGGTTCCTAAACTTTAATATATATATTCGCTATCGAGTCTTTGCATAACTCGATAACTTTCGTGAAGGCGCGACGCACATTCTGCATGCAACAAACACGAGCTCTGTAATGTGTCGCCTAGGCAGACAGCCATCTTTATGGAGATTTTTTATTTTGATGGTCGATTTTCAGAATCAAAAGAAAAGACGTGAGCTAAGTTTTTAAAGTCACCCATGTCCATCCCATTCAATAATATTTCTGCAAATAAGCAATCGAGGTAAGCTCGCCCAGATCCTACTGAAATTTGAAATTGCTGAACCAGGGATGCATAGTCTCACGTGGCCTACTGCACCCTAAGCGATTGGATAGAAACAATTTAAAGTAAAACGACAAAGAAATTTACGAAAGCGCTTACGTAATTGCACCATACCGCCATAATAAAGTTTGAAACTCCGCCCCTACGAGTGACAGTGGATAATGAAGATATATATGATATTCAACATCAGTCTTACTCAAGAGACAAGGATCAGGTCAATCGATTGTCTTTCTTCGTTCAACAAAAAAACGTTATCAAATTCTCAACTTATTTTTAAATACTCGTAAGATTCGCTTGCGATCTCTAAGGTACAGAGTATCTTTCTTGTTGAATGTAACCAAATTTATTCTTTGTGGTATAATTGTTATTTGTGCACCTTTTTCATGTTTATGAAGATGTCAGATATTTTGATAGAAATGCAAATTTGCGATCGATGTAATTTAAATTTAATTTAATTTTAGATTTTGGTTAGATCAGGTATTAGATATGATTTTTGGGTCTTAACTATTTAAAATTATGTATGTTTGTTTTGGTTTAAAACAAGAAGTATTGAAATTGATGCAGTATAATCAAAGCTAAATTTTAATAATTCTTTTATGTAATTTAGTAGGTGAGATATCTTAATTATTTATTTAATTATTTTGCTCTTTCTTAATTAATTAAGAGAGAATATATAAATGTGAGGATTATTGTAAATATTCCTTAAAATAGTTAGGGATATGAGTGGAGTTGAATTAGGTAGATAATTTAAGGATGAGGAATTCCATAAACAGGAATTAGTTGAGTAAAAAAAAAGATAAATTCAATTTAGATTTTAAGTTGAGATTTGTGTAGAGGAAATTATGGAATGGAATAAATTATATTTATGTATAAATATGTAGCTTGTGAGGGTGAGAAAAAACAAGCAAGGAAGTGAGGAAGTGAATAATACAGAGAGTAAAAGAAATGTTTTGAAGGGTCAAGAGGCCGCCCATTGTAATATTTGGCCAAAGAGTTTTTTATATCACTATTTTATTTGTATGGCTCTCTTTCCTTCATATGTATTGTTTGAACTGAATATATTCGTGGTTTTAACGAAGAATTTTAATTCTGAAGGAAGCCCATGAAGATTTCATATGCTAGGATTTGTTTAACCTAGTATCTCGGCATCATTTGGTATCGGAGCCATAAAATGTTTATGGTGCAAGGTATATGTTGAGCACGTGAGACTGCATGTATTGAGAGCAAATCAATAAAGGGCTAGATCCTAGTAGAGAAAGCTGAGTAACTAAAGTTTATCAGTGCTTTGGAGTTGGTTGTTGTTCAATTTATTTGCATAGAGAAAACGTTGTTGAAAGGGGGCTGACAGGATTGATCTCCCACAGTGGGTGTCGGTCATTGGAGGCACCGACATATTCAGGTCTGCAAGAGGCTATGTAGTGATCATGACTCATTCATCGGATGCAACTACTGTTGTACTGGAATTGAATGTCACTGTGATGCATTAGGGTGATTTTATGGAACAGAAATATTTTGTTATTCACGTTGAAGAAAGTGTTTGGGTTTGAAACTAATTGCATTTTTTGTTTAATTATTTTTGTGTGTCTCCAAATGTATATAGGATGAAGGCCGAGCTTGCGTGGAGGAGCATGGAGGAGCACACGTAGTCTGGATTGCTGTGAGGAAAGTTGGTTTCATGGTTGTCTTCAGAGATAGTCGCATTATTGTGTTTGGCCAGGAGTGAGCCACTGTTTATATTCTTGTAGCCGAGGGACGAATTGGGTTATGATGGTATAAACAATGATTTCAAATGCTTATTTTCATTATCAACAATGCATGGTTTGCAGGACGGTATCCATTTCCTTATGAACTAGTATCATGTTGCTATTTTGCCAGATGTTGATTAAGTGTGAAGAGTTAAAGTTGCATTGAAAGAGGAACAAAAAATTTTGTGAAGACTGACTAGGAAAGTTGTGTACTAGGTGCAGAAGTAGTCAATGTTGAATGCCGACACCGTGGAGTTGTGGTATGAAGGCAATGTGATATGAAATTCACAACTGTGTTAGCAATCAGACAAATACAATGTCCAATCCAAGTTGTAACTGCGTTAACAGTCCATATTTAATGTTGTGATAATCCAACAATGAACACAAGGTAGTGGAGTGCGGGCAGGAGACAAAAGCATGGACCTGTTTGAACGCAAGCAGTGAGAATATGAGTTACTACGTTAGCAGTTTGACACAGTCACCGTGATATCGAGGAGCGCAACCAGCATGATCCGGATACTGCATTCCGTGCGACCAGGTATGTGGACGCAAGCGACGGAGGATTGGAGACCGTGGAGTATCGTGTAAGTAGCGTGTGGCTTGTGTGTTAATAGAGAATTTGTATGTATGGTGTAAGCAATGTGTGGCATATGTGTTAACAAATCTATGTATATATAAATACAAACGATTTTCGATATGTTCTACACAATCCGTTGACATCTTTGGTTTGATTGAAATGTTTTGATCTCTATGTGTCGCTTCTGCAGTTGTGACTTCCATAGCTTGTGGGGTCGTGACTTAAAAACAAAAAAAAGTGCAGCGGTTGCTTTCTTAAAATGGATTCAAATGTTTGGTAATGTGTCCTCAACATAGCAATGTGGTTAAACTCCAATTGTTACATATAGTCACAATTTCTTTAATGGTTATACCAACATTTAGAATGAGCTAATATTACAAAGGGTATTGTAACTTGTAGAGTTTGAAATAAGGATCATTATTTATATGTTGCCACTAAGGAATGAGGAATAAATCAATTCCACCATATCTGTAGAGTGACAGGGAATTTGCATTGAAGAATTCAAGCAAGTGATTCTTCCAGTGATAGTGGAAACTGAAAGATCTTTAATCTTTAGAAATGAAGCCTTCAATTCCAGTGAAAGTAAAGGAAGCAACAGAAGACAATGAAATTTACGCAACAAAAGCATGGTAAATGGCGGGCAAAGGTATGTTAAGTAAAATTGTGGGGAAAACATATTATGTGTTGACATGTTTGGTTTTTTTTACCAAAATTGAATTTATAGACAAGTATTTTTGCAGGAAAGATATGTTAACATGTTGTTCAACATTAAAATGAGAATGTTGCAAATGTGAAGGTATAAATAAATGGAAAATGAATGAAAATGTGTTAATCCTCGGTGATATAAACAGAAACATGCATTTGTATGTGAGGGTTTATTATGCATTGTGTGGGTTCTTTGCAGTTTTGTTTAAATCATTTTGGACCAAAAATTGTAGTTGGAAAAGGGAGAATTCTTTTGATTTGTGTTTTAAGATTGTAAACACAATTTCTTGATGTTTTAAAATCTTTGTGGCGGTATCTAAGGAGGTGATATTCAAGATGGACACAATGTACGAGATGTACATCATTCATCGAAGAGGTTGAAATATGAATAGCTTGTTCTCTGTACACAGGTGATGAGATGTGAATTGATGTTGTATGGTGCATAAAAATGCAGGGAAAATGTTTGCATGAAGATGACGAACCTATGGGTGTGCAAGTATTTATAGTGACAGAGACAGCACAGAAGAATGGAAACTAGAGAATTGAGATTGCAAAGAGAAGGTTTGTTAATAACCTTAACAGAACATAACGTATGATAATTCAGAAAGTTATTTTTGAATGTTGAAAAGTGAATGGTTTATTTATTTTCACCATTAAATAAATCTCTGAAAACATGGATTGGATTTCGACTAATGCTTCAGTATCATGTGAAATGATAATGGGAAACTGATGATTTTTCATAAGAATGAGAGAGAGTGAATTTTACATCCTAAGAATGTATTAGGGGTGTATGTTCATTGGAGGATTGTATAACTTGAATTAAGTCAAAAAATCCACTATTAAATTATTAGGTCAAGCCTTGAAGTCAAAACAGAGGTTACGATCAAATGAAATTTTGGATATTTTTGAGTTAATATTGAGTATTTTTCATCCAAGATGAAGCATTTGTGTAAATCTAAAGTCAAAGAATCGTAAGCTATGTAAAAAGTCTAAATGTAATGGGGTGCATGATTGGTAGAGCCCGACACCCAAATAATTGGTGATTGAAACACATAAGTTACTAAAGTGTTGTTTACAAAAAAGTGAAGCAAGAGAATCGCCCAGAGACTAATTCCAAGATAGAGAACCGAAAGAGTTCAAGCACCGAAAGAAAGCTTGCATTCTTGAATGGCAAGTGTGATGACTTGGTGAAAAGAGGATTGAATGAAATCCACACATGAACAGATGAAGTTCAGAAAGGAGGAGAAGATGGCTGTTGCTAATCATTTTCGAAGATCTGATGAAGTCCACAACAGAAGAAGGAAGAAGAAGGAAAATGCCAAGATAAGTGGCATAGGTGAATAGTTGACGGATGAAGATTATGAGCACGAAAAGGCTAAGATAACAGTTCACATTGAATTTTTGATGGAGTTACTGTAGAGAAATATGAAGGACCAGACACATGGTTGGACCATGAGAAAGAAGATAAAGTGACAGAGTCTACACACAAAGAGGGAAAAGAAGGTAAACATACAGTTGGCAGAAGAGCTGAGGAAGCTCGAGCATATGATAAGGTGTGAAGAACTCAGAGAGGCTGAGTTAAAAATGGATGTTTCCATTTGTGGCCTAGAATAGGGTGATCTTTTGGGTGAATAGATCAATGAGGAAGATCTCATGAACTATTGGGATAGTTCAGAAGAATCTGAGGATGTGTTGACAAGAGTAGTAGATGAGGCTATGAAGCCTTGCATTTTTAAATCTCACAGTTTATGTATGTTTGGAGGATGTGCGAAAGATGGTGGATAGTCTGGTGAAACTGTCACAGAGAAGAATGTAACTCTTGAGGTGAAGTCTGATGGAGAATGCCTTTCAGAGGAGGAAGGTACTGATTTGTTGCAGCATGAAGAAATCATAAATGAATTCTTATTTGGGGTAAGACAACCAGTTGAAGTTGTTATGGAACATAAGCATAATGGAAATGCTGAAGAGATACTTCAAGGAGGTAAACAAGTGTATTTGTTTAGTGAATTTGCTGACAAAATTTACAATGTGATGATGCTGAAACAAGGAAAACTCAAGAAGATTGCTAGAAGAAGAATGAAGCTGGGAATGAAGGTTGTGATGAAGTGTTGGAAAGATTTCATATGGAAATTGAGTTCTCAGAAAGATGGCTTAAGGAACCTGAGGGAGAAGTGAAGATTGCAGAACCTGATCCAGAAGGAATTGCAGTTACTATGTGTGATAGGGATGAAATGTTTTTAACATTTATAGACTTGAATGAATGTTATAACTTTTTAGATAATGATGTAACTGTAGGTACATAAAATGACATTAACAGATATGATGTCGAAATCAGAGAAATTGAGCAGAAATTATTTGGCATTGGGATGGAAGATTAGAAACAACAAGAAAGTTATGTCCGTAGAGACATAAAGGAAACATAAATATTGATCCAGTAGGATAAATATGTAAGCAGCCAATGGTTCAAAATAAAATCTACTGAAATCCATAAAGTCAATGATTGAAGATTGGTGCTTGAAGCATCAAAAGAGACCGAAAGGTCTTATCTTTTTAAAACTAACAGTGTGTTGGTGAATGTAGGTACAACACCAGAAAATAAATCTTTTGCTATTAAAGCAGTAAATGACTATAATTGTGGTCAAGAAGAAATTCTTGATTATTTTCCATTGCAGAAATTTGAGTGTTCAGCTCAGTTGGCGACGAAAGAGTTCGAAAAAGAGGAGTTACTCCAAGGAATTGGCAAAAGAAAGTGTTGGAGACGCCGATGGAATCCGATTGACCGAGTAAGTGATGATTTGCCAAATCGAGTTGATGCTTTGAAGGACCAGCGACATAATAGATTTTGAAATCATTGAGGGAGCAAGTCATCAGGACTTGTGGTTGTCATGTTATTACAGAAAAGCAATGGACCTCATAGACATGAGTCTATGGAAACTTATCTATATGGTGAGTCTGATGCAGGAGCATCAAAGCTAAATTTTTATTATTCCTTTATGTAATTTAGGGGGTGATATATTTCAATTATTTATTTAATTATTTTTCTCATTTTTAATTAATTAAGAGATAATATATAAATGTGAGGATTATTGTAAATATTCCTTAAAATAATTAAGGATATGAGTGGAGTTGAATTAGGTAGATAATCTAGGGATGAGGAATTCCATAAATGGGAATTAGTTGAGTCCAAAAAAAGATAAATCTAATTTAGATTTTAAGTTGAGATTTGTGTGGAGAAAATTATAGAATGGAATAAATTATATTTATATATAAATATGTAGCTTGTGAGGGTGAGAAAAAAAAAGTGAGGAAGTTTGGAAGTGAGGAATACATAGAGTAAGAGAAACGGTTTGAAGGGCCGAGAGCCAAGAGGACGCCCATTGTAATATTTGGCCAAAGATTTTTTTATATCAGTATTTTATTTGTATGGCTCTCTTTCCTTCATATGTATTGTTTGAACTGAATATATTTGTGGTTTTAATGAAGAATTTTAATTATGAAGGAAGCTCATGAAGATTTCATATTCTAGGATCTGTTTAACCGAGTATCCTGGCATCAAAAATAATAATATTTTAAATTATTATAAGAAATATTTATTAAAATGTGTTATTTTTAGGGATTGAATTTAGGGTGGAGAATAACATTCTATTTGTGAAGTTAAATAGAAATAAAAACATCAAAAAATTATTTTAAAAAAAAACATTCAATTTAAATTTATTTATTTATAAATTTAAAATTATATATTTTTTAATTATTTAAACTAAATACAATTAACAACACTTAAAAAATAAATTAAATATTCACTTTTTTGGTATTGGAAAACCTCTCACTATTGCCAATAACTACTAGCACAATCACATTTACCAATGTGGTTGATATAGGTGTATATGAAATATATTTACAACCATATTCACTAATGTGTTTGATATAGGCAGATAGACCTATATCCACCACCCACCACATGTATTTTACCAAAATAATCATTATATATTTATGAATATAATTACCAATATATTTTATAAATCTACTTGTAATATATTAATAATATAAATTTTATTCATACTCTCTCTCTCTCTCTCTCTCTCTCTCTCTCTCTCTCTCTCTATATATATATATATATATATATTATTATTTGATAATAAAATATTATTAATTTTTTTCAATACATTAATAGTTATAATTCAAACTATACTAAAATTAAAATATAACATAATACAATTAGTTTATTACTATTTATAATAAGCATATATCTCTTACAAATATACCAAGAGATTATTAAAATTATAATCCAAAGGAACTAATAAGCCCAAGAGTCTAATATTATAAACTCAAGGAATTGGTGAGCCCAAGGGAAAAATATTAAAAAGCTAAGAGATCAAGAAGCCCAAGGGATCCATATTAAAAAGAGAAGAGATTAATAAAGCCTAGAAATTAATATTTTAAATACAAATGAATGATAAACTCACATGATTATTAATATTATAAACCGAAGAGAACAATCAACTTTATGGATTGTTAATATTATAAACCCAATGAATTAAAAAACTAAGGGATTAATAAATCCAATGGATTAATATTAAAAACCCAAGGGAATAATAAACCCAAGGGATTAATGAGGTGAACATCTTAATATTAAAAAGACAAGAAATTAATAAACTCTAAAAATTAATATTTGAAACTCAAAAACCTAGGATATTAATCGATCATAATAATTAATATTTTAAACTCAAAAGATTAATAAACCCAAGGGATTATTAATATTATAAACCAAAAAACTAATAAATGCAAGGGTTTAATATTATAAACCAAAGCAATCGATGAACCCAAGGGATAATATTAAAGACATACAAGATTAATAAGGCCAAGGGATCGCCAAGAGATCAATATTAAAAACACGAAAGATAAATAAACCCTAAGAATAAAGTTTTTAAACTCAAAAACCTAATAAATTAATAAACCCTAATATTTAATATTTTAAATTAAATAGATTAATAAACCCAATACATTATTAATATTATAAACCAAAAGAAGTAATAAACAGAAGGGTTTAATATTATAAATGAAAGTATGGTGAACCAAAGGGATAAATATTAATATTATAAACCAAGAAAAATAATAAACCCTAATAATTAATATTTTAAACTCAAGAGATTAATAAACCCAATGGGTTATTAATATTATAAACAAAAATAACTAATAAACCCAAGGGTTTGATATTACAAACCAAATAAATTGGTGAACCCAAGGGATAAATATTAAACACCTAAGGGATCAATATTAAAAACACAAGAGATTAGAAAACCCTAAGCATTAATATTTTTAACTCAAAATGTTCTAATACCCAAGTGTGGTTTAATATTATAAACATAAAGAACTAATAAACCCAAAGGTTTTATATTATAAACTCAAGGATTTGGTGAACCCACGGAATAAATATTAAAAACCTAATGGATAAATAAGGAGAAGGGATCAATATGAAAAACATAAGATATTAATAAATCCCACAAGTTAATATCTTAAACAAAAAAGTTTGATAAACTCACATGACTATTAATATTATATACTCCAAGGGAATAATATTAAACGTAAGAGATTAATATTATAAACCTCAAGTATATAAAAACTTTTAGATAAATACTATAAACTATAAAAAAAGCATGGTTGAGCATGCTTGACTTAAATATTGAGACAATTGTTGTCATAATGTGACGTTGGATGAAGAATGACCATGCTTTTCCATGGTTGATTTTCATATTGAGACAATCTTTGTTACAATCTGACATTCGACCATGGAAGACCTTGATTGACTACGACTAACTATGATTAACAATGGCAGCCCATGGTTGATTTTCATATTCATACAATGTTTTTCATATTGTGACATTGGGCCATGCATTAATATTAAAGTGTATGACTAATATTTAATGCCTAATATTACCAACACAAATAATTAGAAAGTTCAAGAGATTAATAGGCCCTAATAATTAATATCTTAAACACAAAACCTGAGAAATGAATAAACCCTAAGAACTAATAATTTAAACTCAAGATATTAATAAACCAAAGGGATTATTAATATTATAAACCAAAAGAACTAATAAATCCAAGGGTTATATAATATAAACCAAAGGAATTGGTGAACCCAAGGGATAAATATTAGTATTATAAACCAAGAAATTAATAAAGCACAAGAATTAATATTTTAAACTAAAGAGATTAATAAACCCTAAGACTTAATATTTTAAACTCAAGAGATTAATAAACCCAAGGGGTTATTAATATTATAAACCAAAATAACTAATAAACCTAAGGTTTTAATATTACAAACCAAAGGAATTGATGAACCCAAGGGATAAATAGTAAAGTCCTAAGGGACCAATAAGGCCAAGGGATCAATACTAAAAACACAAAAGATCAATAAACCCTAAGAATCAATATTATGAATCGAAATATTATAATCCCAATGTTATAAACTCTAAATATTCAACACATTATTATAAACCCTAATATTAAACCCACATATTATAAGAAATATTAATCCATAATTATGAACCCTACATATTAGAATCTATATTATAGCCCAACATATTATGCCATAACGTAAATTATAAGATTAAAAGTCAAAAGATAAATAAATCCAAGGGATAAATATTAATATTAAAAACCAAGAAATTAATAAACCCTAATAATAAAATATTTTAAATTCAAGATATTTACGAACCCTAAGAATTAATATTTTAAACTCAAGAGATTAATAAACCCAAGGGGTTATTGATATTATAAACATAAATAACTAATAACACCAAGGGTTTAATATTACAAACCAAATGAATTGGTGAACTAAAGGGATAAATATTAAAAAATAAAGAGATTAATAAAGCCAAGGAGTCAATATTAAAAACACAAGAGATTAATAAAGCCTATGAATTAATATTTTTATCTAAAAAACCTAAGAAATTAATAAACCCTAAGAATTAATATTTTTAACTCAAGAGATTCTAAGACCCAAGGGTGGTTTAATATTATAAACAAAAAGAACTAATAAACCTAAGGGTTTTATATTATAAACCCAAGGGATAAATATTGAAAACTTAAGAGATCGATAAGGCGAAGGGGATCAATATGAAAAACATAAGAAATTAATGAAGCTTAAAAGTTAATATCTTAAACAAAAATGTTTGATAAACTCACATGATTATTAACATTATAAACTCAAGGGAATAATATTAAATGTAGGATATTAATATTATAAACCTAAAGTATATAAAAACCTTTAGATAAATATTATAAACCTCAAGTATATAAAAATCTTTAGATAAATAGTATAAACCGTAAAATAAACATGGTTGAGCATGCTTGATTTAAACATTGAAACAATTTTTGTCACAATGCGACGTTGGATGAAGAATGGCCATGGTTTTCCATGGTTGATTTTCATATTAAGACAATCTTTGTCACAATGTGACATTCGACCATGGAAGACCTTGATTGACTACGACTAGCTATGATTAACAATGGTAGCCCATGGCTGATTATCATACTCACACAATGTTTTTCATAATATGACATTGGACCATGCATTAATATTAAAGTGTACGACTAATATTTAACGCCTAATATTACCAACCCAAAGAATTACAATAGTCAAGAGATTAATAAACCCTAAAAATCAGTAATTTAAACATAAGGGATTAATAAACCAAAGAGATTATTAATATTATAAACCAAAAGAACTAATAAATCCAAAGATTTAATATTATAAACTAAAGGAATTGGTGAACCCAAGGGATTAATATTAATATTATAAACCAAGAAATTTATAAAGCATAAGAATTAATATTTTAAACTCAAGGCATTACTAAACCATAAGAATTAGTATTTTAAACTCAAGCGATTAATAAACTCACCGGATTATTAATATTATAAACCAAAACTAATAAACCCTCGGATTTAATATTACAAACCAAAGGAACTCATGAACCCAACGGATAAATATTAAATACCTAAGGGATCAATAAGAGCAAGGGATCAATATTAAAAACACAAGAAATCAACAAATCTTAAGAATCAATATTATGAACTGAAATATTATAATCCCCAATGTTATAAACTCTAAATATTAAATACAATATTATAAACCCTGATATTAAACCCAAATATTATAAACTCAATATTAAACCCTAATTATAAACCCTATATACTAAAATCTATGTAATAACCCAACATATTACTCCATAATGTAAATCATAATATTAAAATCAAATATTATGTTTATATATATATATATATATATATATATATATATATATATATATATATATATATATATATATATATTAAAGACTCAATATTATAAACTCCAATATTAAAGAAAATATTATAAGCCTTATTATTAAACCCAATAATATAAAGCTAAATAATATAAACCTTAATATTCTACTCAAATATTACAAACCCTCATCTTTTAAACCACAAATATTATAAACATTACAACACCTACATTAGTAAATGTGTTTCATACATGTTGATTAGTGTATATTAAGCACACTCATTACTACAATAGTCAATGTCCGTACATAATTTACACTAAATATTATATTATAGAGTATAGTATATTATAAATCTAATAACCCAAAAGATTAGTAAACCTAAGGGATTATATATTAAATACTAATAATATTGACATATTAATATTATAAAACCAAGAAATTAATAAACCGAAGGCATTAACCTTATAAACTCAAGGTATTATTTTTATAAAATGAAGGGATTATATATACTATAAACCCAAGTGATTAATGAACTCAAATAAATAATATTATAAACCATTGGGATTAAGAAATCCAAGGGATTAATAAATAGAGAGGGTGTTATAAACAAAAAGGAGATTAATAAAATCAAGTGATATTATAATATTAGAAACCCATTAAAACATTTAAATTTTTTTATGGTGATTATGGTTTATCATGATTGATCATGCTTAACCATTTTGTTAAAATTTTTACTGTTAATGTTTTAAATAATTAATATTAATGTTAATTATTGTTTTAACTATTGTTTTAATTAATGTTATTAAACATTTTAAAATAAATGTTTTAATTAATATATTGTCAAAGTTTCAATTAATGTTTTAAAGTTAAAAACATTTAATTACAATTTCAGCATCTTATTGTTATTATTCCTAACCAAATCTGAATATATTCGTGTTTACATATATTTGAATAGTGTAGTTAAGTATAATAATTATGTATTAATGAATTAATTAATATATCAATGTAATAATGGAAATATAATAATTATTTCACTTTATTATTAATTATATTATTATATTTTTTTTACAGATTTTTGAATTAAAGTTTAATGTTATTAAACATTTTTTTATATAAAATTTTAATTACATATTGTAAAATGTTTTAATTAATGCTATTAATTAATGTTTTAATTAATTAATTAATTAATGTATATTAATTAGGGATTGCATTAAAATACAATTTATTCATCATGATCAAGTAGATTTTTTAACGCTTACAAGGTTAAAATATTATTAAAATAAATTCTGAATTTATAATAATTTATTATTATTATTATATATAATAATAATAATTTAATAATATAATATTATAATATAATTGTGTTAAAATAACTATTATAATTTAATCTTACAATTTCTTATTGTATTAAAATAATTTTATTATAATTTAATCTTACGTTTTACTCATTATATAGAAATTACGTGATAATGAAAATTTATTATTAACATTTTTTTGAATTAATAAAAAATAAATCTATAATTTAATAAAATAATATTTTGTTTTTTTTATAGTAGACCACTACTTTATAAACATTGTGATAATTTAATAATATAATAATATAATATAATTGTATTAAAATAATTATTATAATTTAATTTTATAGTTTATTAATAATATAATTGTATTAAATAATTATTAAATTTTAATCTTACAATTTATTATTATATTAAAATGTTTTTATTATAATTTAATATTAGGGTTTATCCCTTATATGACAATTGTGTGATAATGAAATCTTATTATTAATCAAAGTTTTCAATATATCAAAGGTTAACACAAATGCTGAATACAACAAGAAGTATAATTGGATCAGTTAAGTGATATATGATCACATTATAGTCACAATTTTGTTCTTACATTATATTATGAAACCTAAAACTATATAATAATTTAAACCTATCGTTTATTATTCATTCATTATATTGTTTAAATAATATGAAACTGTAATTATTTTTAATTATCATATCATGTCAACCACATTAATCATTGTAGATTTATTTGTGCAACTAGGTACATTAAGGAAGTAAGTCGAAATGGGTAGCATGGAGACTTGAATACACATCAACAACAATTTTTCTAAAGTAATAAAAAATTAATCCACTATAACAATAATAATTTAATAAAATAATATTTTGTTTTTTATAGTAACCCGCAAGCATGCATAGGAAACCTAGGGTAATGGAGTGGAGGAAGATTTTGAAATGCATACTTGCCAAATCGTATATGTTTGAGAATGTGAACAATTATAAGTTTCGAAATTAATCCACGTTGAAATGTATGTTTTATAAGTTTTTTTTTTTATAATGCCATTTCTAACTAATTAGCATACATGATTATCAACAATAGGCACAGTAAATTTTTAATTATGTTTTATAAAAAATTAATTTAACTATGGTTTAAACATGTGATTGCGATATATAAGGAATTTATCACTTTTAAATCCATTTGTTGACTGACGAGGAAAATATATCGACATCATCCAATTCACATTATTCGATGAAAAAGATTAATTAGGAAAATTATTAAAATTGACAATTGCAACAGAGAGACCTATCGGCATAATTAAGCACAATAATCTTACTAAATCATGGTAATACTCATTGGCAAGTGGATGAAAGGTAGAGTGTTTCACATGTAAAGCATCAACGTTGCATGGCTTTCGTGCTGGCTAAAGAGAAAGCTATGTAAAGTAGGAATTTAACATTACCGTGGGTCTCCCATTATAAGGGGTTGCGGTCAAAGCTATGTGAAGTAGGATTTAACATTGCCGTGGCTTTTCCATATTATATATATATGGATTTTATGAGGTGGGATAGATTCAATAATTAATAAGTTTAGTTAAAGATATTAAAAGTAACGTAAATAAAATAGTAAAAACAAAATAATTAATTTACGAGGAGAAAAGAATATGGAAAATAAGAGGTTAGTTATGTTAGGGTATTATATGATAAGAAAAAAAAATTAAAAAATTTGAAATTTAAAAGTTGTGATTGATTTAATAATTAATGAAGGTTAGATAAAGATATTAAAAGTAAGGTAAATAAAATAGTGAAAAATAAAATAATTAATTTAATAGGAGAAAATAATATAAAAAAAGAAAAATGAGGAATGGAAAATAAAATGTTAGTTTTAGTTAAAGGGTGTTTAGTTGTGAGGTAAGGATGCAAAGGAAAGTTGTCATGTCAAGTTATAGACAAAGCTTCATGTTAGGCATAAACTTTTATGACAAGTTGTAAATATTGAGCTATTACAATTTATTATTATAGTAATGTTTTTTTTTTTTAAGACCATTTATTTATAATATAGTTTTTAGTCTCACATATATGTATGTGTGTGCTTTCATAAGTGAGAGAGACCTAATATTAGTATCAACCTATCTTGTAGATTAAGCGTATGTAAAAAGTGTTTTTCCCATCATTGAGTGTTCTTTTTCATTCTTTTATATGTTTCCTAATATGTGGAGCTAATGGTTCATTTATTTTCATGTTTTAATATTTGATATCAAAGACTATAATTTAAGGGATTTTCTCATTCAATCCAGACATATTGGAAGTTGACCTTTTTTCCTAGGAGTCTTCAAATAATGCAATTTTAACTTCCACTTGGGAAAAATATTATATTTTGTTTGGTTATATTTTTTTATATATAACATTTAGAAGTCACAGTTTCTCACTAGTCCAAAAATTAGTTTTAAATTAGTTATATTAAAATTTTGACGTTAATTATTTTTCAAAAGTTTTAAACTCTAAAACTTTACTATATGAGAAAAAATCAAGTTAATTTAAGAAAAACTTGTTTATGTTAACTCATTATAATTTATGACATATATGAGAAAAAAACGATATTCTATTAACTAAATGGCTCTCTAGGTGAGATACATGGAGAGTGCACAAACACTCCACACAATGCACTAATTATTCAGTCAGAAGAGCCTCTAAAAATATAGAATTTCACACTAACGGGGTGGTTTCAACCACTCCCTAGATAGTACAATCTGAGACCTAATCTTAGAGTCTCAATTCTATCCAAACAACTAAGTCTCCATTAATTCTAACACTCCCCCTTAATGGAGAAATGGTATTGAAAGAATAACATCTACCTGTTTGTCTCAGTCTCAGCTAGTCTTACATAAAAACATAAAAAACTTGGTAACAAAGGTTTTCATTTTAGTCTTCTTGCTTGAGTGTCCATGCTTGTTCATTCCTAGGTGAGGCTTCATCTTTACATTTCTCGCTATGAGGTAGTTATAGATCTTCACCTCCTTTTTACGTTTTCTTCCCCAAAGATGGAAAAAGTGAACTCTTATCCTCCTCAATATTGATTGTAGGTTGTAATTCTTAATATCTTTATTGTTGGTAATTGATAACACTTTAGAGGGTACAAACTTGATAGGAGATTTTTTCCTCTCAATATTTCCGGTGTCAAACATCTGAACGTTAACCATGTTGTCTTCAACATTCATTGATGCAACTTCTGTGTTGACTTCATAAAGACATGATGTCTCAAGCTATGCTTCATGAAACTTTAATTCCTCTTCAAACTTTGTTGCTTCTTCTTTGTTGTTGTTGCTAACATCTACACATACAAAAATATTCATGAGATCATCGTAATTTAAATTCTCTCTAGATTTTTCTTCTTCTGCCAAGTATTTTCAATCAACATCATGTGGCTTGTCCAATTGATCTTCAACAATGTGTTCCTCTTTACATCCTTCCTGAAGAACAAATCGTTAATAATTTTAGGTAATTATTTCAAGTTATGGCCATTTTTCATTTGAATGCCATGGAATCCCTAACTATTGTGTTCATAATGGATCATTTTAAATTGTCAAGGACTATGAACTATTACTCTAGCTAAAATTTATGCATGGCTAAAGTATGTACATCACAAAGAAACATGTAGAACAAATACATGTGCAGAATTAAATTATGTGTGGAAGTGTAAATATAAAATGGTAAGTTCCACTACTTTTCACATGGTGGCCCCAAAAACAAATATTTATTTTGTTATTATGTTAGGAAATTTGTCAAGATATTGATACATGTGTGTAATGATTTCCCTAATAGTATAAGCTTGTTTTTTGTTTCCTAGAGAGAAATGAAGCTACTTCGATACATGGAAGACAAATATGGAGCCCAAAGTAGATAAACATGGCTATAAATTAATAATAATAATTTTTCATGAATAAAATAATAAATGATTATTTATCTTCTTTGGAAATAATAACGGGAAAAAAGTTAATAATTTTGGGTAACCATTTCAAATAAATACCATTTTACATTTGAATAATTTGCTTTATTCATGGATGAAGGCAAATTTAATAGCATGGAATATCTAATTCTTTTTGTGATTCAGACATACTCAAATTTAATTCTTTCTCACCTGTCTGGATTTTATTGCTTCTATATCATAATTCTGCAACTTCAAAAAATATGAACTCGTAGTGCATCCTTTAGAATTTACAAGGCTCATGGAAAAACAAGAGTTGTGAGATGGGGATTTCATGTTATCTAAAAAAATGTTCACGTGCCGCCATGGGTCTAAATGTAGTAAGGACTTATGCCTTAAAGGCATGAGAGCAGGGCATAGTTAATGAGAACTGAGATACAACAAAGTATCATGATACTAACAAAAAATTTGACATCACGTCAAGACTTATTCCCAAAGGCGAAGTCATATTGGATTGTTTAAAATTGTTGAGAACTAATAGTTAATGAGAAATGAGATACAACAAACTATCATGATACTAACAAAAAATTTGACATCACGTCAAGACTTATTCCCAAAGGCGAAGTCATATTGGATTGTTTAAAATTGTTGATGGTCACGAACTAATAAGAGCTGCGAGATGGTGATTTCTGTGTCATTTAGCATAAAGGTTTATGTTTTGCTACAAGACTACATGTAAGTACTTACATGTTAAACAAAAAGAGAGTGAAGCATGATTAATGAGAAGAAAGAGATGGTAAAGTATTATGATACATAACAAAAAAAAAAATTAGTCACTGTGGGACACATTTCCCAAGACAAACTCATGGTTCAACATTTTAAATTGCTAGGGGATGTGCACTAATAGTAGTCATGAGATGGCGATTTCTATGCCATTTAACATAATGGTTAATGTCTCGCCCGAGGTCTATGTGTAAGGAATTTTGAATTAACAAAAATAGAGTAGGCTGCAGTTAATGAGAAGAGAGAGACGAGGAAGTCCTATAATACATACTGTAAAATTTAGTTTCATGACAGGAAATGTTTCTAAAGTTTGTTGCTGAGGCTCCAGGTGTACGGCTTTCGATTCAAAAAATTCTTACTAAATATAATGCAATTACCCCAAAAGGCATGAATTTATAACATACAACAATCACAAGATACACCTACTATGACAAAGCATAATACCTATCAGTAATGTCATTTACACTACAAATATATTATATTAATGCTAATTGAATGTTTGCTTCATATTTTATGCTATTGTATTACTATGTTGCTTCATACTTCATGGAGGAATATTTTTAAGCTAACCAGATGCATGTAATTTGAAACACATAATCAAACAATTTCATATTGTTAGTCCATCGAATTGCATGTAATTTGAAACACAAAATCTAACAAATGCATATAAATAGAGGAATATAGAAGCACAAAAATACTAGGAAAATAGGATTCAAATCGAAACATAACATAAAATAAGGGAAAAAAAAGTTAGAAGTTTCAAGAAATAGTTTCAATTTACTACCATTTTTCATTTGAATAATTGTGTTTAGACATGTGCAAATAAAGAGTAAATGTCATGAAATATTTGATTCTTCATGATTCATATATATACAAAGAATCATGGACAAACATTTGATGTTACATATTTTTTTGCACAAGTTCAAGTCGACGGGAACCAAATAGTGAAGAACTAATCTACCTTTTACAAATTCGCTTCAACTACTAATAACATCGTGTCATGTAAGTAATTTTATGCATTTCATATTTATTTTCTTTTTTCCCTTTTCTATATTTTATTAGTTGTCTCTCATAATTCATTCATTTTTTGCTTCATACTTCACAAAATTAGATTGTTAAGCCAACCAATTTCATGTGACTTGAAAAAAATAAATAAACAAATGCATATTGTTCAACCAACCAGAAACATGCAACCTAAAGCATACAAACTAACATATGCATATACATAGAAGAGAAACAAAGCACAAAAACTGAGAAAATCATGTTAAACTTAAAACACATTGAAAAAAATGCTTTACAAACGAAAGAACAATGCACAAAAACTATAAAAATAGGTTGTACCTACTAGTTTGACTCCTCTATATTTTTCTTTTCACTCATGACTTCATAGACTTTAATCTCCATATTTTTTCACACCTTTCTAAAACTCTACTTCACAATAAGTTTCAGATCTCGTCACGTGGTGTTGAGAAACTAATGGGTTTTATAAGTCTTTGTAGCATGTTAGATTCAACTAATCAACTATGCATTTGCATCTCCACTTCTCCACAAAACGTTTATAGCATGAATCCTGACTTTTTGATGCAGGACAATCATGGTTCCAAATTTTGTACATTTAGTAGAATCTTAGGGGTCTTGTGTTTTCAAGGGAGTTGGTTCCCTAAGTATTTAATTAATGCAACTTTCAAGATTTTGAGTGATTTTATGTGAGAGCTTTAGAATAGGATTTAATCAAATATTGTGAGGCATATTTGTAAATGTTCTCGAATGTAAGAGAACATTTGATTGGTGAGGATTGAGAGATTTTGAAATATTGATTGTAAATCTTAGATTAGAAGTTGGTTCATGATAATGTGAAGCATTTGGAGAATGTTTTTTGATGGCATAGTGGATGAAAACATTGCATGAATAAGCGAGAACACAATGTTCAACTATAAAATTCATTCGTGCGACAACAATAAAGATTGTCGACACTACTCTTAAATAGTGTGGGGGAAGTCTCTCAGAACCAACTGAGCAAGGGTTGTCTACAACAATTGTGAAATTTTCTTCACGTACAACTATGATCCCTGTGGTAATTATGATGGTGAGGTGGCATATTGAGGATTCAAGTGAATGGAGCATTTCTCCACTATTTATCCATTGGTAGAAATTGTGCCTCCTAGGATTGTGACGCGTCAAGATGTAGTGCTCTTCATTCAAGTATTTGTTGTTCTGTGTGGATTCCTTTATTCCTTCCATAACAAAACGCAGCAAGATCCAGAGTTGGGGTCAGTCCCCTCATGTGGAGTAGGAAAGCTGTGGAATACACACAACAGTATGTCGATCAGAGAAAATTTGATAGCGCTTTGGAGAATGCATAAGGCCTCTATGGAGAAAATATATTATTTGGGTTTGTATAAATTGGTAGGTAGTGCATAGACTAGGGGATTTGGGTGTTGGAAGTCATATGGGTTGCATCATTAATTTAATGGGTCTTGTGTTTTCAAGGGAGTTGGTTTCCTATGTATTCAGTTAATGTATTTTTCAATGTTTTGAGTGATTTTATGTGAGAACTTTAGAATATGATTTAATTAAATATTGTGAGGCATTTTTGTAAATGTTCTCAAATGTAAAAGAACATGAGTGATTGGTGAGGATTGAGATATTCTGAAATATTGATTGTAAATCTTAGATTAGAAGTTGGTTCATGATTTTGTGGATTTGAGAGGGTCCTTAGGATTAAGTTGACAGATTTTGGATCTGAACCAAAGTTGGTTATAAAATTCATATGTATATTATTATAAGGCTACATATGTAGAAAAAATATATATTCAATAGGAATAGGAGAGTACTCAGTAGTGTTGAAGAGGCCACGGATATAGAAAATCAGGCCGAGAGGAGATTCATTAATGTAAATATTTGCTTGTGAATATAAAACCCAATTTCGAGTTTATGTGGGGTGTAGTGGGTTGATGTAATTCTTAGCCTTTTAATGAACTATAAAACTGTGTGTGTAGTCAAGGTATTTTTTTCATAACGTAGGTGCTGTAGGTGAGTCTGAGAAGGATCAAATTGAGAACAACGTGCAAAGGTGTTTGCAGAGGTCATGAAATTCGACTAGCCATTACAAGATCTCTTAGTGATTGGAGCAACTTAAAGTGTTTCAAGAATTTGGAGTGCGTATATGTAATTTCGTTGTAGCATTAAGGGAGGCATATATCCTATCCACGAAGATCTATTCAGATCCATGAAAGAGAACTCAGTTTTACGTAGAGTAATAAGGTGAAATCAACTTAGGATTTTGACAATCAAATAAACTGTCTCAGAGAAATTCGTGGAGGGAAAAATGTCACCAAACTTGTGGGGAAATTTTTGCTCAAAGGAAGACGAAATTCAAATTACGCCATTTAAGTTTTGTGTAGAGCAGGGTCTATTTGGTAACTCGTTAGTTTCCAAAAAGATACTTGGTTGAGGAGTCCTAAAGTGACCTTTTAACAATGTTTTTGCATAATGTGTAATGGAAAACGATTTTCTATGTCTTCAAAGATTGAGAGCAATCCAGGAAAGGAGGAGAGACAAAATCTAAATTATGTTTTACAACTCACAACTAACTTTTGAAAGAGGATATGCATTTAACAATTGAAGAATGACATCAAAATTGGGTGGATCGACGTCTTGTTTAATATTTTCAAGATGTGTAGAAGCTAGATTCAAGGTTGCTGGATTGCAGAGTTGGTCATGGTTGGTTAAAGTATATTCCACATGTACGAAGGAGATGTGAATGACCATATTTAAAAGCAATGATCCTGCATAGCTCTGTGTTGGAATAGAAGAAATGGGTTTGTTTGTGCAGTCTTTGCAACGTGTAGACTAAGGAATGGGAACAAGCCCATCATTTAAATGGAGTAATGAAATATTCAATTCGATCATTGTTGATGGCTTTCCTTTGAGGCATTGTTCCAAGAACGAGTTAGAGAATTTTCTACATTGGGGTTAGTTGAACACTGGGCGATCAATGGAGGAACATTGAGCTCTTAGAGGCCTGAGATTTGATTATGTAGATCCATTTTTAACTCCATTTTTGAAGGCGTTGTAGCCAAGATTGGACTTCGTCACACTCAAGTTGAAACCTAGTTGCATGGAGACATGTTGGAGTGGAATTGGTTTATGAATAGTTGTGTGGGTATTAACCTGATAATCACTTGTTGGTTTCCTATGAAGAATCGACTAACCAAAATAGTAAATGATGTGCCTAGGGTAATGAGAAATGGGCATTTGAATGTTGAGCACTGAAATGAATGGTAAATGAATTATTGAAATTCATAGTTGAACTACAAGATGGAGTGCTCAATTTGAATTAAGCATACATGACCAACTAATAGAGATTTTTTTCATATATTGATGGATGATTTAGGTGAGGTTTCTTAGGAAATTGTAATTTTTGTCGCATCAAGTGGTATCAGAGCTAATAAATGAGTAATTATTGCAGAGATGAACTATGCAGCAAGCAAAAATACAGCACGAAAATGGTTGGTTTCTTGTGAAAGGGGACTGAACTGGAATAGAGGAGAAGAAATCATATTATAAATCTGAAAATATGGAGGCAAGTGCAAAACCAAAAGTCAAAAAGTAAAATCTGAAAAAGCAATGGTTGATTTCTCATGAAGAATGGAGATACATTCGAATGTTGAATGATGGAGGCTGACTGCCTTTTGAAATCATGCAGGTAATGTTTTATATTAACTCTGGTTTTAGTTTTGTAGGTTAAAGACAGATTGAAGATTGATAGCAATAGACATGCAGAGGAAGTTGTATGTTTTCTAAAGAAAAAAGAAAATTAAATACTCTGAAGGAAAGTGGCGAAGAACCTAAAAATTATAGCTGAAAGTTGGACAGGGAGAACAAGAGTGTTCTAAGCAGGAAGTGGAATTGTAGGAGCCAAGGAGCAAAGGAGTTTCTCAATAGAGGTTCTAGAAATAGAGAACCATTTTTACCAAAAGACCGAGCTCAAAGGAGAGAAAGTTTGGTGAGGTACTTGTAGCAGGTATGAATACTTGCTCAGAAAGAGAGGCTCAGTGCAGTTCCCAAGAGATAGAAGAATGAATACTGATGGTCATTGCAAAGGTTCAGAGGAAACCACATCAGAAGGAAATGTGCGAAAGTAAAAGGCATACAGATGATGAGTCAAGAGGAGCTTGACAGAGAGTTGAATGAGATGAAGGATAAACTTAGTTACATGATGGAGCTACAACAAGACGGAGAGATGTCATAGAACCAGAGACATGAATGGAGTATGAAGAAGAGAGTCAAGTGGGCAGTAATGAATATTTATGAAGGGAAGTTGAAGAAAATCTTGGAGGAGTTAAAGTAGAGGATGAATTCTTTAGAGAAGAAGGAGAAACTTAGAGGAGCCAAGTTCAGTTGTAGGCCATTGATAGCAGAGGAAGTAGTTCACTATTGTGAACCAGAGTAGGGAGACATCCTTGGAATGTATGATGTGGAAAAGAGACTAGCTTACGCTCTCGTGAACTCTTTGGAAAATTTAAATCAACATGACAAAGATGTGCTGATAGGGAAATCAAGTGAGATCGCAAGGTCTTATGTTTTTAAAACTGACAATTTATGTCTGATTGTAGGTTTTGATGAATATACTGCTGCAAAGACTGGAGAATATTTGGCACATGAAAACATCCAAATTCAGGAGGAAGAGAAAGATTCTATGAAAATGCTTAATCCATTGAGCAAAGGTATTAAATTGCTGGAAATCATGCTGGAGAATCAGGGTTCGATGCAAGAGGAGATGGCCATGGAGGAGGGTTATTCCCACAAGCCTGACGAAAATATGATGAATGTTGAAGATGAGGTAAATTTTTTGAGAAGTGGAAAAATAAAGCAAGGAGGTAGAGGCAGCAACATATGGAAGAGTGAGTACCAGTTAGAAGATAAATTGGACATGGAGATTGAAAGAATAATAAGGTTGATGATGAAAGTGTCTCAGAAGAAGACAACAATAAGGGATCAAATCAACAATAACAAGAGGATGTCAACATTAGAATGGAAGAGCAAGGCCACTGGGGCATTGCAACAGAAAATATGGAAACCTAGAGAAGAGCAAGCAACACAAAAACAACAGAGAAATGAAGCAAGAGGATCAGGCGGAAAGCTACAAACCAATGTTTGGGATCTAGGTGGAATTCCACCTATATTGAAGACACATTATCTGGAGATCATGATTGTTTTCTACCTTGGGAGTCTGATGTAGGAGCATCATGGTTCTAAATTTTGTACATTTAGTAGAATATAAGGGGCCTTGTTTTTTCAAGGGAGTTGGTTCCCTAAGTATTTAGTTAATGTAATTTTCAATTTTTTGAGTGATTTTATGTGAAAACTTTAGAATAGGATTTAATTAAATATTGTGAGGCATATTTGTAAATGTTCTCGAGTGTAAGAGAACATGAGTGATTGGTGAGGATTGAGAGATTCTGAAATATTGATTTTAAATCTTGGATTGGAAGTTGGTTCATGATTTTGTGGATCTGAGTGGATCCTTAGGATTTAGTTGAGCAGATTTTGGATTTGAACCAGAATTGGTTCTAGAATCCATACGTATATTATTATAAGTCTGCATAGGAAGAAAAAAAATGTAATATATTAGGTAGGAATAGGAGAGTACCCAGTCGTGTTGAAGAGGCTAGTGATATAGAAAATCTGGTCGAGAGGAGATTCATTATTGTAAATATTTTCTTGTGAATACAATTCCGAGTTTATGTGGGCTGTAGTGGGTTGATGTAATTCCTGGTGCGTTAATGAACTATAAAATTGTGTCTGTAATCAAAGTATTTTCGCATAACGTAGGTGTTGTAGGTGAGTCCTAGAAGGATCAGATTGAGAACAACATGCAAAGGTGTTTGTAGAGGTCATTAAATTCGACCAACCATTACGGGATCTCTTTGTTATTGGAGGAGCTTAAAGTGTTTCAAGAATTTGGAGTGCATATATTTAATTTTGCTGCATCATTGAGGGAGGAATCTTGCCTGTCCATCAAATCGATTCAGATCCATGAAGGAGAACTCTGTTTTACACAGAGTAAGAAGGAGAAATCAAGTTAGGAGTTTGAAAATCAAGTAAATTGTCTCAGAGGAATTCGTAGAGGGAAAATATTCACGAAACTTGCGGGGAAATTGTGTGTCAAAGGAAGACGAAATATAAAATTCTGCCATCTGGGTTTTATGCAAAGCAGGGTCTATTTGGTAAATTGCAAGAAATTTTCCAAAAATATACTTGGTTGAGGAGTTCTAAAGTGATATTTTAACAGTGTTTTTGCAGAATGCATAATGGAAAATGATTTACCGTGTCTTGATAGATTGAGAGAAATTGAGGAAACGAGGAGAGACAAAATCTGAATTCTATTTTATAACTCATAGCTGACTTGCAAAAGAGGATCTTCATTTAACAAATGAAGAATGAGATCGAAATTGGGTTGATCATAGTCCTGTTCAATATCGTTAAGATGTGTGGAAGCCAAATTCAAGGTTGTTGGATTGCAGATTTGACCCTAGTTTGTTTAGGTATATTCCCCACGTATGAAGGAGATGTGAATGCACAACTTTAAAAGAAATGATATTGCGTAGCTCTGTGTTGGAATAACAAAATGGGTTTGTTTGTGCAATCATTGCAATGCATAGACTAAGGCATGGGAACACGCCCATCATTTAAATGGAGAAATGAAATCATCAATTGGATCATTGTTGATTACTTTCCTTTGAGGTGTTTTTCCTGGAACAAGTTAGGGATTTTTTCGCATTGGGGTTAATTGAACACTTGTGGATCAATGGAGGAACATTGAGCTCTTAGAGACCTAAGATTTGATTTTGCAGATCCATTTTTACTTCCATTGTTGAAGGCGTTGTAGCAAGGATTGGACTTCTTCACAATCAAGTTGAAATATCATTCCTTGGAGACACGTTGGAGTGGAATTGATTTATGAACAATTGTATAACTATTAAATTAATAATTTCTTGTTGGTTCCTATAAATAATTGACTAACCAAAATTGTAAATGATGCACCCAGGGTAATGAGAAATGGGCATTTGAATGTTGAGCACTGAAATGAATGGTACATGAATTATTGAAATTCATAGTTGAACTATTGCATGTAGCGTCCAATTTGAATTAAGCATACCTGACCAACCAATGGAGATTTTGTTCACATATTGATGGGTGATTTAGGTGAGATTTTCCTGGAAATTGTGATTTTCGATGCATCAATTTAACCCTCTTAAACCAAATAAATAGATAGAATGTGTAAGGTTTTCTAATACTGCTACAAATCAACAATGAGATTTAATCATCAGTGGTTTTAAATGGCTATAATACAATTTTTTTAATTAAATTTTGATGTTCACTCTCATGCTTCATGTGAAATTCCACTCACACTCCTCAAGTTTCTTTTAATAAAATGTTGGTTTTAATAAACTTTTTGTTCAAACTTGGAACTTTATGATAGAGGGATTTAATCATCATTGTTCTTAAATTTTTATTAAATTCTAACTTGAAGCAAGTTCAACGACCACATTTTTTCATAAAGAGAAAACCATATAATCTTCCTTTTGGCCCCACCTTGTGTGAATATCTTGACATTATTACATGATTTTTAGGCCTAGCAAGATTCTCAAACCAATGAGACTTAATCATTCTATCTAAAATATGTGTGGAGCTAAATTTTGTGCAAAAGAAAGGCATGTACGAAGCCAAAGTTTGTGTAGAATTGAGGAGATAAAAGGGGTATGCTCCAATTATCTGCACAAGGAGGCCCAAAAAGGGAATATTTATTTTATAATTGTGTTGGGAAATTGGTCTAGATATTTAGAGTTGGGGTTCACTTAATTATTTTTCATAATTTTGAATTCTATTAGCTCTCTACCATAAGTCTCTATCTTTGAAAAATCTCACCAAGTCTAACACAAGCCTAATAATGCATGAATTTCTAACATACAATAGTCATCAGATACACTAATCAAGACAAAACATAATACACACATTAATAATTCAATTATGCAAAAAATTTAAAAACTTTAGGTAATAGTTTCATGTTACTACCACTTTGCATTTAAATGTCATGGAATCTTTAACTCTTTTACTCATGGAGCATCATTTAAAAGTGCCAAGGCCCAAAGACTGATAAGAGTACTTAGATGTGGATTTTTATGTCATTTAACAAAAAATTTCATCTCTCAATGCATGATTGCATCTAAGGAGTTTCTCTCTAACATTAAGAGAGCATAGCATGGTTTATGGGAAGTGAGAGATGGGAAATTCTTACGATACATAATGGAAAATTTGATGATACACCATGAAAAGTTTATAAAGTGTGTTCCTAGGTTCCCAATGTAAGTCTCCTACTTTGAAAACTATTACCAAGTAACAAAAAAATATGATTTATTAACCAAATTGACTCCTCTCTAGTCTTTTTTTCACTTATGACTTCACATACTTTAATCTTTGTATTTTTTTCCCACAATTTTTACAACTCTACTTCATAACAAGTTTCACAACTTTTTGTATGATGTTAAATGAATAATGATTTTTACAACTCTTTGCAACATGTTACATGACTAATGGGTCGGGCAATTGTACTATGTCTATATGTATTAATGTTAGTTGAATAGTTGCTTCATATTTTATTCTATTGTATTATTGTTAACTAATTCCTCTTTTCATACTCCACGAAAGGAGATTGTTAAGAAAACCAAATACATACAACTTGAAACACATAAAAAAACAAATGTATAATTTCAAGCCAGGAAAATGTGTGTAGCTTGAAGCATAGAAACTAAAAAATGCATGTAAATAGAGAAAAATATTTTGACTCTTGATCTATACTTTTCTGTTTTTGTTGATGACCTCAATATTTTTCTTATTCACACTTTTCTACAAATCTATTTCATAACAAGTTTCACAACTCTTCATGTGATGTTAAATGACTAATGAGTTTTACAACTGTTTGTAAGATGTTAGATGACTACTCGACTTTGCAATTGCACCTCAACTTCTCTACACCAACTTTTATACGATTAATCACAAATGCCCCCCTATGTAATTAAGGGGATATATGAAATGCTAAAGGTGTGTTAATATTGCTGCAAATAAGTAGTGAGATTTGATCATCAATGTTCCTAAAATTCCTAGAATATAATTTTTTAAATTAAATTTCGATATTGTTTCTTACATAGGGATTTTATCATTAATATTCTTATTTTGTAATTAAACTTTCACTTGAAACACGTCACATGAACTTATTTTTTTATTAAGAGCACACATAGTCTTAAATAAATATGTCATCTGGCCATGATTTTATTTCTAAATATTGCAAAAATAAGACACATATTTATCTATTTATTATTATTATTGAATATATTTTCTCACATAAATGCATGCACTTGTCATAGACCACTTAGTTTTTCTGTGTAATCATAGGTAATTAGTCTTTTTAACTATTCCAACCAATCAATTGGTATTTCATTTCTCAAAAATAAAAAAATCAAATCAAATATTATATTTACACTATTCTCATAAATATTGCATTTTATATAACGTTATAATCAATTATACCAAATTCAACAATTTACAATGTTTTCAAAGTCAACTATTTAGTGTAAGTGTTGACCAAAAATCTATTTATATACTTCTAGGAACTAATAGAAGAAACAATTTCAAATAAACCACTAAAAAACAAGCTAACAATTATTTATATAAATCACTAACATGTTCCCTCCACTAAAAAAAAATCATTAAATAAAATGAATCAAAAAGTCACCATTTGACATCATAGCTTGATTTGGAAACCTTACTCTACTCTAATGAGATTGACAAAATACAAAAATATGGTTCCACAAACTATTCACGAGCCTCTAAACTAAGAAATCACTTGATCTTTGTATTTTCTTATTTCGGTCCTTGTCTGATACTCTTATTATTCATAAAATCAATTTTTTTTCTAACTTTCCTAAATAAATAACTCTTAAATTATTCAAAATTCTTAATAATAAGTTGGATGCTATACTTCATAGAAATTAAACATATAAACTAGTTCCAAGTATTATTAACCATGGATCTTAATTAATTAATTATTTTTGTTTTGAGATAATTTTGTTTAGATAAAATTAGTTTAAAAACAATTTGTCTAAAAATAAATTGTGATAAATATTTTTTATAAATGCTAACTTTAATTAAAAAATCCTTTCAAACAATATTTATACCAATCCCACCCTCAACTCTTTTCAATAGAGTTCAAACTTCAAAACTAATAAACAACTAAACCCATTGGTTGATCTTAATGGAATATATCCACTAAGAAAATAAATTGTGATAAATATTTTTGTATATATAAATACTAACTTTAATTTAAAAATCCTTTAAAACAATATTTATACCAATCCCACCTTCAACTCTTTTCGATAAAATTTGAACTTCAAAACTAATAAACAACTAAACGCATGGGTTGATCCTAATTGACTATATACACTAAATTCACAACTTTTCAATAAAATTTGAAGTTCAAAACTAATAAACAACTAAACCCATGGGTTGATCGGAATTGTTTTTATCGACTCAATTCACATCCTCACTTCACAGTTTATGTATTTATGACACGATTCTGCTAATTATTAAGTAGTAAGAATTCTTAGGTGAAATTGAACGAAAAAGAAAACCAGAAAGATCATATTTCTATGTGCAATAGAGTGGCAAAATGCATGCATCAACGTTAAATGGATTAATACGTACAGCCTTCAAAGTAAAATTCCACGGCTGCCACTCTTGCCTGTGTGCGCAGGTTACGTTACTCGTAGATGTCATTTTCATGTTAAATAGTTTGCTCACATTATATAAATCATTTTTGGGCTTTACACTTCATTTGATAACTACGTTGTCCATCTTTTCACTATATTTTTTTACAAAACATTTCGACCCGTCGTGGAAGGCAATTATGCGTCCTCACGAGTACAAACAAAAAACGAAATTTGTGTGAGGTAACATGCAGCATCGCTGTCCGCTTCAAGCTTTCAGGGCGAGATCCTAAAAATAACGAAGAATTTCGACTTTGCAAAGAATCTAATAATCCAAACAATTCGTTGTGTCATTCATGATGACAACAACCCGACGGTGCCGATTGTCTACCACAATATTTTAATCTTGGAATCCGGTTTCTACAATTGTGTTCCGTGACTTTATATTATTTTGCAAATTGAAACAGTGGGAGATATGACCCTGCGCCGGATACGACACGGCCAGAACGTGAATCCTGCTGACTCTAAGGACTGTGCCGGAGATGATTGGTTGACAGGTCCCTGAACTGTCAACTTTAATTTTTATATATCGTAGAACCATACCTCGATAACTTCGGTAAACAATAAACACCAACTTCGTAACGTGTCGCAGACAGAAATACAAATCGGGTTTGCAGTTTTATTTGCCGTAGTCTTTAAAAAAAACCCAAAGAATAACCTAGAAATTCTGGTAAGATAAGATTCTGGGAAATTTCAGCAAAGATTTTCATTAAGGGAGGAAATATATATATATATATATATATATATATATATATATATATTCAGAAACAGTTAAACTTTAAACTAATTCTTAACTAATTTCAAGAACCGATTTTTTAATAGAAATGGATTTGTTATGTAGATTAATCTCTCACACTCTCCCTTAATTTTGAGGGTTACATTGTTTTATTCCTAACTTTTGACATTAAAACTCAAAATTAACTTTCTCTCGCGGTTTGGTGAAGATATCGGCTAACTATTCCTTGGATTCACAAAATTTGAGAACAATATCACCATTTTTTACGAGTTCACTAATGAAGTGAAAATGAATGTCGATATGTTTTCTCTTGTGATGAAAGACATTGTTCTTTGACAAGGAAATAGCGGAAGTGTTGTCACAAAGGATTGAGATCGATTCATTTTTTCTATATCCAAAGTCAGAGAGAAGTCTCTTTAGCCACACCGCTTGACATGATGCTTAATTCGCTGCAACATATTCAGCATCTGTTGAAGATAGCGCAACTATGGGCTGATTTTTAGATGACCACGAGATAAAGTTTCTGCCAAATAGAAAAGCATAGTCAGAAGTGCATTTTTGATCATCAATACAACCTGCATAATCACTATCTATATAACCAACAAGCTTACTGTCTGTAGAGGTTGCATACAATAAACCATAAGTAGATGTACCCGCAATGTATCTTAACAACCTTTTTCTAGCTTTCCAATGACAGTCTTTAGCAGATTCCATAAACCTGGAAATATAACTAGCTACAAATGCTATATCAGGTCTAGTAGCAGTAAGATACATAATACTGCCAACAAGTTGCTTAGACAAAGTCGCATTAACAATACTACCCACATCTCTTTACTTAACTTTGTACCAACTTCAATAGGAGTATCTACCGGTTCACACATGTCCATCTTAAACTTTTTCAAAATATCAGTAACATACTTCCGTTGACTCATAAACATACCATTGTGTGTTTGTTTCACTTCAATACCTAAGACGTATCTTATTAATCCAAGATGTGTCATTTCAAATTCATTTTTCATTACAGCTTTAAATTCATCTAACTGCATGTTCCCTGTATAAATTATGTCATCAACATAAAGATACAGTATCAAAATATTACCTTGATGATCACTCTTGATATACAAAGTGGGCTCATGGTTGCTCCTTTGAAGTCTATCCGACTCTACCAAGCTCTTGGAGCTTACTTCAAGCCATACAATGCTTTCTTCAACCTATATACCTTATGTTTTTTACTTTTGATTTCGAAACCATGTGGCTGATCAACATAGGCTTCTTCATTCAAAACACGTTTCAAAAAGGCAGACTTTACATCCTTTTGGTAAATAGGCCACTTGTTTTGTGCTACAATAGCTAATACAAATCGAACAATATCAATTCTTGCTATAGGTGCAAAATTTTCACCATAATCTATGCCAGGTTGCTGTGAAAAACCTTTGGCAACTAATCTTGCTTTGTGCTTATCAACTTCACCCCTCTCATTTAACTTTTTTTTAAAAACCCATTTAAGACATATAGATTTTTTATCATCAAGTAAATCAACCAAATCCCAAGTTTGATTTATTTCAAAACCATTGATTTCATTATTCATAGTGTCTACCCATTCTTTTTCCTTTATAGCCTCTTCAAAACAAATAGGTTGAAATGAAAGAAATTCAAAATTTACAATATCATCAACATCGTCTTTTGCATAAATATCACTTAAGTTTCTCATTTTAGGATTATCAGAATCATACTCAAAAGAGGATGAACTGCTACTTCTTGATGAACTACTACTGGTTTTGTCTAAAACCTGTAATCTTGGAGTGCTTGTTGTAGGTTCTTGAT
Organism: Pinus albicaulis; assembly: GCA_034641835.2. Lineage (NCBI taxonomy): Eukaryota > Viridiplantae > Streptophyta > Pinopsida > Pinales > Pinaceae > Pinus > Pinus albicaulis. Next base: position 389,967 of record JAXQQM020061586.1, on the reverse strand, counting down.
GTTCGTCTAACAGAATAAAAATATTAGGACAAGTATTGTTCTCCATTTCATTCCAAGACTTGTCTTCCAGAAATTTCACATCTGGACATACGAAAAACTTCTTAGTTATAGGATTAAACAATCTGTATGCCTTAGGTTGATCACTATATCCTATAAAAATATACTTTTCGCTCTTATCATCAAATTTTTTTCTCAATTTTTCTGGAACATGAGTGAAAGAAATATGACCAAATACGCGAATATGCCTTTTTTCCACTCCATGCTTCTTCAGATACAAAGATTTGAACACTGGAAGTTGGCGATATATTCAAATATATACCGAACATGCGACTGCTTCAGCCCATAAAACTTTAGAAAAATTTCGTGTTTTAAGCAAACTTCGAACCATATTCATAATTGTTTGATTATTTCTTTCTGTAACTCCATTCTGCTGCAGAGTATAACTAGCCGTCGTTTCTTTTTTAATACTATGTTGTTTGCAAAAATAAATGAATTCGTTAGATTCATACTCACCTCCTTTATCAGAACTCAAAACTTTAATAAACTTGCCACTCTGTTTTTCAGCCTTGACTTTGAACTCCTTAAACTTGGAAAAAGTTTCAGATTTGTATTTGATGAAATACATCCAAATTTTCTTGCTAAAATCATCAATAAAAGTAAGAAAACAGAGATTTTCAGCAACCGATTTTTCTTGCATTGGATCGCACAAATCTGTATGCACTCACTCTAGTTGTTCTTTGGCTCTATTAGAGGCTGAAGAAAAATTATCTCGCTTATGTTTACCCATTATACAACTTGTACACCAAGAGATATGATCACGCAAAGTAGGAAAACCTTTCACCATAGACCGTCTTTGCAACAAACTCATACTTTCAATAGATAAATGACCATATCACAAATGCCATAGGTCAGAGTTAGTTGGTGTTGAAACATTATGTGGATACAACTTCTCACTTTTCAATTGTAATTGATACAACATGTTATTTTTCATAGGAGTCTTTGCAAGAAGAGACTTATGTTTATCAGAAATCGTGCAAGTAGTGTTGTGAAAGATAAAATCATAACCATATGCATCTAACTGACCAACACTCAACAAATTCTATTTTAAATTGGGTACATAATAAACATCATAGATATTCTTCACAACTTTTTGTTCAGTTAAGACAGGTACAACACCCTTTTCTGAAGCTTTAACATGACGATCATCACCCAAACCAATAGAGGAACTGAAATATGTATCAATATGTGAAAACAAATCACTATGACCAGTCATATGATTACTACATCCGTTGTCTAACAACCAAACATATTTATTAGGTACTTTCACAGTCACTTGGCATGCCAAAAATAAAGCATCTGATGTTTCGCATTTAGTGTTTTTGACATTGACATTGTTTTTACTTAAAACATACTGTAATTTTCAACATTTAGACTTATAATGCCATATTTTTTGCAATAGTGACATTGAATTTTTTATTTATCTATCCACCTATGACCATGATCATTTTGAGACTACTCTGAATGTGCTTGAGTTACCTGTGATCTATCATCAAACCGAGACTGTCCTCTACCTTTTCCTCTCCTGCCACAAAAACCTCTGCATCTACCTCTATCCATAGAAGATTTAGATTTGAAAGCATGCTCTAAATTACTGAAATCTTCGTGCGCCAACAAAGAACCAATTAATTATTCCACAGATAATTTTGTTAATTCTCTCGATTCAAAAACAGTAGCAATCATGTCAAATTTTTTAGGCAAACATCTAAGAAATTTTTCAACAATTCTTTGGTCTTCTATATTTTCACCATTCATCCGAAATTGATTAACAAAACCCATAACTTTAGTCATAAACTGATCAATGGTTTCTGATTCGGTCATGTTAAGTGTTTCAAATTGTGTTCTAAGAGTTTGTAATCTTACCATTTTTACTTTATCATTTCCTTGATAAGCAACCTTAAGTATATCCAAAATTGATTTAGCAGTTTTAGCAGCAGTGATTTTAGGAAAAATAGAGTCATATAATGAATTTAAAATGCACAACTTCGCTTTACCTTCTTTCTATTTAATTTCATCAAATTGTTTTCTTTGATCAGCACTCATTCCAGCAATTTTATTTGCATTAGGTTCTGTGAAGCCCAAATCTACTGATTCCCAAAAACCTAAGCATTGTAAGCATGCTTGCATTTTAAGAATCCAAAAATCATAGTTCTTTCCACTAAATAATGGCGTAGGAATGGAAAATTGACTTGTCGAAGCCATGTTTGAAATAATAAGAAATCTGACACCTTTTTAAAAAAAAACTTGTACTCTCTTTTCCCTAGAAAACAAGAGCCTAACAGAAAACCCAATGATTGAAAGCACACTGCAGTGCTAAAGAATGCGTCTACACTTTGTCTGCAAATATTATATCTTAACTTGATATTTTTCTAGCAAGATTATCATAAAGAAATAAGTTCTTTTGAGGGAAAAAAAATTCCTTAACCAGAAAATTCTTCAAATAGACTTAATCCTTTTCCCATATTCTTTTACTATATATATATGATAAAAACCTAAGAACAAAAAATAGGCAGGTTGAACAAAAAAAATTTGTTTCTATTTTTATTTTATTTTTTATACACAAACCGGTATCCAAATTTGCTGGCAGGAATTAGATAGCAAAAAAACTCGAAAAACTTCTGCACTCTTCTATGTGGCAACAACAAACATGAACAATCGCTGGTGGTAGCAAATAGAAACTGACAAACTTCTCTCCAGCAGCAGACGGGTTCGAACGTAGGTTGAACACAACAACTTAGCGAAAGTTGACTACAACAATGTCACACAAGCGGCAATGGCATCATCCATGAGGTATATATATATATGATAAAAACCTAAGAACAACAAATAGGCAAGTCAAACAAAACAATTTTGTTTCTTTTTTTTTTTAATTTTTTATACACAAACTGGAATCCAAATTTGCTGGCAGGAATTAGACAGCAAAAAAAATCGAAAAACTTCTGCACTCTTCTATGCGGTGACAACAAACAGGAACAATAATTGGTGGCAGTAAATAGAAAATGACAAACTTCTCTCCATTAGCAGACGGGTTCAAACGTAGGTTGAACACAACAACTTAACAAAAGTTGACTACAACAACATCACACAAGCGGTGATGGCATCATCCACAAGGTCAAAACACCAACAGTTCAAACTCCCAGCACAAAGCAGGCTCATCCACCAACAACAAACACCAACAGTTCAAACTGCTAGCACAAAGGCCTCTCCTTCTCACTCGGTAGCAGGCTCCTCCACCAACAGCAAATAGGAACTGAGAGCAGTGGCTCTAACCTTCACAATCAGACTCAGCAGTGGCTCAGATACCATGATAGATTTAAGAAAGGAGAGAAGCAAGACACAAGAGAACACGAAAGCAATGATTTTCATTAAGGGAGGAAATATACATATATACATTCAGAAACAGTTAAACTTTAAACTAATTCCTAACTAATTTCAGGAACCAATTCTTTAATAGAAACGAATTTGTTGTGTACATTAATCTCTAATAGATTTTTGAAAATCTTGTTTACAGTTGTTAAAATTCAATATTTTGGGTGCCTTAAGGGTTTTTCATGGCGCTGAATCCATTTCACCATAAAAAATGCAATTCAAATGCTCCAACTACCTAATTTTTTGAATTTCTTTTTACCGAAAAAAACCTGCCATAAAAAATGCAATTCAAACACTCCAACTACCTGATTTTTTGAATTTCTTTTTACCGAAAAAAACTGCCATCCAGACTATTATGTTGGGTTCGCAGAAAACTCCATTTTATTTTAGTTTAATTGTGTATTTTATTAATATTTTAAAATTCTATGAAAATATATAGCTAAATTTTTAAACTCCCTTCCATCCCATTCCAAAGTATTCCTGAAATAAACAATCTAGTTCCAGTCGCATAAATCCTACTAAAATCCAAAATTGCTGAACCAGGGATACAAAGTGTCGAATTGAGAGAAATAATTTGAAGTCAAACGACACAAAATATTACGAAAACGCTTATGTAATAGCACCATACCGCAGCAGCAAGGTTTGAAACTTTTGATCAAAGCAATATCCCGCTCATCATGGCATGCGAGATCACCGATAAACCTTTAATATTTTTTTCTTTATTTGAGATTTGGCTACTTTTTATTGAATTTGGTTTATATGATCTATAATTTTTTTGGGTGATAATTAAATAAGAGCCAATTTTATTCACGGGTTTAATCAACTATTATATATAATATTTACTTATTTATTATAATTTTACCCTGGATAATGAAGATATATATGAGAATTGGGATGAGTCATAATGAAGATACAAGAATTGTTGGAGAATTAATCTCAACCATTGCTTTAAATTTTTATGACAACAGCCATACCTCAGTGTGGATAATGAATATATATATATATATATATATATATATATATATATATATATGTGTGAGTTCTCACAAAAACCACACCTCAGTGTGGCTAATGAAGATATATATGATAATCAACATCAGTCATAATGAAAATACGTGAATAGTTGGAGAATTAATCTCAACCACTGCTCTGAAAACTACCATACCTCAGTTCAACCATAACCCAGTTAATGTTTTGCAGGCTGAGGAGTGATTTTGCACAGAAGGACATCACATAAATGAAGTTATTGATTTTGCAGAGAAGGACATCACATAAATGAAGTTATTGATTTTCCAGAGAAGGACATCACATCAATGAAGTTCTAAACATAAGAATAATTACCCATTACGAAACACATTAAACTATTAAATTCAAATAGAAATTTAATGCATGGTTAGTAAAAGCTAATGGGAAAACACATAAAATAAGTTCTGAACATAAAAGAAATTCCCATTCCACAACAGATTAAACTGTTAAAGTCAAATAGAAATTTAATGCATGGTTAGTAAAAGATGATGGGAAAAAAATTAATCCACAAGTGTTATTTACCTCACGCAGAAAATGATTTTTGCCCATCCTATGTATTAAATTTTGTCTGTCATGAATTAAATTTCTAAGATATATATGTTTTGATTATACATGTTTGTATTAGGGGGAATGTAATGTGGCGGATGTAAGTGTGGAAAGACAAGAAGGAGAAAATAATGGAGCAAATTTTGGTGGGGGCGTGAAAACAACAGTTACATGTGTGTGTTATGATATATATGTTTTGATTATACATGTTTGTATTAGGGGGAATTTAATGTGGCGGATGTAAGTGTGGAAAGACAAGAAGGAGAAAATAGTGGAGAAAATTTTGGTGGGAGCGTGAAAACAATAGTTACATGTTTTTATTGTGTTACTATGTGTTACTCCACAACCCATGTATTTCATGTTTGAAGTTATAATATAAGGTATAATTAATTGCGATTTGGTTGTGAATTCCCATGTATTTCATGTTTGAAGTTATAATATAAGGTATAATTAGTTGCGATTTGGTTGTGAAAAATTCACTATGTGTTTTACCACAACAACTCTTCTTTTCTATGTTTCACCCTGAGTAAAATTGTTTGATTTTATTTTCTCCTCTATAGTTGCAATCCGTATTAAAAAGAAGACATTCATGATTTATCTTCCACAATTGTATGGTCTAGATTAAGTCATTTCATGATTTGTATGGTCTAGATTAAGTCATTTCATGATTTCTATGTGAATTGTGTGTGTGTTGAGGAAAATAATTTCTTTCGTCTAAAAAAATCCCAACATGGTATAGGGCGTGTTTGAAATCTCAGTAAAAGTTAGTGTTTTTACAGAGGAGTTAAAATTTGTTTTGATGAGCATTTTGACCACCAAGGATAAATTTTTCACACGGTAAGAAATTTTGTTTATACAGTGAAAATGGAAACAACAAGAATAAGATTTACTAGTCCAAAAATACCTCAATTTAATGGAAAAAATTATGACTATTGGGATATAAAAATGAGGGCTCTGTTTTCTTCTCAAGATATTTTGGAATTGGTGGAGAATGGTTTCCAATAACCAGCAGATGCAGTAGAATACAATGCATTGACACAAGTAGAAAAGAGTTTGTTGATGGATAACAGGAAGAAGGATTCCAAATCCCTCTTCTACATCTTTCAGGTAGTGCATGAAAGGTTTTTCCAAAGGGTTACAACAACAACAAAGTCCATGCAAGCATGAGATATGCTCCAGACGACCTACCAAGGAATGGAAAAGGTGAAGACAACAAAACTACAAATGATCAAAATAGATTTTGAGACAATTTGTATGAAAGTGTCTGAGAATTTAGACTCAATTTTTACACATGTAATTGGGTTGGTTACCCAAATCAGGTCTCATGGTGAGACACTTGAGGAAAGGAGAATCATTGAGAAAGTTTTAAGAAGTCTGCCAACTAGATTTGATGCCATAGTTGTGGCCATAGAAGAGACAAAGGATATCTCACAATTTTCAGTGGATGAGATTCATGAATCATTGATCTCTCATGAACACAGATTAAACATAGGAACAAACTCATCATTGGAGCATGCATTCAAGACTCAAGTTTCATTTGGTCAAGGTAGAGGTCAAGGAAGATCAAATTATAGAGGAGGAGGAAGAAGCCCACATAGAGGTGGAGAAAGAAAACCTTCAAGCTCAAGTGGAAGGGGTAGAAATAAAATTCCATATCAAGGCCCAAGCCAAAATCAAGCACAAGGTCAGAAGTATGATAAATCTGAAGTTCAATTTCATTATTGTAAGAAGTATGGTCATTATGTAAATTAATGTAGAAAGAAGCAATATGACATAGGTAGCAAACCAAGTGAAAATTTTATAAAGGAAAATTAGAGCCATGATAACACATTTTTAGCTTGTAATGTAGCACAAGAAAAACAAGGATATGTATGGTTCTTAGATTCAGGGTGTAGCAAGCATATGACTGGGAACATAGAAATTTTTTCAAATCTACATGAAGGTGTGAGATTTGAAGTGACATTAGGGAATGATAGCAAGGTCTTGGTCACGGGAAAAGGAAGAGTAGACATTCTAACAAAGAAGGGAGAGAAGAAGTTCATGTTAGATGTTTACTTTGTCCCTGGTTTGAAACATAAACTCATAAGCATTGGACAACTCATGCAAAAGGGCTACAATTTATTTTTCAAGAATGACGTGTGCACAATATTGGATAAGCCTCTAAGCAAAGAGCTAATTGAAAAGTTTTATATGAAAAACAATATAATGTTTCCTCTCAAGCTAAGATCAGATTTTAATGAAGAAGGTGCTAAAAAAATATATCAATGAATTCACAAATGGATGAAAGAAATGTAGCAGCTGTCACATAAGAAAACTTTCAAGTAGAAATAAAAGATGAGAATTGGTTATGGAATTTGAGATTTGGTCATCTCAACTTTGGTGGTTTGAATTTGTTGCATGGGAAAGGCATGGAGAAGGGATTGACACTCATATAAAAACTGAACAACCTATGTGAAGGATTCTTCTTGGGAAAACAACACAGAGAATCATTTCGAGCAGGAAATTCAATAACGGAAAAGACACCTTTATAGATTGTCCACTTAGATTTATGTGGACCAACGCAAACACCATCAATTGTGGGAAACTATTATATTTTGACATTCATAGATGACTACACGAGGAAGACATGGGTCTATTTCCTAAAACAGAAAAGTAAAGTGTTTGAGCACTTCTGCCACTACAAAGTTCTTGTTGAGAAGCAAATTCGACACTACATCAAAGTGTCGAGGACATCAAAAATGACGTCTTTCCTATGTTTTTACAGGGAGCATGGAATTCACAAGCAATTTAGAACAAGGCATACACCTCAACAAAATGGTGTCGCGGAAAGGAAGAATAGGACCATTATAAAAATGGCAATGAGTATGTTGAAGGAAAATAATTTTCCAAATGATTATTGGGTTGAAGTTGTAGCTTGTGAAGCATATATTATTAACAGGTCTCCAGCCAAAAGTGTTATGAATAGGGTTCCTGAAGAGACATGGAGTGGAAGAAAACAATATGTCAGTCAAATGAGAGTGTTTAGATGTGTGGCATATGCACATGTCCCAGATAGTTGATGAAGAAGTAGGATATAAATGGGGAAAAATGTATATTCGTTGGATATAGTGATGAATCCAAGGCATACATGCTCTACAATCCATCAACCAAGAAGGTAATAATTAGCAGAGATTTTTAGTTCATAGAAGAGGAAGCATGGGATGGAATTTTAGAGAAGACATTCAATGTGAAGACATATATGTCACTTTAAGACAAAGTGGAATTGACCACAACAAGTAATTCCTCAACAATGACACCTCCTCCACCTACACAAGCTCAAAAAATAAGTTGACATATGACACCACAAAAAAATAATAGGACAACATTGCGCAACCAAGAAAGTGCTTCTCCAAGCACACCACAAATATCCGCAACTCCATCTACTTAAAGTGCAACACCAAGCCCATATTTCACAAGCATTAAAATACCAAAATTCATAAATTTAAATAAGATTTATGAGCAAGATGAAGTTGATAACAACGCTGGTCTGAATTCTTTATGTGCATTATTTTTTCATGTATATGACCCAATACACTTTGAATATGCAGTCAAACAAGAGAAATGGGTTGTAGCAATGGATGAAGTAATAGGAGCAATATAAAATAATGACACATGGGAGTTAGTGGACCTTTCACAAGGTAAAGAATTCATTGGAGTGAAGTGAGTCTATAAGACCAAGAGAAACATTGAAGGCAAGATTTAAAGGCATAAAGCAAGGCTATTTGTCAAATCATGCAAGAAGAAGCATGCAAGAGACGAAGAAGAAACATTTACACCAGTCACGAGGATGTAGATAGCGCATACAGCGTTGTTGATTACCGCGCAACAGAAATGGAAAGTCTATAAAATGGACGTAAAATCAATGTTATTAAATGGAGTGTTGAAAGAGGAAGTATATGTTGCACAAACTCCTCGCTATGAGGTAGAAGGAAAAGAAGGCAAGGTATGTAGGTTGTGGAAAGCTATTTAAGGGCTGAAGCAAGCACCACATGCATGGTATAATAGGACAGATGCTTACTTGATGGACAATGGGTTTGACAAATGTGACAGTGAACCTACTCTCTACATCAAGGAAAGTGACGGTAAGCTTCTTATTGTTGTTTTGTATGTAGATGATTTAATTTTTATAGGGAGTAATGATTTTCTCATCATTGATTTCAAATATGTCATGAAAAATGAGTTTGAAATGATTGACTTGGGGTTGTTAAGATATTTTTTTGGCATAGAAGTGAAGCAAACAAAAAATGAAATTTTTATCTCTCTAGAAACGTATATTGAAAACATTTTAGAGAGGTTTAATATGTAGAACAACAAGCCATCACCAACTCCAACTGTCATGGGGTTGAAGTTGAGTAAGGAATATTGCAGTAGCAATGCCAATCTGACATTATACAAAAGAATGGTGGGTAGCCTAATGTATTTGACCGCAACTAGGTATGATATAATGTATGCAGTGAGATTGGTGTCGAGGTTCATGGTGGCACCCAAAGAGACACATTGGCAAGCAACAAAAATAATTTTAAATTATATCAATGGGAAAAAGGAGTATGGTGTTTTGTACTCTGCAATAGATAACTGTCAGGTGGTTGGTTACACTGACAGTGATTGGGCAGGTAGTGTTGATGATACAAAGAGCACGCTAGGATATGTTTTTCATTTGGGTTCAGGATCCATTTCATGGGCTTCCAAGAAGCATTTGATAGTATGATTATAAACAATAGAAGCTGAATATGTCGCAGCAACAGTAGTAGCGTGTCAAACAGTTTGGATGAGAAGGATGTTGTGTGATTTATACCATGAACAAGAGGGAACAACCACAATTTTATGTGACAATATTTCAACAATTGCACTATCAAAGAATTTTGTCTTTTACAAGAGGACAAAGCACATTGATGCTAAATATTATTTCATAAGATAATTAGTCAACAATGGTGAGATTGTGTTTTAGCACTACATGTTAGAAGAAGAATTTGCAGACATCTTCGCAAAGCCATTGGCACGTGAAAATATTTTTTATCTCAGAGATTTTTTGGGAATGATCAATGGCAAAAATTGTGATTAAGGGGGGGATTTGGAGAATTAAAGTGTTGGATAATTAATCTCAACCAACATGTTAAATGTTTCTGACAACTCACATACCTCAGTAAATTTTTACAGGTTGCAGATTGATTTTGCAGAGAAGTACATCACATAAATGAAGTTATAAACATAAAAAAAATTACCCATTCCGCAACAGATTAAACTATTAAATTCAAATGGAAATTCAATGCATGGTTATTACAGGCTGCAGACTTATTTTACAGAGAATGACATCACATAAATGAAGTTCTGAACATAAGAACAATTACCCATTCTGCAACAGATTAAAGTATTAAAGTCAAATAGAAATTTAATGCATGGTTATTAAAAGGTTAAAGACAAGAAGGAGTGGAAAGACAAGAAAGATAAAATTGTGGATAAAATTTTGTTGGAAAGACAAGAAGGAGAAAATCATGGAGAAAATTTTGGTGGAAATACAAGAAGGAAAAAATCATGGAGAAAATTTTGGTGGGCGCGTGAAAACAACAGTTATAGGTTTTTAGTGTGTGTTACTCCACAACCCCTGATGAATATAAATCTCAGTAAGACGTCTTTCTTTACTAATTAAGGAGGATATGTGAATGTATTTCATGTTTTAAGTTATAATATAAAGTATAGTTAGTTGAGAAGTCTTGTTTTATTGATGAAGGAGGATATGTGAATGTATTTCATGTTTGAAGTTATAATATAAAGTATAGTTAGTTGAGATTTGGTTGTGAAAATTTCATGTATGAGTTTTACCGCTTCTCTTCTATAGTTGCGATTTTAATGTCAACTCTATATTAAAAAGAAGACCTTCATGATTTACCTTCTGGATTAAATCATTTCCGCAACTATGTGTGAATGGTGTGTTGATGAAATGAATTAAAAAATTTACTTTGTCTTAAAAAATTCCAACAAAAATCAGATCAATGGCTTTTTCTTTTGTGTATAAGTACACATAAATCATTTTGACTTTCCTACTTTTGGAAAAGCACATCATCAAATTCCCAACTTGATTTTAAACACTAGTAAGATTCGGTTGCCACCTCTAATCGAGCGATTATCCTTCTTATTCAATAGGATCAAATTTATTGTATAATAAATGAGTAATTATGGATTATAGCTTACATATTAATCTAAATTTATTATATATATAAAAATATCATATAAAAAATGAAATGTAAATTTTTGAATAATCTAATTTAAATTAAAAGGTTATATAAATAATTATGTGTGAAATGAAAATAATAATAATATTTCTACATCTAAATTAAATATAATTAAAAATATTAAAAAAAATCTTTATGTATTTTTAAAATAACATATAATTGAGTGACTCTAATTAATAACATTATTAAAAAAAAATTCAATAATTAAATTATGCATATATATAATTTTTAGGCATAACAATTTTACTTCCGAAATGATTACTAGCACAACTACATTAATAAATGTTGTTGATATAGATTGTTAAACACCATGTTGAACACACACATGGTGTATGAGGAAAATGAACACACACACACACAAGAGACTCAACACAATGAAGGATAAGCGTGAGGCTTCCTTATTTTTTCCATTATACATGATGTACATTTATAATACAATGGTGTGACTCTTGGTTTCATATTCCAAGGTCACTTGGACTCCATTGTGACCTTTTGCATTCCACACCTACCCATGTAGGATTAGGTGTTCCAACATCCCCACTTAATCCGAAGGGGTATGTGTGAGTCCAAGAAAAGAGTTGCAATACAAATCTGCAAAGTATGCATGGCAGCACTTGGGCTGAATCAACTCTCTGAAATGTTGGAAAAAACAGGTAGTTTAAGGATGACCACCAACACTGGAACGCAAAACTTGTTGCAGTTCCCAGAACTCTTCCAAAACTGGCAAGAAGCTGAAAGCTTCTGCTAGAGGAATTGTCCCTCATAAAAAAGGGAGACCTTCAACCTAAAAGAAGGGAGATCTACTACCTGTGATGGTTTTAGGATTACCAACAACTCTGGAATGCTTGTAGCATTTCCTGGAACTCAACCAAAGCTCGCAAGAAGCTGAAGGCTGCTAAGCTGAAGGCTTCTGCTAGAGGAAGTGTTCCTCATATATGAAAGGGATACCTTCGACCTAAAAGAAGGGAGGTCTACTACCTGTGATGGTTTTAGGTTATCCACCAACCAAAGATGATGGTTTAACGTTGTCCACCAACCGAAGGCATGCTCATGGGAATTCGTGTCTCTGGCTACATCTCTGAATCCGGAATGACGAATTGTGGCTCAGGCTCGCTTGAACTGCTGGCTACAACTCTGAACATGGAATGAGAGATTGTGGCTCAGGCTCGCTTGATCTGTCGTCGAAGCTTATACATGACCACCATTTTCCCCCATGTCAGGGACAAGGTGAGATGATGGCGAAAACTAAACTGCAAGTTTGTTCAATATTCGTGAACATGTTTTGACATGTGTCTTAAACATCTTCTTAGCTACTGATGCCCATTGCCAAGAAGCGATCCATCCAAGATGAATCTTTGTTCTTGCAAGAGGCTTGTGTCTGAAGCATCTGTCTGAAGAACGAGTGTGCCGACCATAGTGCTTGCATGGATGAAGATCCAAATAGTTATATTTCATATGGCCAGCTCGATCACAGTGTTGGCATTTTACAATCTGGTGTTGTTGTTGTGGAGCAGCATCTGGAACAGCTGCAGGTGAACTGTCATATAGGAATCCGACACTCTGAAATATGATGGGCTTCGTGTAGTCTGGAATATGAAAGGACACATCCTTGTCATATCCAAGACCATTTCGGTGCTTTTTGTGGACAAGCTCTTCCCAAGGTCTGATGATGGGCTTAGGAAGTGTAGGCTGAGTGGCTGCATCTGCATGTAAATCTACTCTAGTACAATGAACTGAATGGGAATCAATTGCAACTTTATCTTCTTTCTTCTGATGAGATTCCTTCACAATCTTCTGAACATAAATAGGTTCAGAATGGTGACTCTTTTGCTGAAGTTCGTCTTGTTGGAGCTGAGATTCCAACTGCAAAAAATCAATCTTTTCTTGTGCATCTAACAAAAAATTTTGAATGTTACAAAGAGCATTCTTGCTCATTTTTATCACATCATGAACATTTGAATGAATGAGGTTATTCAACAACTCTAATGCCTCATTGATTTTAGCCATTTCAACAACTTAGGCTCAAAAAATAAAAGGGTGTTGGCTTCAACCGAAGATGCACCCGTTTACAATGTGATTCAACAAATACAAATGACTCAAGACAACTCTCAAAGTACAAAGTGTGCTCCTCAAATGATGGAGGGCAATCAACACTCTTTCAACAACTCAAGTACTGATTGCAACTATGAAGAAGCAATGTCTACTCACAATACAATGTCAATGCAATACAATATCTCTGCAAAATATTTTGTAGCTGAAAACACTATGCAAGAAGACTTTAAGGCAGCTGAATTTTCCTTCAAAGAGTTGTTTTCAATGATGGCAAACTTGTCTTCAAATGTCAATTCTTCAGAAAATCACCCTTATGTCAATGCCACAAATCACAATGTCAAATCTGCAATTTTCACTATGTATTTTGTCCATTTATTGATATGTCATTTTCTCTTCTTTTCTGTTGTTCATTTCCTCTTCTTCCTCTCTTTCTGCTCTTTCTCTCTCTCTCTGCTGTTTTTTTTTAATTAATTAAAAATTAATTAAAAATTTATTATTTGGGATTAATTAAAAAATAAAGGGAATAAAAGGTCGAATTTAAAAATGGTGGAGGGAGGGAAATTAATTTAAAAGAGAGGAAAGATTAAAAGGGGAGGGAAATTTATTGAGAGGGGAGGGGGGAGTATTATATGGGAAGGGGAATTAAAAAAATTTTAAAATCGAATTTTAAAATTGGGAGGGAGATTTATTAAAAAGGGAGGAGAAGTATTAATTAAAAAAAAGGGCAGATTAAAAAATATTTTTAAAAAATTTAGGGAGATGTGAGGGCCGTGGGCTGGAAAGGCCGAGCGGAGAGGGGAGGGGAGGCTTTTCCAGTGGGAGGGTGTAGCAGCAAGAGGGGCGGTAAGCTGTGAGGAGTTGCAGTGTGAAGTTTGTTCGAGCGTTGAGGGCGCATATAAGGGAGGAAGGCGTAAGGTAATGCTGTGCGTGTGAAGAGGGAGAAGAGGCCAGTTACGCGGAAAGGAAGCGGAGGGACGAAAGGACGTGGGGAGTTATGTGTGCATAGGGGGTAGCAGATAGAGATGATGAGGTGAGTTGCAGTCGGGGTAGGAGCGTAGAGGGTGTAAGGGAGCTCTGCGTAGGGAGAGCAGGGTCGATATGAGGAGAGCGTTGAAGGAGCGGAGTGCTGGTGCGTAGGGCCGAATGCAGTTGTGTGATGAGGGCGTATTGATGTGAGGGATGAGTGTTGTTAGGTCAGAAAGGTAATGGCATAGGTTAAGAAATGGAGCGAGCATTGGAAGTGTAGAGCCGTGGGGTTTGGCTCAGAATTTTTATTTTTTTATTTTTTTATTTTTTATTTTTAAAACAACATAGAGGAAAATCGACTCTAAAATAACAGCAAAATTTCACTGATATATAATAGAGGTTGGCAGAATTTTGCAGTGAAACGCAGGTACAAGACTCAGAAATTTTCCAGAAAATTGCAGAAATTTCACGAAATATAGCAGCAGTAGAATACTTTCTTCTTTCAAATATAGAACAGAATTTTTCTGGAACTTATAGCAGTAAAAAATCCAGAATTTTGCACAAATCTTCGAATGAAAAAATCAGAAATTATTTTTCATTAAAACCAGAAGCCTCTTCAGAAATCAACTTTAAGCAATTTTCAGCAGCTCTTTCAAAATGATGCAGATTTTAATGAGCAGAAATTGTAGAGAAAATTTAGAATGAAAACCTTCAGATGGGCAGTACTGCTTTTTTCTCAAAACCAATGCCGGAATCCTGCCAATTTCTGAATGCTGGAATTTTAAATGTTCCTCCTTCTCAAAATCAATGCTGCTCTTCTTCAAAACAAATCTAAATGGCGGAAAAAACTCTGCTGCAGAAACTCTCTAAATTTTGCAAAAATGACAAGAATTTTTGCAAATATGCACAGGCCATAAACACAAATGGCTCACTCAAATTGGAGCAGGGCTAGCAATCGCCCACTCTGATACCATGTTAAACACCATGTTGAACACACACATGGTGTATGAGGAAGATGAACACACACACACAAGAGACTCAACACAATGAAGGATAAGCGTGAGGCTTTCTTATTTTTTCCATTATACATGATGTACATTTATAATACAATGGTGTGACTCTTGGTTTCATATTCCAAGGTCACTTGGACTCCATTGTGACTTTTTTCATTCCACACCTACCCATGTAGGATTAGGTGTTCCAACATAGATAGATAGACATATATCAACCAAATTAATAATTGTTAAGTGTATAGTAACCCTAATATTAAAACCTATTATTTTAAATCTAATATTTAAAAAAAAAAAACAAAAACTTCAAAATTAAAACTAAAATATATCATATTAAACCTAAATCTATAAAAAAGAAGAAGTA
Organism: Pinus albicaulis; assembly: GCA_034641835.2. NCBI lineage: Eukaryota > Viridiplantae > Streptophyta > Pinopsida > Pinales > Pinaceae > Pinus > Pinus albicaulis. The sequence goes on along the minus strand of JAXQQM020061586.1, from coordinate 374,308 downwards.
AATGTGTGTTAAAAGCCAAAACCAAAATTAAAATCAAATGATACAAATAAAACCTAAAGAGTAAAAAGCCTAAAGGAAAAAAATAAAACTTAACTTTAAAACTAAAACAAAACTAAAACCTCCATACCTATATATAATTGTTCATTTGGTTTAATATTTTTGTAAGTGAACATTAGCAAATTTTCCCATGTTATGTTCATTTGGTTTAATGTTTTTGAAAGTGAACATGATCCACTTTTCCCATGCTATGGAAAGAGATTGTTTAAAAGTAAACTAATGCCTAATACCTACTATACATTGATCTACTAGTGAGTTAACTAATAATGTTGTTCATATGTTAAAAAACATTTATCATATTTTGATTTATGTGAAAAATGTTGGTGTTGGTTATTTCTAAAGAATGTAAATTCTAAGGAAATTATTTTTCCTTCTTGTTTTGTGAGCTGTAAGCTCAAGTAGGTTTTTTATTTTCCCACTATAGAGGTTATCCATGGGGCTCATCCCATTGTATATATACATAATCGTTTTTTTTTGTGTTTAATAAAGTAGAAGGTTGGTTGTGTAGTCTGATCCTGGAGTGTTTGAGATACTTTCATGGTATCATAATAGATCTGCAAGACCATTCTCTTTGTTTTATTTTTTCCATCGAATTTTTTTATTGTTTTCTTGGAGTTATATCCTACAGATTAGACCCATATTGGATCAATTTTGGAATGGAATAATTGTAGATTGCAACATAAACCTATGTCTTATTTGTTGAAGCATTTTACTGCTTTGTTGACTTTTGGTGGGGGCATGTTCAACATTATGACTTCCAGAGCTAGATCGATTGCTTAGCTTTGCAATAATCGAGATTGTGACACCCCTCTTTAGATATCACAAGAACACTATTCAATTTTCATTTGGCAGATTGTTTTGATCATGCCATAAGTATGATATCTGTCCATATCGTTTTTTTTTCCCAATTTTGCTATTTTTCTACAGTGTCACGTGTTTTATTTAGTGATGGAATATTTCCATTGTGCATATAAAAATCAGCGTCGGAACTAAAAAGCATCTGCATATTTTCCACAAGGGGTATTTTTAATTGAAAGATTTTTTTTTTCAATTTTTTCTTGTGGGATTTTATTTGAAGGGGTGTTTTTTATTATTTATGATAATATGGCCTAATTGAGGATCATTGAGCTCCTCACTCCCCATTATTATCATACCTAGAAGCTCAAAATGCAACAAATCTTGCAATAAAAGGGATTTTAGCAAACTATAGCAGAAATGAAACCCACCTTCACCAAAGAAATGGAGAAGTTTTCTTATAGAAACAAGCTTGATGAAGCCATGGGGTTAATTGCAGTTCATGTTTCGGATAATGTTCTATTCCGTATTGATAAATGAGATATTCTGAAGAAAATTTGGGACAATTTGGCCTCTCTATTTAGCAAAGTAAATGAGTTCAAGGCCTTACAATTGGAAGAAAAATTTTCTTCATTGTTCCTTGATGAGCATGGCTCTATTGAAGAACATATTGTCAAATTCTAGCCATTGGTTGCACAAATGGAAGGATGCGGAGACACCAAATCAAAGAGTGAGTGCATTTTTCTGATTCTATCCAAGCTGAAGGGTATGTATTAAGTATTTTCTTCTACATTTTATTCTATAATTGATGCACTTGGTGATAATTTTAAAATGCCTTCCTTTGAGTTAATTTTTGAATTCTTAACAAGAGAAAATCTAAGCTTCAACAGTTAGTGCTATTTCTAGCTCAACATCTCAAGGTCTTGTAGCACATATCTCCAAAGGAAAATCCAAATCTAGTCCTAAAAAGAAGAACGATTCTACTCAAAGTAGTGAAACTCCCTCCAAACCTTAGCAAAATTCAAAGCCCTCTCTATCCTCTTTCGAGTCCAAAAGGTCTCCTCCAAGCCTTGGAAGAAGAGGTCAAATGAAACCTGGAGCTTTTTTGGAGAAGGGAATCTAGAATCCAAGCGTTATAAGAAACTTGAAGCACTGAACGAAGTGATGGAGCATCATAATATTTCAGTATACAAACCCTCTTCATTTGGTAGAGGGAAAGATTTATCTACTCTGGCATTACATGAATTCTCATACAGTTGGATATTTGACTCAAGTGAATCTTATCATATGACTCATTCCAGTAAATTTCTTCAGTATCCATTTGATTGTAGTGTTTCCCAAGTTGCACTTGGATAATCTTTACATCTTGATGTTCATGGATCAGGAACTGGGTAGTTAGAAGATGGTTGCATCAAAAATAGTTTTCTTGTGCTTGGCATCTCCGAAAATTTACTTATTATTTATAATATCTCCCATTATGGGTATGGGAAAAAAAATTATTTTTCTCCAAATGATGTATTCATTCAAGAACTACAAGATCCAAAATTTGTTGTTGCATATGTATAGGTAGATCACAACTCTCGCTCATACAGATTTGTTCATTTTGTTCCTTCTTCTGGTAATTATTTTATTGCACATGTTGATTCACTAAGTATATTTTCACACCTTAAGCTACAATTATTTGCAGTAAATTAATTCTCAAAATATTATTATTGGGCTTCCTAAGGTGTCATGCACAGATGGATTTTGTCCAGGATGTGTTCTTGGAAAACAACATCAAGATTAATTTCCAAAAGGGAAAGAATTACGGGCTACTATTCCTCTCAAGTTGGTGCACAGTGATCTTATGATATTTCCAACTCGTTCCTTTTTAGGAGCTAAGTATTCACTTATCTTCATTGATGATTTCTCACGCAGATATTGGGCATATTTTCTTATGTTTAAAAGTGAAGTCTGGGCCACTTTCAAAACTTTTAAAATTTTTGTGAGAAGAAATCCTCTCTTTATATCAATAATCTACACACAGATAATGGTGGGGAGTATGTTAGTCAGGCATTAAAATATTGTTTTACAGAACATGGCATTCTGCATCAACACTATGTTTCATTACACCCCTCAGCAGAATGGTGTTGCTGAATGGAAGAACATGACATTGAATGAAATGGCCATTTTCATGTTTTAGTTCAAGAACCTTCCATCCTCCTTCTGGGTCGAAGCAGTGAACTGTGCCAATTATATTTAGAATCAGATGCCTCATAAATAATTGGTATAGATGACTCCAGAGGAATCTTCGAGTCATGTCAAACCTAGTGTCTTTCCTTTCAGAGTCTTTAGTTGTGTATCATGGGCCTTCTGTTATGAAACTAGATCCTTGATTCCGAATGAGAAACATAAATCTATGGAGAAGAAGATCCAACCACATATTTTTGTTGGCTAATTTGAATACATGAAAGCATATATATTATTTTATCATGTTAAAAAGGTTTTTTTGTTTCACATAGCTGTTCATTTTGATGAGAATTTAAAACACTCATCAGAATCGTTTCTCTAAATAGATTACAATGATGTTGACAGTTTTATTCTTGATGATCAAGAGGATGATGAGAATCCTCCTCCTGAAGATGAAAATCAACTAGAAGAACAACTACTTCATGCAAATGATTAGCCTACATGGGAATATCTTAATCAAGAACAAGAGAGGATAATCCTTCGCCAGAAGAAACAACCTAAAAGGTATGTCTATGATGTATTTTATTTCATTTATTTTTCTCCTTCTCCCTACAATATTCGGCCCAAGAGATTTGGTGTTTTCTCTCTTCAGTCATGCCATTTCAGAGGATCCCCGACACTTTTTTGATGTTGTTGGGATACATGAATGGGAACCTTTCATGACAGAGGCGTATTCTTCTTTGATGAGGAATCAGACATGGGATCCCATTCCTCTTCCCAAGGGATGCAAACTAGTTCATTGAGAATGGGTCTATATTACAAAGTATGCTACGGATGGAACAGTTTCCAAGTATAAGGAACAACTAGTAGCTAAGGGTTTTTCATAGGTTGAAGGTCTTCATTACTATGAGACTTTTTCCCATGTCTCGAAAATGAATTCCATACGTCTTGTATTGTCTCTTGTTGCCTCACAACGCTGGTTATTTTATTAGATGGACGTGAAGATTGATTTATTGCACAGATATTTGCAGGAATAAATCTACATTGAGCAACATCCTAGTTTTTTGCAAGAATTTTCTCTTTTCTGCAGGATTCATCATTCTTTGTATCGTATCAAATAGGCTCTAATAGGTTGGCATGAGAAGATAGATATTTTTCTACTAGTTACTGCTTTGCTCGTTGTAACTCGGATCCTACGATTTATACTAAAAAAAAGGAACAAATATTCTGGTATTAGTTTTATATGTGAATGATTTTATTATTACTGGGAGTTATTCATGATATAGAGTGTATAACTACAGTTGACGGAGTATTTCAACATGAAAGATCTTGGAATTTTGAATTATTTCCTTGGTTTAAAAGTTCATCAATATTCATATTTCATCTTCATTTATCAGCAAAAGTCTGCTCTTGATTTTCTTGAGTATTTGGCATGCCTGATTGTAAGTCAACACACTTTCCATTTTAGTAAGGTGTTACACTTAGTGCAAGTTTCTCGTCACCCAGTGTTGATCCAACCTTATATCGACAATTGGTGGGGAATTTCTTGTACTTGACACATACCTGGCCAAACATCTCTTTTGCAATTGGACTTGTCTATCAGTTCTCCCAAGATCCACATGAGAGTCACTCGCAAGAAGCTAAATGCATTATTCGGTATATTCAAGGCACTTCCAAGTTTGGCATTCAGTACACCATTGGTTCTTCTGAGTTGAAATGTTTTACCAACTTTGATTGGGCTTGTTATATCGATTATTCGAAGTATATATGAGAATTTATTTAGCATATTGGTTAAGCTCCTATTTCCTGGTACTGCAAGAAACAATTAGGAATTGCATTGTCTTCCACCAAGGATGATTACCATGCTGCGGTCTTGGCTAGTTAAGAATTCCTTTGGATTCGTCAGTTATTGATGGATTTTTGAACTCAACAAGAGAATTCAACCACTCTTTGGTATTGTTAGGGTCCTATAATAATAGCATTCATAATTTTGAATTGACTATGATTAGTCTGGTAAATATGTACATATTTTTCTTTCTGCAAATTGTTTTCCCATATTAAAAAATGTAAAGAGGGTAAGTCCTAAAAGAAAAATCAAAGGAATAAAAGAAAAATATCAAAAAATTATATAAAATATGAACCCAAACAAAATATGTATAAAAATAGATCCTGAAAGTGATGCAAATTCAAATGCCACTTCTTTTTACTTTACTTTGCAAAATAAGATTGTGTGCATCTTGTCAAAATTGCTACAATCCATGATAGTAAAAAAACTTAATCTTGATTAGTCATGCTTTAAATTTCATGTTGATAGATAGAGAATACATATCTAGCCAAAATGTCTAATCTCGGCAGATCAGTATCTAGGTAGAGAATAATAAATGAGCTCAACAGTTTAATTTGAGCCATTGGAAGTCGTAAGGTTAGAACTAGATAGTTTTGTTATCAAAGAAAAATTAAAGGGTTCGCAAGATCAAATGCACCCTCATAAATGAAGAAAAAAATGTTAGGGTAGATGATGGGTAGGAAGAAGTAGTTTTGACATAGCCTTAGCTGCGTTTACCAACATATTTATTTTCAAAATGCACATATATACATTTTACCCAAAATCAAACTCTCCACCTTTTATGATATAGTCTTAAATTGGACTTAATCAATTCAAAATACAACTATGGTTAACAACCATAATTAAACCCCCACTTGATGAATATTCGATTTTACGAATTTATGAATTTAACTTTGGTTGAAACCCCAGATTGTTAACAAAAAAAATATATATTTGGGCCACAACATACGCAACTCACCTTTTTTCCAATGATCTATCTGCTTCACCTTCATCCAACAGATAGTGCATTTTAATAAGCAATGTTTAATGATTTGAAGTTATGCGAAATGGGTGGTTTTAGAGAGCTACGTGTCACCCTCCTAGTATTGCATGACTCCAACAATTACCATTTACTACTTTCATTCCACGCGAAGACCATTGATGTTTTGAAAAACTGCTTCTTCGCTACTCTGCACCATCGATTCATAGTTTCTTCCTTCGTTGACGCACAATATTATCTTTTGTTTTTCTGTGAGAATTTTAGGTCAAATTCACTTACGGATTCCATAACAATCTGTTATATAAAAACTTAGTCCCATATAAATACTCGGCCACATTGTTCATAAATTAAAAGGGTTTTCATTTCCAGAACTAAAACTAGAGACAAAAATAGAGAATTTGTAACGTTGTTTCTTCTTGTAGAGTTTTCTTGACAATTCCCTGTATGAATAAATTCCTGGAGTCAATTTATGTTCTCAATTACTACGTGGACTGTGTTGTTCGATTCAGTAACTTGAAAGATTGTGGCTATGAATTCTTCATATATATGCACACACCTCTATACACTTTAGACTCATATAAACATCAACGACTTCAACTATTTATTACAGTTTCCATAGATGATATCGATTACTCAGAAATTAAGCTCTAATGTTCCACAATTTAGGATGGAATTTCTTAAAAACTATAGCTCAGATATAAAATAATGGAAATCCATTTAATTTTGCTCAATTTCACCTTCAAACATAAATACTGCGTCAAACTCTGATTTATCATGCAATTATAATTCTATCAACTAGTGCATACTTACCCATTTCAGAATCGAATTCCTCCATATACATAAATCCAAATAATTACAAGTATTTCTTCTCTCTGGCCTGATGTTCAAATCAGTGGCCTCTTTCTTACTACTGTCGTAGGGTAAAATTTGAACTCTCTCTCTCTCTCTCTCTCTCTCTCTCTCTCTCTCTTTTATTCATTCGAGGCTTACAATTTATAAAAATGGTTCTGAAACCAATTCTAGTTTCAGATCCTTTATCTTCTCAACAATTTCATAGGAATCCTCTAAGTCCTAATTTGACTCAACTAATCCCTAAGGATCCTCTCTCATCCACAAAATCATAGATTAAATTCCCAATCTAAGATTTACAATTAATTCTCAAATCTTCCAATTCATAATTCTCTCATATTCTCTTTCAAGAACATTACATAATTCCTCTCACTAAAATCACTCTAAATCTAAACAAATTATTTTAATTTGTTACATAAAAATCCAATTTCTTTTAAAATAAAAGACCCCCTATACCTATTAAAATACAAATAATTTTCTCAGCCTAATGTTCCTCCATCAGACTCCCAAAGTATAACTTTATCATGATCTCTTGATCATGTGCCTCCAACCTTTGCCTCCTGGATCCCATACTCTGTTTTGCTGTTATCCATAAGTTGTATCATTCTTCAGCTGCACTTTTCTAGGATTCCATACTTTATTCTACATCTTCCCACTAGCTATGCTTTCAAATTTTGTTATTGTCCTTCCCTTGCTATTTTTTCTTTTCTTTCTTGTTGTTGTCTTCTTCTGAGACACCTTCAACATTGACCTTTTTATATATTCAATTTCTATGTCAAGGTTATCTTCTGACTGGTAACCACTCTGCCATTTGTTGTTGCTTCCAATTTCTACTACAAATATTGTTGTAAATATTACTCCAAATACTCTTCTAAATATTTCTCTAGACATTTCTACCTCCCAGACTTCCTGAATATCTCCAAAGATATCTCCCTCTGCAACATCCTTCTTCTACTCACTACCTGCAAATTTATTTTAAAAAAATAAATTATCTTCTCATTATTTAATCGTAGTAACATACTCATTCATCCGTCTTTGTATATTAGCAATCATAATCAAATTTGGCAAACTAATATCTACTCTTTTATCTTCCACAACTTCATAATTTCCACTTCTGTGTCTGCAATTCCTTTCTCTTGCACAATTGTTTCTAGCAAGAATTTCAACAATTCAATTTTTACTTGTTTTATTTCAAACATATTATCAATATGCTGCAATTTAGTTTCAACATAACCTCTTTATTATTCCTTGACAACCTTCAGTGATTGTCCTTCACCTCCTTGACTAATTCTAATATTCAATTCAGCTTCTTCAAACTCTGTATCTTCATCTTCTATCATAATATAATTTTGATTCTCCACCACTGTGACAGTTCTAAGGGTCTATCCTACAGTCTTCCCTTGGCCAATCAGACAATCCAACACCTCCTTGTCATCAACAATAACAAGTTCCTTCATATGAGACATGACTGCCTCACCTTCCTTGTAGATGCTCTCCTTATTAAGGAATCTATGGTTTCCTTCTGCTGCAAAAATTATTCTTCATTCAAGACAACTCCAAAAGATGGATTGTCTTCTGCAACACCTGTAAACATAATCAAATTATCAATCTCAAAATAAAAATATCCAATGGTCTCATTTGATGATCCAGTCACTAAATCTTCTTCTTGCAGTTCTAAGTCTTTTTCAGGACTTAGGAAATCTTTATTGTATTTCTTGCCATCTTCCAAGGTTAGCTCTATTGTGAAAATCACCATGATAGAATGATGATCCTTCACTATGTTTTCAGCTAACATAGTTTCCTTTTTATTAAATTCTCTGAAATTTTCCATTTGTTGTCCTTCTTTAACTGCATATTTAACACATGTATTATTAGTATTAAAAATAAAAGGTTTCAACGCCTCTTCCTCATCTGGCAACATCTCGGTATGCTGCTTTGAGTTTCCTTTTAACTCCTTTGTCAACACATCAGTATGCTGATTTAAATTCTCCATGAGACTGTTAGCTAGTCTCTCCTTCATGTTATCTGTTTCAAGGATGTCTCCCTTCTCTGGTTCACAATGATGAACTCCTTGAATTGTCTAGACTCTTATTAGCATTCTTGCATTCTTACTTTTTTTTCCTGACTCTCAATCATAACAATTTCTTTGTCTTTCTCTTTCAACAATTCATTCTAAGTATAGATCCTCTACTTTTCTAACTGTCTTCTTTGAATATCTAACTTCCTATATAACTCAACAATTTAAATTGGGGTAGAATTTGGAAAATTTACATAGCTTTTTATGCCTTCACTTATTTTTGACCAATCATTAGATGATCCTTCTTCCTACGTTTCAATACTCTGCTGCTTATTCCCATGAGACCCCTCCATCTCCTTTTCTTTCTGAGATCTTGCTATCTTAGAACTAATCTAAACAGATTTCAGATTCAATTCCTTCTCCTTAACAAACTCTAAAGCTTATTCATCATCTTGTGATGTACCTGCAATCATACATAAATAATTATTTTTAAAACCAATGGACGTTTCAGTCTTGTTTGGTTCCTCAAACACCCATCTTCCACAATGTACTTTCTGGTTTCCAGTAGATCCTATTTGCTATGACTAAATTCCTTTCAATATTTCCTTTTCCAACAAAGAAATATGTATCTATTCAAGTTCTCTCAACTGGTTAATTAGCTTAGCATTCCATTTCTTTTGCAATAGGTTCCTTCTAACCCATTTCTTCATTCTCCATTCATGTCTTTGGCATTCATTCCCTGTTTCTTGTAGCCATCCCTGTAGTACCTCCAGTTGTACTTTCATCACTGCAATATCTATTTCTTGATCCTCATCACTTATCTTATCTTTATGGTATTACTTAGAACCTCTTCTCTGATCCTCCATGGACATCTTCTTCATGAGCTCATCCATGCTCGATTGGTGATATGCAACATCGCCTTCTCTTGTAGCAATCTCTCATAGCTCAACATCTTATCAAGCCTTTTACTGAAATGTTGACCTTTTGTGTATCTGATTCACCGATTTGGATTTATAGGGACGCAAAAAAATAAAAATATAACCATAAAGATAGATGGTGAAATATCACTTCATTTTCATTATCAAAGAATTGTACTTGCTGTATCGGAATGGAAATGTAAACCAGTGTGCATTGAATGAGTCCTAGGAAGGAATGGACACAATAGTCAGAGAACATGTGAGGATTGTGAGTGACATGATGACAAACATGAAATACCAAAATAAATAAAGTCATGTACTACTTAGAGATGAGAGTCAGAACGATAGCCTCTGTTTAGGTAATGGCATGCAAACTTCTCAGAGCACTGGCATGGTGCCACGGCTCCGTTTACGTATACCATACCTTTCATAGAAATGACATCTTATCCAGGACTAAAGTACTGGATGAGAAACACAGTGTGTGACTGGATGATTACCCGGACTGCCCTTCCCCTTGTAGAAGCAATGGTCCCCATCGCGTTAAGTTCCTCCATGAGATGAGGAAATTTCTACTGAACTTGGTCCCTGGTGAACCACTTTCCTTGGTGCAGGAGTTGGCCAGCTTTGACAACCCGATATAGTTGGATCTTTTGTTGGCGAGTGTTCTTGATTTGCATGTCCATGATACAATCTGTGGTGGCCTGTTCCATGCAGTCTGGATTTAACTCTGTGGGTGTGAGTTGTTCTGCAATGTCCGAGGTGTCCAGTAGAGGTGGGAAGTAAGGACGAAGGCGATCCACATTGAAGACTGGGTGCAGACCAAGGAATGGTGGAATACCGAGCTCGAAGGCATTGTTCCCTACAACCTTGGTGATGGTGTACGACCCGTATCGAGTGGGGAGGGCTGGCAGCGGTCTGAGGTGCTCCTTTCCTTCAAAATGTAGCCATACTTTGTCGCCAATTCGGAAGTTATGTGGCAATTCCATTTTGATCATGGCGTTGCTTGTACTTGGCATTGGCTCTGTCCAATATATCATGAACCTGTTGGTGGATGTGTTGAATGCGTTCGATGAAGCTACTGGCTTTGTCAACTTCAGACTGGACATGAGCTGAATTGGCCTGAGCAGCTGCAAATGGCATGGCTACGTCAATGGGACATAGTGGCTGGAATCCCAAGCCCACCTGAAAGGGGCTATGGCCGATTGAACTGTGGAGAGCCCGATTATAAATATGTTGTACATAAGGGAGGCTCTCGTCCCATGTGCGTGGATGCTTTGAATTGTACATGCGCAGAATGTGTACAATCATTCTGTTGACGACCTCTGTCTGGCCATCTCTTTGGGGATGGAAAGTTGTGGACTTGGTGAGCTTGGTATCCAACATTGACTCGTAGTAATGGACAAAATAGCGCCGAGGAATCTGCGCAGAGTATCGATTCGGAGGCGTATAGGATCGTGGGACTTGGGGCAGCACTGACACTTATCTGGGATATGAGTTTAGTAGTGTGTGCATGCCGTGATATTCTTCTAGGCCGGCTATAATGGCTATCTAGAATTGGTTGACGACTACTAAAACACAAGCCATTTCATGCTTAGTAGAAGGGCAAGCCCGAATAATGGGAATCCATGGAGATGGATTCAAAGGCCCATTCAGGTAGAGGAGAAGGCTAGGCTCTGCTTCATTTATAGGTTTGGCAATGGCACAAGCAATGCAGGATCTGATGTGCTTCTCGACATCCTTTCGAAGGTTCGGCCAATAGAAATAATTCTGTAGTATTGCTACTGTTTTCTCGACCCCGAAATGCCCAGCGACTCGACTGTAGTGTGCTTCCCATATCATCTTGGCACGCTCGCTTGAAGGAACACAAAGGTGTCCCAGGTGACATAAAAGTGCATCTTGGAGGTGAACATTTGGAACTTGTGTGCCCCCTAAGAGTGCCTTGTAAGTGTGGCCGAATTCTGGGTCACTCTCATAGAGAAGCGGCCAATCAGAAGTCTCGTGCCCACAAGAGTTGATCACGGTGGTGAGCGCCACGATCGGTGGTCGGCTGAGGCAGTCTGCAACATTATTGGTGCTACCCTTCTTGTACTTGATGTTCAAATGAAACAAGGTGATATGTGAATTCACGGTTGATGATGGATTGATTTAACTTCCTTGTAATCAGAGGAACTGCAGGGCTTGGTCTGACAGGGATGATTGCTTCTTTCCTGGGATTGTCATGCTTCCATTGGCGACATGCCTGCACAATGGAATACATTTGTCATGTTGATACTTGCAACCGTGGTCGCATAAATGTTCGCAATGTGAAATGCCACTGATATGTCCTCATGGAGTAAGAACTGTACTCTAATAGCATAGGCCACAATGCATCTCGTCTCACCCTAAAATGGCTAGTGGTAGCTCTAGTAAGGTGAGCACTGGGGCAGAACAGAGGCAATTTTTCAATTCTTTGAACGCCTTCTGTTGAGGTTCCGACCAAAAGAATTTTTCTCTCGCTCCTCCTTTGGTGACTTGACTCAAGGGCCAAGTGATATGAGAGAATCCCAACACGAATCTACGTTAGAAATTAGCAAGACCCAGAAAGCTGCGAAGCTCTGTTATAGTAGTCGGGGCTGGCCAATCCCGAATGACTTGGATCTTGGCTGGATCCACATGCACCCCCCTTTCATCAATAATGTATCCCAGATATTGAACCTGGGTCATGCCGAAAGTGCACTTCTCCAAATTGGCACACAACTTGTGTTGCCGCAGTGTTTGGAGGACTTGTCGGATGTGGTGAAGGTGCTCTTCCCAAGTCTGGCTGAAGATCAGAATATCATCCAAGTACACCACTACAAATGAGTTAGTGAATGGCCGCAAGATGTCATCCATCATCCTCATGAAGGTGGCGGGAGCATTCGTCAACCCGAAAGGCATGACCAGCCATTCGAAAAGGCCTTCCTTGGCTTTAAAGGCAGTCTTCCACACATCGGAGGGTTCAATTGGTACCTGGTGATACCCAGACTTCAGGTCGATCTTGCTGAAATATTTTGCACCTTTGAGTTGGTCCAGAAGGTCATCAATCCGTGGGATTGGGTACCTATTCCGGACAGTGATCTTTTTCAGCGCCCGATAGTCAATACAGAGTCTCCATGTCCCATCCTTCTTCTGTACCAACACGATCGGGCTCCCACAGGGCAATGAACTTGGTCTGATGTGACCTTTCTGCAACAGCTCCTGAATCTGCCTCTTGATTTCATCATTCTCCAGAACAGAGTGCCGATAGATCGGTCCATTAGGTAGCGGCGCACCGGGGGTCAGATCAATCGGGTGCTTGACCTGACAGTGCAGAGGAACCCCTGTGGGTGAGGTGAATATGTCCCCGTACTCCTCCATAACCTTATCCATTTGTTGTTGTTGTGCAGAGGAGCCCTGTCTGGAGGTCGTGGCCACAGTCTTCTTCTTGCCCTGGGGGCAGATCATCAGGAAAACGAATTTCCTGGTTTGGGAAATGAGCTTATTGCATTGTTTTGCAGTAACCAAAGAGATAGTCGTAGGAGGTGGTACCTCTGGTATCCTGTACAACTTATTTCCCAAAGTAATAATAACAGCACAAGGTCGAGACTCATACACAGCATGACGCTTCCACAAGTATGGTTGTCCTAATAATACATCAGAAACATCAATAGGAGCAACGTCACATAATACCTCATCCGTGATGGGCTTGATGCTATAGGGAAGGCGGCACTGCTGGCTGACGCGGAGATCTCGTCCTTGGTGAAGCCACCCGATGGTGTATGGATGTGGGTGAGCTGTGGTCGGCAAGCCCAACCGCTTCACGACGTCTGCTGAAATGAGGTTCTTTTGGCTCCCATTGTCGACAATGAACTGTACCGAGGAGCCCTTTACCCACATCTGGGAGTGGAAGAGACGTTCCTCCTCCTCTGGATCTTCCGGTTCCTCCTTTTGGATCTTCGTAGTGGCAACAGTGGCGTTGGGCTCCGCATCAATAATTTGTTTCCCTTTTTCATTCGCCTTTTCAGGTTCTGATTCGGAGTCAGAGCATGCATCTGACTTAGAAGCCCTCATCTCGGCCACTAGCGACTGCTTGGCCCGACACTCACTTGTGTTGTGAGTGGAGCTCTTATGGAACTCACACCACTTTCCCGTGTCCTTCTTTGGCTTTGCAGTGCTATTCTTTTCTTGTGGCTTCGATGAGTTGTCTTTATCCACCATGCCTTGGCTCTGTCCTTTTTTCTGCGCCTTGGAAGCACCTTTCCCTTACTTTTGATTCACAGATCCAAAGTCTCGCTTCTTCTGCTTGAATTTTTGCTCAATCTTGGAAGAATACCGGTATGTCGTACCAAGCGAGGAGATGTCGAGGAACTCCATTTCCTCTTGAATGTATCTGTGCAGACAGCTACGATACTTTAGCACCATATGTTTCTCTGAATATTTGATACCCAACTTTGTGCGCAGGGTATGGAACAGATTCGTCAGCTCATGCACATCTTTATCCTTTTGTTGTCGCAGCGTGGTCCATTGTATGTACTTGTCCTCATAGCTCCCCACGAGATAGTACTGTTCCTTGACGGCGTCTCGGAAAGAATTCCAAGTTGGTACGGCCGAGAACAGAGAGGGTTCTGTCTGGTCCTTGTTCTCACAGTAGGTTTCCCACCAATCCTTAACATGGGGGGTAGCTTTGAGGAGTGCAAAAATAATCTTCTCCCGGTCTGAAAAGTCATGAACCGAGAAATATCCTTCTAATAGATTCAACCATCTATCTATGACATCTGCGTCTATTTGACCCTCAAAGATGGGAATGTCAAAATTTACTTGTACCTTAAAAGGAGTCGCGCCTCCAGAGTGGCTGCTCGATGCAGATGCGCCGCCGGTGGGTAGCTGTTGAAGGATCTGAGCAAAGTTATCCATCATCGTATTCCTTTGTTTTTCGAGGGCCTCCTTGAGAAATATTTTGATAGGATCTCCTGCTCCCTCATCTTTATTTTTGTCTCCCATGGGCGTTTGTTGAGGTTTGCGAGGCTGATCTTGCAAAGGTTCCACCAGATCGAGCCCTAGCTCCTTATACCCCGACCTCGTTGGGGACATGCAAAGAAGGATCGAGAAAAAGTAGACCCCTCTGATACCACTGATCCGGATTTATGTAGGAATGCAATAGAATAAACATATAACCATAAATACAGAGATGCAGTGGAAATAACACTTCATTTCATTAATATCAAAGAACTGAAATTTGCTTACAGACAAAATGGAAATAAAACTAGCTAGGGCGCTGGTAGCTATCTCTGAGAAGACATGTGGTGGCTACAGGCCTCTGAACTGAGTTAAAATGAGGCTTTAGAGCCTATTTATTGTTTAGAAACAATGGGAAATCCTAAATAGCCAAAACCCTAACCCTAGGAGATGAAGTGCCAAAACTATGGGCCCCGTTTGGGTAAATTGGTGTTTCAAATTCCCAGGGACGTAACTTTGGCATACGATCTTCGTTTGACGCATAACATACCTCGTTAGAAAGATCTATCTGAGGAATACAAATTTGGAACAAGAAACATTGATCCATGGACCCATGTTGCTCTCCTTTTTCCCAAAAAACGTCGTTTAGGGCCTCAAAACAGCTCCGGAAGTTCAGGACCCGAAAAACTGCTAAAAATAGTAAACTGTGCCGAAACTGAAAAAATGAAAGAGACAATGGTGGAGCCCCAAGTGGAATAGGCGGGTGACCAAAAATATCCACCTGGATCATTCACTCTCTTGAACCTGTTGTTCCTTTGGCTACTGCACTCAGTCACCTTCCTTCTTTTAGAAATTTTTACCAGTTCCTCCATAACTGCTTCTTAAGACTTGGATCTTCTTTGTTTTCATCTTGTCTCCAAATAGAATTCTAAAACCAAAACCTTCAAACCAGATTAAAATAAAACACATTATCTCACCTTAAATATCTTTGCATGACCTTGTTCTCCTATTCGCTGGTATTTTGAATGGATTATTTGTCATTTATTTTGGAAAATTCTTGTTACACATCAATTCTATGTATATGCTGCTTATCAAATATAATATTTGATCTCCTCTTACTTCCTTCATCACACATGCATTATGTATAATTTAATAAAAAAACTTTAAACTTCAAAAGAGCTTTTTACAGCTCTGATTCCACTTGATGTAGCCTTGGCTGTGTTTACTCACATATTTATTTTCAAAATGCATGCATATACATTTTACCCAAAATCAAACTCTCCACCTTTTATGACATAGTCTTAAATTGGACTTAATCAATTCAAAATACAACTATGGTTAAAAACCATAATTAAACCCCCACTTGATGAATATTTTATTTTACGAATTAACGAATTTAACCTTAGTTGAAACCCCAAAGCGTCAACAAAAAAAATATATTCAGGAACACTGCATACCCAACTCACCTTTTTGCCAACGATCTATCTGCTTCACCTTCATCCAACATATATCGCATTTTAATAAGCAAAATATTTAATGATTTTAAGTTATGTCAAATGGGTAGTTTTATGGAGCTATGTGTCACCCTCCTAACTGTATCACATCAAACAATTACCATTTACTACTTTCATTCCACGCCAAGACCATTGATGTTTTGCAAAACTGCTTCTCCGCTACTCTACACCATCGATTTATGGTTTCCTCCTTCGCTGACACACAATCTTTTTTATTTTTTTGTGAGCATTGTAGGTCAAATGCACTTACGGATTCCATAACAATTTGTTATATAAAAACTTAGTCCCATATAAATACTCAGCCACATTGCTCATAAAATGAAATGGTTTTCATTTCCAGAACTAAAAATGGAGACAAAAATAGAGAATTTGTAACACTGTTGCTTCTTGTAGAGTTCTCCCAATAATTCCCTCTATGAATAAATTCCTGGAGTCAATTTATGTTCTCAATTACTACATCGACTGCGTTGTTCGATTCAGTAACTTGAGAGATTGTTGCTGTGACACCTTCACAGATATGTACGCACCTCTATACAGTTTAGAATCATATAAACATCGAGGAATTCAACCATTTATTACAGTTTCCATAGATGATGTTGATAAATCAGACATTAAGCTCCAATGTTCCACAATTCAGGATGGAATTTCTTGAAAACTATAGCCCGAATATAAAATAATGGAAATCCATCTAATTTTTCTTGTTTTCACCTTCAAACATAAATATTGCATCAAACTCTGATTTATCATGCAATTATAATTCAATCAACTAGTGCATACTTACCCATTTCATAATTGAATTCCTCCATATACATAAATCCAAATAATTACAAATATTTCTTCTCTCTGGCCTGATGTTCAAATCAGTGGCCTCTTTCTCACTACTGCCCATAGGCTAAAATTCGAACGCTACCTCTCTAAATCGTGAATCTCTCTCTCTCTCTCTTTTATGCCTTCAAGGCTTACAATTTATAAAAATGGTTCTAAAACCAATTCTGGTTTCAGATCATTTATCTTCTAAAAAATTTCCTAAGAATCCTCTAAGTCCTAATTTGACTCAACTAATCCCTAAGGATATTCTCTCATCCATAAAATCATAGATTAAATTCCTAATCTAAGATGTACAATTAATTCTCAAATCTTCCAATTCCTAATTCTCTCATATTCTCTTTCAAGAACATTTACAAAATTCCTCTCATTAAAATCACTCAAACTCTAAACAAATTATTTTAATTTGTTACATAAAAACCCAATTTCTTAGAAAATACACGGCCCCCTATATCTATTAAAAAACAATGAATTTTCTGAGCCTAATTCTCTTGCATCAAGTTTTCACAAGGTATGGATAGAAGAAATTAATCATTTCATATCTACTAACTTCCCTCTAAACTCATTTCCCTTGTTAAAATACCCCTTCCCCTTAATATTAACCTTTCATGTTACTACATTCATTTTTTCCTACAAAAACCCCTTTTCCATAGTTAAAAATACATTTTCCTTTGGAAAAGTAAAATCCATTTATCAACTTCCCTTTTCAATCAAAATACCCCAAAAACCCCTTTATCCTAAGTATTTGTTTAAAGTGATATGTCGGGTCCCACTATGAAAAATTCCTTCCCAATAAATCCACATCATATTCATTTAACCCCCCAGTTATATTAAATCCCTTATTTAACCTTATTTTATTAACTCCTATATATACATTTATCCCATATTATATTGATTCCCCTTTATATGTATTTCCCAACCCCTTATGATTAAATTAATATATAGTTTTATCACCCTGCCTATATATATTTCAGGGCCCACTTACTAGAACCCCTCCTATTATAAAGTCTCAACCTCGTAAATATAACCCTTTGTATATAAATAAAACCCCATTGCATAACTTAACTCGGGCCCCACCTCCTATCAAATCCCTAATACATTTCTCCCATTCACCCATTCATCTAATTATCATTCCCCAGATCCAATGGCTAATAATCTTTATCACATTCACAATCGAGAAATATTTAACACTGCCAAGGCCTTGCGAAATGAGCTTTTTTCACAGCCTTGCTCCATGTTACATTTCAACCCTTGATTCCATCGCATCCCTCTAACAAATACCTCCCAGCCACTTTTTGCAATGCGAAAACCAGTCAGTTATTTTCCACTCATTATGAATACCACCTCTCCCATTTGAAATTAACCTTGTGCATTGAAGTTTAATCAATGCTCATTAAAGCAATAAGACCACCCTTTGCAAGCCCTTTTCACCATTGTTGTTATATTTTTCGCAAAGAGAGCATTACTGACCTATTTCCTAGCCAAAGATTACTTTTCTGCCTGTTATTTAGCTTTTTCAAACTAGAATTGAACAATATTTGCTGCTAAAGCCGGTACAGACCAGTTTGAAGCATTATAAAGACTATTGAAACCTCAGAAAGCATACGCTACCCCAGAGAACATTTCTACAAACTGAAAGCTTCATTTTTCCAGGTATTCCTGAAATACTAAGGTCTGTACTTACAGCAAGAAACTAACAAGTTAATTGAACCATTTTGAAAGCCTTTATAGATCATAAAAAGCTGGTGTTGCCTTTAAAAACCCTTTCTACAGATTGTAATAATATTTCCACAGTATTTGAAAGGCCTGAGACTATTTTTGATCACAAAGAGTAATTAATTGATAAATTAAACAAATATTGGATTCCCAAGGCATTGTAACAATCAATCCCCTACAACCTCCAGTTGTAGTTGCAGAACATACTCCCCTTGCTGACAAAGACTTTAAAATTAGTGACCCTGTGACTGAGTTTAACCTCCTTGAGCTCTAGTGCTGGAACCATGATAAATCAAATAACCAAGCTAATGATGCTTTCCTTTGGGAGTCAAATTTTCTGAAGTATACTGTCCCACGGACCTTCCAATGTCGAGAGGTCATTATACCCTGTCAAACTAGTTATTTTCTTGACCAAAAAGCCCTAATAACCACTTGGAAAGAAATTTTATTTACAATCACAACTGAATCAATAAACTAGATGCTGTGAATTCAGTCTAGGCCAGATGAAACCCCTCTATCTCTTGAGACCCTTACTCAGTTATATCTGAATCTAGACTTCCCCAAGAGATTCTAGATATTCCAAACATTCATTCCCTCATCAGTATAAAATCCCAAGACTAATCCTCCTTCTCCATTTTCTATATTCTCTGAGAGAACCATGCATATCATCACAATGTTGTCTTGTATTCTGGGTTATTTCACTGATGAGCATGTTGATGCTTCAGTCCTAGGTTTTCTGTCTATTTTCTCGCGTAGTCACCCTCCTTCTTCTATTTTCAATTTTTCCTAGTACCTCTCTAATAAAATACATGAACAATTGGTTAAATTACCAGAGGAAGGTGTCTTCAAATATTCATTAGTATTGTTTCACATGTTCTTATATTTCCAATCTAAAAGATTTGCTATCAACCTTTAAAAACAAGATGTTGAAGGTAATCCTCAGTCAGTAACCTTTTGGACTTCATTAATCAGAAAAGATTCAATAGAGTTCACATATAAAGACTTCATTGACTCATTCATGTATCATATTATCAACATGTTGAACAACAACGTTTAACCAAGAGTCAGTAATGAAATAAAAAATGTCTTGCAGCTATAAGAACACAGTAAGACAGGAGATTGGTATCTTCATCAGAAGCACATAGAGATTAGAGTTTATGGTTGTCAGCTAACCCCATATAAGATGCCAAAATACCTCCCAATGAGGTTATTTGCACTTGAATATATCAGGAAAATTCTTAGCTGTGATGAAGTTAACTTTCTATCAGCCAAGAAGAAAACACAATTTAAAATAAAAAAAGAGATTAGTCCCTTCATCTGTAATAACAGGACTGCTGATCAATAGGCAGAAAAGTGTCTTCAGGAATTCAGGTCCAGTGAAAGCTTCAAATGGAATTATGATCCTTTAGGAATAATCAGCAAATTAAGGATTAAATTCAAGTTAACTCTTTTTGTCCATGAATCTAAGTGGCATACATTGAGAAGCACTCCAATTAGTCTAAATGGTTGGAGAACACTTTGAAATAGGAAGAGAAGCAAGGTGATACTAGTTCCATCTTGAAAAATCCATCCCCACAGGATAGAAACTCTAAAAGGCCAAGAGAAGAAGGATCCTATTCAGCTCAAACCACCACTGAAACAAAATTCAAACTGATGTATAGGAGGAAGCCCAAATTTAATCTTGTAACTGAAAAATTTCAAACAATTGAGATTATTGACATAGATACAGTGGTAAAAGACAATGCACCTCCAACAGTTTCAAAGGAAACTCACCAGCCTTCACAATCTAACACTCATATTATTCAAAAGAACCACAGTTTTGAATTGTCTTTATCAAGTAAGCCAAAATAAAAAGAGCAAGATATTACGTAGAAGTACAAGGAAATAAAACTCAGGAATGAGGCATTAAAATCATATACTTATGCCCAATACTGGAAGCAAACACCAAGGGATCAAAGCAGGTTACTTTCAACATTTGACTGCAAGACCAAAAAGGTGCAGATGAATTTCTTATAGCCAACAGTGAAACATCTTAAGTCATTAATAGATTATAAGAAGACATTATATGAAGTTCAAGCAAAAGATCTTCATCCCATAGACCAAATATAAATTCACAAGAAAGCTGGTGAAATGTTGTATTCTATTATAACAAACAATTCCATGAGTGTACAAAAGCTGCAAAATACTCTAGAAAACTTCAGAGGTTAGCTAAATATAGAAAACGCATCCTCATAGGCTAAATATAACATAATCAAATATGTGGAATATTTGGTTATTGAAATAGGATATGATCCAAAATATGTCAAAATTGCAGAAGAAATCATAAAGAAAAGGAATGCAGACATTGCTGCATTAAAGAAATAGCTCAAATTTCCTCCTACTGAACATCCATAGGCAAAGGGAGTCTTAGAAAATGAAGACAAAAAGATGAGATGATGAACCTTATTCTTCAGTTAACTGCCCAATTGGAAGAAATGGAAAATGAGATTTATAAGTTAGTGCAGGAGACAAAGGCCAGCTCAAAAGAAATCCATGTCATTGTTATTCCTACAGTCACTACAACTATTCATTCTACTTTAGCAGATTCGTTAGCCCCATCAGTCCCAGTAGCTACATCACTTCCCTTTACATTAGCAACTACTTTAGTAATAGAGTCATCTACAACAGCAACACACCCTAGTGATGAATCAGGTAAACTAGTTAAAGAAATGCAAGAAATTTCCATCCAGACTAATGAAATAAATATACTTAAAAACATATCAAAATTCTAGCGGATGAGAAGAAACTAGTTCAAATCATGCACAAGAATGAAGTACATAAGAAAAATATATTGAATGAGAAATTACAGAAGTTAGAGAAAGAGTTAACATTGAAATAACCACTTGCCCAGGCCAGGCAGCAGCTATGGGCCAATGCCATTGAATCTGTCAATGATATTTGGCCATTCTGAATCTGTCAATGATATCAGGTTATTTGTGAGAAGAAAGATCTTATCAAAGAAACAAGTGAAGCCATTCAGAAAATCAAGGAAGAACTTGGTAAAAATCCATAGATGTCAATGAAATCATTAATTTTATAATTCCGAGAACAAATAGGAATTAGAGGAAATTGGCATTAGTGATAGGACAGAAACAATTATTCAAGTTAGAAAGGTAATTTCTAAAAGGAACTTGATGGTATAGCTAGAAGAAAAGTGTGAGAACATGGAAATTTCCATAACCAGATTCATGATGAAGTTTGATATTCTGAGACAGAAAGGCTTGTGAAATCCTTTGGTTATTAATGACAGATTGATGAAACAATATGATTGTGATAAGAAAATCAGAGAAGTGGCAAAGGAACAAGCCAACAATTCACCATGCAAGGAATTCCAATAGGAAAAGTACTTTGTAATATTTATGAGAACACATTTTACCTACAACATGAGGTAAAACATCTCTTCATTAACAAGCCTACATTTGCAAAATATATAGAGGCTAATGAGATATTCAGAAGAATGGTAAAGATCAAGTTACCAGATGCAGATGCATGGTATAAATCTTGTGATTTACTTTGAAAGTGAAAAGGTGAAACAGATCATTCAGGATCAAAGTGAAAAGTAAAACAGATCAGCCAGGATAAAGGTAAAACAAAGCAGTCAAAAGGTTAATGTAAAGAATAGCAGTTAAAGAGTATCAGTTAAATTTAAAGAGTATCATATGAAAGACAAGTTAAAAATACAAAGAAGTGTTAAAATAAAGGCAACTAGTGTAAATGACACTCAACCGCCTAAAATACATCATTTATTGAGCAACAGTCAGAGACAAATAGACAAAAATATCAACAAAACAACATCAAATCAATAAAAGAAGGGACAACTTTCATTGGTTAGATAGTTGTCTCTATCTTCTTGCACGAAGATCTTTATTTTTCCTTGAATAATTCCTAAGACAGTTTAGGATATTTTTTATTAGATTTTTGTATAAATACTTCACCATTTGAAGTATTGAGTGTGGATTGTGGATCGCTAAACATTTCTTATGCAGGAGCATCTTTCTTGATTTTCGTTAAAATGTTGTGTAAATAGGGGGTGATGTAGTTTTAATTATTTTATAAATTATTATGCTCATTTTTAATAAATTGAGATAAATATATGAGTGTGAGGTTTATTGTAAATATTCTCTTAATAAATTGAGGATATGAGTGGAATTTGTTTGGGTAGATATTTTAGGGATTAGAAATTCCTTAAATGGAACTTAGTTGAGTCAAAGAAGGGATAAAGATATTTTAGGATTTGGTTGAGATTTTTGTGGAGGAAATCATGGATTCAAATTAATCCATAATTATGTATAGATATGAAGCTTGTGTGAGGATGGAGTATAGAGAGTGACATAGAGAGATAGAGAGAAATGGTTTGAGAGCTTATGTAAAGGGGGTGAGAGCTGAGAGGCCAAAAGTTGTTATATTCGGCCAAAGAAGGGTTTGCATTTATAAATTTCTAATGTAGTTTATGCAAGTATTTTAGTTATTATTCAGCTCTCTCTTCATATATGGTTTTGAGTGGATTCTAAGTAATTTTTATAAATATTATAATGAGGAAATCGAAAGAGGGTCTTATATAAAAGAGACAATGCAATATGTTGTATGCACAAGTGTCTGATTTATTCAGTGACTCTGCATCATTTGGTATCAGAGCCAAAAAGCTACATGTTCTACGTTTTTTGTTGAATTTGCAAGTATATATATATATATATATGCAATAGAAAGGATGGTATTTGCAGGAGTGTGAGTTCACTTGGAATAAACGTCACTGGCGAAGTCGATTAAAGGAGGAATCGACCAACGTATGAGACAATACAATGCTGCGTACTGGGTGCAGAGGCAGTCAACGTTGAACATGGAATTGGAGTTGTAGAGATAATTCCGTAAGGCAAAACGAGAACTGAAGGTTGCAAACTGGGTCGACATGTAGGCCTGAATATGAAACTGCGTTAAAACCCTGGTGATGGCACTGTGGAGTTGTAGTATGCGCATAGTGTGACATGGAATTCATAACTGTGTTAGAAGTCATATAAATATGATGCCCATACCAAGTTCGTAACTGTTTTAGCAGCCTAGCAAGCAAGAGTTCTCTTCAGAATTCATAATTGCGTTAGCAGTTTTGTATGTATGGTGTGACATTCCTTAGACACCATTTCTTGTGTGGAAATAATTACATTTAATCTCATGTTGTGAATTACCTTAGAATGCCATTACATTCATAGAGTGTGAAGATTAAAATGTAAATTAGAAATTGGGGAGTATTTGTCAGAGTGTAGAGGTCGCAGATGTTTGGACGCAGACAATGGAGAAGCTGGGGACCATGTCGTAAAGGGAAATTTGGGAATCGATAATGGCAAACAACATTGACACTCCCGCAAATGATGCATTGGGAAATATGTGATTACTAGCAGTGGCTGTAAGGGTCTGATTGCATTGACCATAATGCTGAGAAATGTTATACAACATTTGATAGTCCTGATGTGATGGCTCATGTTTGGCAGTGATTCCAATAATGTAGAGAAATTCCATACAACATTTTCTCTCTCTTGTGTGACATCCCATGTTTAAAATCATGGAAGATCCCTATTGAAGATTTGAGATTTGTGAAGCATTGTTGAGTTCACGACATTGTTTATGTGTTGTGTGAAGATCCGTGGAAGCATGTAAGAGAAGCTTTGTAGATCATGTGGACTAGAATTGTGTACAACATAAGTTTGAACATGGAACTTTCTAAGCGTGGAAACCAGAGACGAAGACCAGTAGTTGTTATCCAGCGAAATGGCGGAAAAGAGTTACAAAACCATAATTGGTTTTCATGTAGCTTTTAAGCGGTAAGGCAGATACATTGTTTGCATAATTTGTTTTGAGTGAATTGGTATGAGGAATCGGATTAAGAATGAAATAAATGCGGTATATCTGTTGCACACATTTATCCATTTATCAAGCTATGCATAGTTTCACTGGGTGTGAAATTGCAATCGATTGTTGAGGTTGAGGGCTAAATCAAACAAGCAGAAATGGTATTGTTGCCTGCAAATTGTGTTATGATTTCTGTGAGTTTTTTAAAGTGATGTTCACAATACCTGCAAATTATGAAGAAAAATGAACTGTTGAAGAAGTGTTTTGACCTTATTGATTGAGATTTGTTGGCAGCATTCGAGAGAAAGTGTTGTGTCTGCAAATGCTAGTAGCTGGTAATGGAATAGCATGGAACATTAAAATGAGTGCAACACCAATACAAACACATATTCTGTGGGATGTTGGTGTGTGGTTTATAAAACCTTGTTTATTGACTGATTTGGAAGAAAACAACGTTTGCGAACAACCTTATTAGTATTTTTAAAAATTGGATGATTTAATTTCCCTTTCCATGCTCAAGATGTTAATTTGTTTGTAAATTTTATGAAAGAATGCCTCTGTGAAAATTTATCATTGAAAGCATTATGAGCCTGTTGGTAAAATTTTACTTTGTTTAAAATATTAGCATCGAAAAAGATACTGGTACCAAAAAATATTGATGTTTTGTTAGAGGCGATGATAGAATTTCAATAGAAGTTGTTGTCTCGACATATGAGGAACTAGTGAAATTCCGACAAGAGGCTCAATGTTTGTAAGATTTGTCTCTGAAAGATGGAGTGGATAATGAGATAGATAATGGTGAAAATCTTGCTGATGTTTATGAGAAATTGCAAGAGATTGGATCCGAAGCAGCAGATGCATAGTACAATGGGATGAGAAACAAAGTTTGGACATTTTAAAAATAGATGTTACACTGTCAAAAGGGTAATTTATATCGTTCAATTGAATATATGCTTTTATTTTTTCATTTCACGATGAACGAATCACTATTGAACCCCAATGTTGGCCAGATCGAGGTGAAGCAATGTGAATTTTTGTTCATCTGATCACTTGTTTTAGCTTTATATTTCGATTTAACACAAAAATTAGATTTGCATTGTGTTGGATGATTTTTGGGATATATTCTTTGGAAAATTAGATCATAAGTTGTAATTTGGCGATCTAGAAAGCTATCTCGTAGAAATATTCGTTCTATTTATTGGTGGGTATTGGAGAATTGACATAAAAAAGTTCTTTCTTTGACTATGCAAAGTGTACATTAGGAATCAATATATAGTTTCATCCAGGGTATTTAAAAAGTAGCATTGAAAGAATCTTCAGTTAAAGGCTATATAGTCGTTTTTGCTGATGGCCTAGAACATTTAGTTGTCCTTTATGGCGATATGGTTCTGCCTAGCCTTTATGCGTAGTCTCACATTTCACAGGACCATTTATCGACACAAAATTACATTGTCCGATGTGCCACGACTCTTAGCAATGAAGAAAGTTTTTTATCTAGTGAAACACGATCTTCTTGCATGTGGATCGAATAGAGAGAAGAGACCTATGAACATTGTATTTTTTTGTGTATTTTAAGTGAATACATTCCAATGTTGTGCATAGAAGTACAGGAAAATTGTCCGCACTAATATGATGAGTGTGTTGAAGAGGTTATGGTATGAAGGGCATGCAAATATTCACAGTGATAAGAACGACGCAGAAGAGTGAAATCCAGAGAGTTGAAATTGCAAAGAGAGGTTTATTAAATAACCTTGAAGGGAGCATAAGGTATAATCATTCATTTCAAAGAGGTATTTTAAATGTTTAAAATTAAATGATTTATTTATTTTCACCATAAATAAACCTTGGGAAAAATGGATTTCATTTCAATTTAAAGGCTTCAATATCGTGTGAAGTGATAATGGGAGATTGATGATATTTTCATAAGAATGGAGTATGAGAGAGAGTGAAGATTTTACGTCATGAAAAAAGGGTGGATGTTCATTGGAATATTGTATAACTTGAATTAGGGTCAAAATATCCACTATTGTAATTATTGGGTCAAGCTTTGAAGTCAAATTAGATGTTAAGGTCAAATGAAATTTGGATAGCTTGAGTCAACTTAAACCATTGAATTATTGTACAAGAGGGTGCATTTTCCATCCAAGATGAAGAGTTGATGTCATGTCTACAGTCAAAGAGTGTTAATTCAAGTCAAAGGTTTGAATGTAATTGGGTGCATGATCGGCAGAGCTGGACACCCAAAGAGTTGGTCATTGAAATGTAAGAATTACTGGAGTTTTTGTTTGTAGCAAAGAGGAGAAAGAGATTTTCCTAGAAATGATTCCAAGACAGAGAACCACAAGAGCTCAAGCATAGGAAGAGAGATTGTATTGTTGAATGGCAAGTATGGAGGCTTGCTAAAAAGGGAATTTGAATGAAATCCACAAGTTAACAAATGAAGTTCACAAAGGAGGAGACGATGAATGTTGTCATTCATTTCAGACGTTCTGAGAAAGACCACAACATAAGGAATAAGAAGGAAAATGCTAAGGCAAATGGCATATGTAAGCGGTTGACTGATGAAGAGTATGAGTGGGAGAAAGTTGAGAGAACAATTCACATTGAGTTATTGATGGAATTGTTGCAGAGAAATATAAAATACGAGAGATATGGTTGGACCATGAAGAAGAAAGTGAAATGGAAAAGGCTACACATAAATAGGGAATGATAGGTAAACATACAGTTGACAGAAGAGCTGAGGAAGCTCGAGCAGATGATGAGTATGCAATGGAGATGTGAAGAACTTAGAGAGGCTAAGTTGAAAATGGAATTTTCCATTTGTGGCCCAGAACAATGTGAAATTCTGGGTGAAGTGATCAGTGAGAAAGATCTCATGAACTATTGGAATAGTTCAGAACAATTTGAAAATGTGCTGACAAGAGAAGTAGATGAGGCCATGAAGCCTTATATTTTTAAAACTCATAGTCTGTGTATGTTAACAGGATGTGCAGAAGAGGGTGGATAGTCTGGTGAAACTGTCACAGAGAAGAATGAAAGTATTTAGGTGAAGTATGATGGAGAATGTCTTTCAGAGAAGGAAGGTAATGTTTTATTGAAGCAGAACGAAATCATAGATGAATTCCTGTTTGGTGTAAGATAGCCAGTTGAAGCTGTTATGGAGCAGAAGCCTAATGAAAATGAGAAGTGATATTCCAAGGAGGTAAAAAAATGAATTTGTTTAATGAAATTGATGACAGAATTTTGCAATGTGATGATATAGAAAATAGGATAACTCAGGAGGATTTCTAGAAGAAGAATGAAACTGGGAATGAAGGTTGTGATGAAATGCTGGAAAGATTTCACATGGAAATAGAGTTATTGGAATGATGGCTTAAGGAACCTCAGGGAGAAGTGAAGCTTTCAAAACCTGATACAAAAGAGAGTGCAGTTGTTGTGCATGATAGGGATGAAATGTTTTTAACATTTATAGAGTTGAGTGAATGTTATAACTTTTCAAATAATAATGTGGCTATAGGTACAAAAAACTACATTAATAAATATGATTTTGAAATCAGAATAATTGAGCAGAAAGTATTTGAAGGTGAGATGAAAGATTAGGAGTAGCAAGAAAATTATGTCTTTAGAGACATAAAGGAGATAGAAGTATTGAACCATAGGGATAAATATGAAAGCAACCGGCAATTCAAAATAGGATCTACTTAAATCCAGAAAGTTTCTGATGGAATATTGATGCTTGAAGCATAAAAAGAGGCCGAAAGGTCTTATATTTTTAAAACTAATAGTGTTTTTATGAATGCAGGTACAACACTGAATGAGAAATTTGTTACTACAGGAGAAATCAATGACTATAGTTGTAATCAAGGAGAAGTTCTTGATTATTCTTCGTTTCAGAAAGTTGAGAATTTAGTGCAATTGGAGATGGAAACATCAAACAAAGAAGAATTACTCTGAGGAATTGACGGATGGAATCTGATT
The DNA here is from genome assembly GCA_034641835.2 of Pinus albicaulis. NCBI lineage: Eukaryota > Viridiplantae > Streptophyta > Pinopsida > Pinales > Pinaceae > Pinus > Pinus albicaulis. The sequence continues at coordinate 345,813 of JAXQQM020061586.1, read as the reverse complement.
GATAGAGTGAGTGACGTTGGTGATGAATTACAAAAGGGAGTTGATACTTTAAAAGACCAACGAAAAAACAAAGTTTGGAATCCTGGAGGAACAAGTCATCGAGACTTGTGGTTTTCACATTATTACAAAAAAGTGCCAGACCTCATAGACAGGAGTCTATGAAAACTTCTCTACATGGGGACTCTGATGCAGGAGCATCCTGCTTGATTTTCGTTAAAATGTTGTGTAAATAGGGGGTGATGTCTTTTTAATTATTTTATAAATTATTATGCTCATTTTCAATAATTTGAGAGAAATATCTGAGTGTGAGGTTTATTGTAAATATTCTCTTAATAAATTGAGGATATGAGTGGAATTTGTTTGGGTAGATATTTTAGGGATTAGAAATTCCTTAAATGGAACTTAGTTGAGTCGAAGAAGGGACAAAGATATTTTAGGATTTGGTTTAGAACTGTTTGGAGGAAATCATGGATTCAAATTAATCCATAATTATATATAAATATGAAGCTTTTGTGAGGATGGAGGATAGAGAGTGACAAAGAGATAGAGAATAATGGTTTGGGAGCTTATATAAAGGGGGCGAGAGCTGAGGGGTCAACAATTGTTATATTCAGCCAAAGAAGGATTTGCATTTATAATTTTCTAATGTATTTTATGCAAGTATTTTAGTTATTATTCAACTCTCTCTTCATATATGGTTTTGAGTTGACTCTAAGTAAATTTTATAAAGATTATAATGAGCAAATCGAAAGAGGGTCTTATATAAAAGGGACAATGCAATCTGTTGTATGCACAAGTGTTTTATTTATGCAATGAATCTGCATCAATTTCTATAGATGTACTGATCTGAACGAGATGGTTATTTGTACCATTTTCAAGTCAGCAGACTGCATTAAGAAATAAATGCATTATATTATAGGATTCATGTGTTAGGCCACTTCAGTGAAGTACTTTCAATTGTTCTATGTTATTTTATGAAGTTTTTCACATACCTGCATGTTTTCTAAATCTAAATGTATAATAGGAATATTATTTCAGAGCTTGTTTAAAAACACTCTCTCTTGAACTGTTATGCCATTTACATGTTTTCTTCTTATATCTAGAGTAGGGAATTCTTAATTTGTCCCTAGTTTCGATTGACCTCTGTCATTTACCTCATTATCCGGATCTGAGAATCCTTAATTACTCTCTCATCCCAATTGAAACCATTTCATCATCCAGCCTAAAGATCTAAACTAGCTAAGCTACCTCTCCCTGTTAATAATTCCCCTTAGAACTTGATCCTACTATGTTTCTTGATACATTGACTCCATTAGCCAAATGGAATACAAGCCTACATCTATCCATCTGAATCAGTGACTCCACCACGAAACCAAACCAAAATAAAAAACCCAATCAATCTCACATAACTAGCCTAAAATAAACTATAAACAAAAAAGTTAAATCATAAAGAGAGAGCCCTCTCCGAGCATTAGGAAGGTTGGATCCTAAGCTTAAAAGTAGGTTTGTGGTTTCCTCTAATATTCTTTAAAACAAAATACTAACAACCTTGAGAATTATTGGAATGATAACATACTGGTGACTCAAGTGGAAAAATCAGTCCTCGGTGTTTAAAGTAAACCTTAAAGGAAATACTTTTACTCATATTTTCACATTGAGGTTGTTTTAAGGGTTGTGAAGAAATTTTTCATTAAAAACTAAAATTCTCGCTTCCAGAAGAACCTACTACACCAGGTGTCATCCTGATCCAGAACCTGTTGTAATACTAGATGATCCCGACAAAAGTTTAAGGAAAAACAAAAAAGTATAAATTTTAAGAAGTACAAGTCAATTAATCAAATAAAACTACCTTCCCAAAGAATTATCAAGTATACAAGATATTAAATTTGATTTTCCTTTTGAACAATATTTTTTTAAAACTAAATCAGAAAGTTCAATTTATGATAGTGTAATAGATCATGATTTCATTTCATTTATTGAAACTAAGAAGGAGACTGTTTCACTTAATTTAAATCAACAAGCTCTAGAACCTTATGATAAATTTTATGCTTTGACTGCAACTTTGATTAAGGAAATTGATGAAGCTTATTTTCAACATTCTGTTGAATTGACTTCTTTATCTGCTTATACCCCTAAGCCTTATACCATCCATTCAGACTCTGTAAATTCATCTTTATTTAGTACCACCTCATCTATTATTTCCACTACACTTCATTCCACTGAATCATTCATCCCTAAGCTTCCCCTTCAACCTAGAGTTGTATTTCCATCTACAAATACGTCAAGTTCACCTTCTACCACTGCTGCTACAATTTCAAGTACTTCAACATCATTTCCATGTACATCTTCTAGTATCCCAAGTTCATCTGCAAAGTACTTCAACCTCATCACCAAGCACCACACATTTACCTCCTAGTCAAGCTAGAATCTTAACCATGGCAGCCAGATATGCCCCATTGGTCCTACCAGATCAATTAAAGGCCATGCCCTAATATTGACAAAGAAAAATCCTTCAATTTGATGGAACTGTTCAATACACTGCACAACAACATGTTAACAAAATGATTGATTTCTTTGAATTGCATAAAATTGATGGCGCTCATGTTCAAATGACACTGTTTGTCCAAATTTTAGATAGATATGTAAAGAAATTTTTTAAAGCTTTACATGCCAATCATATTGCTGATTTAGAAGCTTTCCATAGATCGTTTATCAATATATGGGAGAAAAATAAGAATCCTTTACAAATTTTGTCTGAATATGAACAGATTAGAAGAGCTTCTAATGAGTTAGTTCAAGACTATTGTACTATATTCAATAGTGTCTGTAATTATATTCCAGCAAACATCAAACCCCCACGAGATCTACCTTTAATCAAATTTCCTGATGGTTTGGATATGGATATGTCATACCAATTGAGAGAAAGAAACCAAGAAACACTAGAAAAAATGCAAAGCAATGCAGTTAGTGTAGAAGAAAATTTGTTAGCTAATAGAGCCAGAATGAGAAATGAAAGAAGAGTAACAATAAATGATGAACCATCTACATCATATAGTAAGATAAATAGCTTAGAAAAAACTATGGAAAAAATTATGGATAGATTAGAAAATATGGAAAGGAAACCACAGTGGGATAATCAACAACAAGGTCCTCAAATAAGAAATCCAAACTTTAGAAATAATTCCAACACCGGTAAATCTAGAGAATCAACACCTGCTCAACAAATAAGACCACCTTTCCAAGAGAACTATGCTGAAATTTCTCACCAAAATGAAGAAGATGAAGACACTCAGATTAACTTAATGGGAATCAATAATGATAATACTATTTTTCTTACACAATAAGAACAATAATTATACATGCCCCAACAGTTACAATTAGAATCTGGGGAGTCTTTTGATTATAAGAAAGGTTATGAATTTTCCATTAATGAAGTCCACAAGCAATATAACCTTAGTAGTTAAAAAAATGTAGAATCCCCTACTAAGAAAAATACCCAAAATTAGACCAAGAAAATAGTAGAAGCTCCTACAACCAAATTACTTCAAATTCTCCCTAGTGAAACCAAACAAAACTCTAGTTCAAATCAAAAAAATTCCAGTCCTAATCAGAAAATTTCTAGTCCAAAAGTTGCATCTAGTCCTAAAATTGTGTAAGAATTTACAGTGTAAGTTTCGTAGATCAAGAACCAAAGGTCTCTGCTCACAAATAGATCACAAATCACTACACCAGTATAATCACATGGTTAAAACCCTCAAAGAGGGAAAAATTCCACTACTTGAGCCAATGCGACCACTTCAGGCAATTTATTAATATAAAAGGAAAAGTTACATGTGTTTCTCTCATAAAAAGTTACAAGAAAAATGACCCTCCATGCTCTTTAAATAGAGATCATGGACCAATAAGGTGTTAATCAATGGATCAAGTGTTGTTAATACCAAGGTGAGATATAACCATTGGATCACAACAATTCATGACCGTGGTATTATAAGTTACAAATGTACATGGTAAAGAAACACACTTTACCTAACTCTACACTAGACTAAGTTATTCTTAACTATTTCCTATGTGTCGTAATATCCTAAAATCCCCCCTTAAGAACAACTTGAGATAGGATTGAAGGATTCACAAAGGTGACACAAAAGGAGCCTATTTCCTATGTGTCGAAATATCCTAACATCCCCCCTTAAGAAAAAATTGGGATAGGAATGAAGGATTTAAAAAAGTGACACAATATGAGAAGGAAGGAGGAATTAGAGCCTATCCCCCCTTAATGAAAACTTTCCTGAACTCCAAGCATGGATCGAAGTTTGGTAAAATTCACTTCCGTGAGAGCCTTTGTAAAGAAATCAGCTACTTGATCATTGGTTGGATAGTACTGCACTTCAAGAACATGATCATGAATGAGCTTTTTGATTAAGTGTAGGTGGATTTCAATGTGTTTAATATGCTAATGCTGAACTAGATCTTTACATAGCTGAATGGCACTCCAATTATCACACCAAAGTGTACTTGAATGTTGTTGATGAAGACCAAATTCATACACATTCTTACGAAGCCACATGGCTTGCTTGTTGGCTTCAACTGCACCATGATACTCTGCTTTTGCTGAAGAAAGAGAGATGGCACATTGTTTCTTACAAGACCAAGTAATAGGTCCTAAATGAAGAGTGAATACATATCCTGCAGTAGAATTTAGATCATCAGGGTTACCAGCCCAATCAGAAACAATGAAACCAATCAACAATGGAGATGCCCCTGCACTGTAATGAATCTTGAACTAAACTGTACCTCAAATATATCGATGTATTCTTTTAGCTTCTTTCCAGTGACTTTCATCAGGCTAGTGCATAAACCGAGTGACAATACCAATGACAAAGGAAAGGTTAGGATGGGTATGGGTTAGATACATAATTTTACCTACAAGTTGACAATATAAGGTAGCATCAACTGTAGGGATAGTACAAGTGAATGAAAACTTGACTCCAGACTGAAAGGGAGAATGGGTTGGCTTACAGTCTTCCATGTGAAAGTGGTGTAGAAGATCACATGCATACTTGGACTGAGAGAGGGTAATGCCTTCCTTGGATTGCAAGACTTTAAGACCAAGGAAATAATGAAAGTGTCCTAAGTCTGTCATTTCAAACTTCTTTTTGAGGCTAGAATTCACATGGTTTATATGGTTTGGATCTCTACCTGTAAGGATAAGATCATCAACATAAAGAACAAGAATGGTGAAGGACTTACCCACTTTCTTGGTGTAGACAGTCTTGTCAGAATGACACCTAGAAAAGCCATTATCTAATAAAAATCTATCCATTTTTGCATACCAAGCCCAAGGAGCTTTTTTCAGACCATAGAGAGGCTTCCTAGGGTGACAAACAAGGCTGGAGTCTTTTCGGGTAAAGCCAGGGGGTTGTTCCATGTAGATTTCTTCATGCAAAACTCCATGTAAGAAGGTGGATTTAACATCCATATGATGGACTTCCCATTTAAAGGAGGCAAGAAGGGAAAGAACAAGGTGGATAGAATTCATTTTGGAAACAGGGGAGAAGGTTTCAGTATATTCAATGCCTTCAACTTGTGAAAATACTTTAGCAACAAGACGAGCTTTATGTCTATCCATTTTTCAATCTGGTCCAAACTTGGTTTTGTAAACCCATTTGCATATGACAAGTTTTCTTCCTTTTGGAAGAGGAACAAGATCCCAAGTGTCATTTTCCAATACAGAATGATACTCTTCATTCATAGCTTCATCCCAATCTGGATGACCGGAGGCTTCTTCACAGGTTTCTGGATCAAATTTTTCTGAACCTGAGCCAATAAGGAAGAGCCTCTTTCAAACTGAGAATGTGTACGTCATCGATTGGCAGGGTCACCTGTAAGAGAACCTGCTGCATCCCGATTAGAGTGGACCCATCTTGGAAGCGGTGGAGTATAAGGAACAATTTTAAGAGGTGGAGGAGGATTTTCATCCTCGTTGTCATCATCTAAACTAGAAGTAATGCTATTAAAAATAGAAGAGAGAGAGAGAGGTGGCACATGTTAGGTCTCTGTAATTTATTAGCAAGATTGGGAGAGTCCAATCACAGAGTTAACATCATTTCAACCAACTTTGGGATTCTAGGATCCAGCCCTCCTGAATCCGGAGAGGGATCTCTCCAATATGTACAAAAATGGATATTGTCTTTGAAAAGCTTAAGGAAATGATATTAGGCTATATGAAGGGCCAAGGGTTTTGTTTTGTTTGATGGTTGAGCATGAACAGTGCTTGAGGGAGAAAGTGTCCTAAGTGCAAAAAGGTTTCAAAGTGAGAAGTCACAACAGAACGCTTAGCGGCTAAGACAGATATGGAATGGGCCATCGCCGGTTTTTATTCCATTGGATATGGAGGTTACATCCGGGCTTTAATCAACAACATCAAGTGTCCATAGGGCAAGTCATTCATACCAAATATACCACAAGATTATCGAGATTAAAATGATGAAATGGAAACATTAAAATGTTGGAGGGGTGGAAACTGATAATAATTTCTCAGAGGATTTATAGTCAGTCCAAACAAGAAAAGCCTCTTAAGTAACTGTTTTAAAACCAACCAAGGACAAGGCTAACCATAGACTTCTTGGGCAAGTTCTTATTAAAGCAGCTTAATTGACAAACAATCCAGTAATCCACATAATTACCTTCAGAAAGTATGAAAACACATAAGAAAAAAAGAGTGTAACTTAAGATCAGATAAAGTACTTTTAAACCTAGTCTGCTTTCAGTCAACACCAAGGGAAACTTTCAGAATCTGCCTTTGGAGAAAAGAATCTAGGAATCAGGGCAAACCATATCTTCTCTAGTCTAACTTTAAGAGCAAATAATGGAAATAACATTCGAGAACAATGTTTGAGCAAACAGAAGGACGAGGGAACGCCAACATTCCTAACTGTTTAAACTGTATTGAATCATTCTTAAATAAACAAATCTTAAGAAAACATTAAGATAAAGATTTCTCAGCCAGAGAAGGTTACTGCTATACAGAAAATCCTAACCCTGTTTAAACTGTTCTTTACAGAGGGAAAATGAACAATATGGCATACATAGAAGGAAAATGATTAACAAAGAAAGAAGCACTTCACCAGTGATAAAGACCAGGATCCCAAGAAACATCTTTTATATTGATGTCAAACCAGTTACAATCTTCAAGTCCAATGTTTTAGTTCAGCAATCATCTTCACTATTCAACCTAACTACTCTAGCACAAACAGAGCTTCAAGGGACAGTGAACACTATGTACAAATAGAAGTCTCGAGGTCAAGTGTATTTACGCTGGAGGCGAATATCAGATTTTCTTCAATAACTTCGGCCTCTTTTTGAATGCTTTGAGGCAACAGGTGGCTCGGTGGTAGCTGAGGAATCAATTTGCCTCAGATGTGGCGGTGGAGGCTTTCTGTCTGATAAAACACTTTAGGTTTTCTTTTAAAATGTGTTTTAGATTGGGGATTAGGCTTTGGATAACTGTCTTAGCCGTAATCCCCATAAAAACTGTCTTCAATCTTCATCTGCTGTGCTACGTCTTCAAAACTGATACTCTTTAACTGTGTTTGAATTAAAATAGTGTCTTGTCGATGTGCATACCCGCACTGGGCTTTACGGCATCAATACTCATAGAGTACTGACGAAACATGGAATAGAGCCCCGTGAATGGCTTCTCTGTAATGAAACGAGGGCATGAGAATCGTCATTCCCAGCCCTTGGCATTTATTCGTTATACAATGGAAAACCATTTAGAACACCTGCATCAAACACAAAACAATTAAGAAATCCTGCGAAAAATAGGTTTAAACTGCTTCAGATGGCGGGGGAGGAGCGTAGCCGTCGGATAAGAATATCTAACGGTGGAGATCGGCGCAAAACAGGAAAATGAGAGCGGGGAGAAGAAATAAGGCAAGGTGGTTTTGGACCGTCCGGTATGGACACGTGGACGGTCCAGATCTAATCGGAGGATCTCAATCGGGGGTGGCAGGCAAGTGCATGCGATGTAAATTTCCAATGCAATTAAGCGCTGGCCGTTGATCTGCAGATCAGATCGAGGAAAGAAGGTGAATCGGAGGGTTTTCGAAATGGGGCAAGACTTGTGATCGGAGGGAATAAGGTCCGTTGGATCTTCGGGAGGATGGACGGCTCATATTGGATCGGGGATCGGCAATCGGGAGTGCAACAAAAACGCATGCGATTAGAAACTTGCGATTGAGCGATGCTCGTCCGATCCTCAGGGAGATGGATGGCCCAGATTTAATCGGAGGATCACGATCGGGGAGGGCAGAAAAGGGGATGCGATTGAAACGCAGCGATGCGATTGAGCGCTTTGCGATTGGGCGATAGCCATCGGATCGGGTCTAGATCGACGGTCCAGATCCTTTGATTTCTTGCACTGGCGGGACCCATATACTTTGCGAGAAACCCAAAAAATTTCGATAAACACCAAGGTTTTGAGTGGATCGGGTAGAAAATATATATGATAGGCTGGCGCCCGATTGCGGGGCCACTGGGTGTATGGAGTACCATGGGCCCGGGGGTTTATATAACTAGGGCTAATCGCAATCAGAACATTCGGGCCTGGTCTTTCAATCGACCCATTTGTAATTTCTTCGATCGCGATTGCGCGATTGGTCTTTTTGATCAACCCATTTTCATTTATCACGTGTTCTTAAGTTTTTAACTTAAAACTTCGGAAAGTGGGTTTTTGGGTTTACAAAGGAAAAAATTGATCAGAGAGGGATTTTTCAATGTTTTAGTGCCCGATTGCGGGCCTATGGGTTAAATGAAATAACAATATGATCTGCGGTTTATGACAAAGGGGCTGATCGCAATCGGCATTTTGAAATGGTTCACAAACATGCACACTTGAATCTTTCCGATGCGATTAGCGCCGAAAAGCTTGGCGTTTGGTTTCGACGCATGGGCATGTGGGGGGAAGTGGTTTAGGACTTAGCCCAAGGGGCTTAGGTCCATAGCAATAAAACTTTGTTTTTTATGAAAAATTTCAAGGTTTTTAAATGGATTTTTGGGGTTTCGGCACAGCTCAAAAAAGAAGTTTTAAACCATGTCAGGAAGATTTTCACGGATGGAGGGAGAAACTTATGAAAAGTAGAGGAATAATCTGGAGAAAAAAGGGAAGAAAATGATGGTTTCTTCAGCAGTTTGTTATACGAAATCAACAGAATTTTCTGAGTATAAAATGGGACAGCAAATGAGGATTTGGGACAGAGGCATGAGGCCTTAAAGAGACTTCAAGAGCTAACAATTTTTAGTGATAAAATTTGTTCCTTGGAGGCTCAAGAAGATCTTAGCCACCTTTTGGTATAACAAAATATTATAGGTGGCTAACAGTGGCTCCACTTGGGGATGGTGCCTTCTTGAAGGCATCAAGAATTCAGACTTGATTTCTGGGAGGCTGATTAGTTGCCTCATCCATTGGGCTGTCCTCCTGTGATTGAATGATCTTATCTAAAAACATATTTGGCAGCCATGAAAACAATGGACCTTTATCAACAAGCTTGCTACCTACCCAATCCTACAGATCTAGCATTTTTTCCTTCATCAGAGTGCACTTGGATTGGTAAACTCTATTCACAACATTTTATTCTTTTGAAAGCAGGAAATATAATCTATTTCTACTCCTTATTTCTCCCTGAACTCAGATTAAACAGTTGAGCTCAGATATTTCTCTACCTAGTCTACTGTCTGTTGGGATTAAACAATCCAACAAACTTTCATTCTCTAAATTCTACAACAGAAATTTAAAAATAGTCAAGTCAAGATTGAGATGTTTGACTTGCTATGATCTATGGCATAAGAACAAGCTGCACATAGATTATTATTTGCAGAAAATTAAATCAAAATGGAAGGCTTAAGATCTGAAAGTTTCTCATTATGGCCTTCTTTTTCTTTACAACTCTGTTTTTAATTTTGTTTTGAGCTGTCTCTTTCTTGATATCTGATTCAGATTTTGGGCAAATTAGAACTAGTTTTTCTCTTTTATGACTCAGAAAAATAAAACAGTTTTGAGTCATCTCTCTTTGGAAACTTTGGTTCAGATTTTGAACATGTTTGAACCTTTAATTTCTATACTAATCTATCTACTGATAAGCCAAGATTAAACAGTTTGGAAAATCAAATTTACTACCCTATCAGCAGAAAATTTAAAACTATTTAGTCAAGATTAGGTTGTTTGACTAACTAGAAGTGTGTTTTGCAGGAGTGGCATTTGAGGTTGCACACTTTCAGATTTATTTCTCTTTTTGGCATGGGGCTGTGCCTTTCTTGTTTTTCATTTCTGCCCTCTTTTCTTTCTTTATTTGTTTTTGTATTTTTTGATTTTTCATAACTTTGAATGCAATGGTGGATGAAATATTCATAATGAAAAAAAGAAAAAAGAAGGCTTAAAAACATATCATGAATCAAGAGAAGTAATGCTTGAGCATCCTGCCATTGACAGGACCCCCAAACAAATCTGTTCCATCCAGCTCTTGTAACAAGAATGCATTGTTTCCAGCAACTGAATGAATAGAGTAAGGGCCAAGCCATAGATTTTCAAATTTACCATGCTTTCCCTTGTCTTCCCTCTTTGAGTCCCACTTTAAAACTTTGTCCCCAATCTTGAAATTGCTGGCCTTTGTTCTTCTATCAAAAAGCTTCTTAATGCTGTCCAGTTTCTGCAATGTTTTGTTGTACACTTCCTCTCTGATTTGCTGAAGATGAATGGTCTGATTTATTCTTCTGATCATGTCATTATCTTCAGTCTGCAATTCTTGGATAAACTTCATAACTGGTACACCAAGTCTATTAGGAAAGATTGCATCTGTACCATACACAAGCTGAAAAGGTGACATACCAATAGATTTCTTCAAAGTTAATCTGTCAGCCCAAAGTGCATGGACTAGCTTTGTGTGCCAAGACTTTTTATTGTCCTCCAACAGTTTCTTGATTATGTTCACTAAGCTTTTATTGGAAGATTCTGCAAGTCCATTACCTTGAGGGTAATAGGCTGTGGAATGCCCTAGTGTTATCTGGTATTTATGACGGAAGTCAACCATTTTCTTTGATCCAAACGCTGCTGCATTATCCGTGATGATCTTGGTAGGACAGCCAAATCTGGAAAGGATATTGGTTTCTATGAACTTTATGATAACTGAATCATTGGCTTGCCTACAAGGAATGGCTTCTATCCACTTAGTGAAATAGTCTGTGGCAGTAAGGATCCATCTATGCTGGGCAGAAGATGAGGGATGGATTTCACCTATGAAGTCAAGTCCCCATTGTTGAAATGGGGCTTCAACAGTGATTGGATGCAGAGGAAGGGGTAACAATTTTCTTTTGCCTTCGAATAGTTGGCATTTATGGCAAGTAGTGGTCATCTTGTGTACATCAGGAAAAAGAGTAGGCCAATAGAAACCAGCCCTCAAAATTTTGTTGGTTGTTGACTTCCAATATAAATGACCCCCACACTCTCCTTCATGAAATTCCTGCTTAACCTTTTCTGCATCAAACTCAGGCAAACATTTAAGCAATAGACCACTAGCATTTTTCCAATAAAGACACCTATCTACAATGCAATAGTTTACTGCTTTCAGTTTTAAGAACCTTGCCTTTGTTTTCGATAAACCAGGAGGTGTATTTAAATTAAGCAAAACATAAACGATATCGGCATACCAAGGAGAATTCATAAAATGGTTTTCAATAATGGGAGTTGAGAATTCTTCTTGGCTGTCCAAAGCATTAATCATATTAATATCAAGAACTTCAAAATTAGATTCAGCCATTAATCTAGCTAGACCTTGGCCTTTGATGAGTTTAGTGGGTTTTATCTCTAAATCATATTCGAGAATAATAGCAATCCACTTACCTCTCTTACCATCTGGGTCCTGTGTTAGAATGTCTTTAACAACCGAATTAGGGACAAAGGCAATGATGTGTGAGTGAAGGATATATACTCTGAAGTCTTTCAATGCTTTAACCAAAGCAAAAGCTTTCTTTTCCATAATATTATACTTCAAAGGGGCATCCCTCAATGCCTTGCTAAAGAATGCAATAGGCTGCTCTTGTCCTTGTGGATTTTTCTGTAAAAGGACAGCAGCAAGAGTATGTTATGATGCAAATGAGAAGATATAAAAATCTTTTGAAAAATCAGGGCTTATGAGAACCGGTGTTTTGGTTAATTCTTGTTTCACCAGCTCAAAAGATGTCTTTGCTTCCAAGGTCCATTTTATCCCTTGCTCCTTCTTCAACATGTTTGTGATATTTCTAAGGAGCTCTGCCAAGTTAGGGATGAACCTTCTCAAAAAGTTAATCTTTCAAATGAAAGACTGCAACTCCTTGATATTTCGAGGATGAGAGATTTGCAATATAGCCTCAATCCTCTTTGGATCTATATTTATACCCTCTTCTGAAATAATGTGTCCAAGAAGCTTACCTTCTTGGAGACCAAATAGTGTCTTCTTAGGGTTTAAAGATATTCCAAACCTTTTGCACTTCTCGAAAAATTTTCTCAAATGTTCTAAATGTTCTTCATCTGTTTTTGAAAACACAGTGACATCATCTAGATAGATAATGACGAAGAAGCCCAATTCTTCCGAGAATGCTATGTCCATGGCTCTCTGAAAGGTTGCTCCGGCATTCATTAGACCAAAAGGCATCTTCACATACATGAAAGTGCCCCACGGAGTAGTGAAAGCTGTCTTTAATTGATCAGCAGGGTGAACTAAAATCTGATTATACCCTGAATAGCCATCAAGCAACGAAATCCTTTTAGACCCCACCACCCTTTGTAAAATGTGATCCATTTTTGGTAAAGGGTAGTTGTCTTTTAACGAAGCTTTGTTTAAGTCTCTGAAGTCTATACAAAGCCTGATTTCTCCAGTCTTCTTCCTAACGGACACCAGATTAGATACCCACTCAGAATATCTAATAGGGACAATAATGCCAGCCTCATACATTTTCATGATCTCCTTCTGAACCAATGGCAACTGGACAGGGTTTATTCTGCGCAGTTTCTGTTTGAATGGTTTTTGGTTTTCTTTAAGAGGGATTTTGTGCTGTATTATTTCAGTGTCATAGGATTTAAGATCTTCGTAACTCCATGCAAAAACATCAGAAAATTCTTTGAACGGCTCTATGTATTTGAGTTTAATGTGAGCTGGCAAAGTTTTGGACAGTTTTATCATCTTCGGTTTTTCCTCACTGCCTATATTGCACTCCTCTACTTCAGTCTTTACAGGTTCTAGTTTTGGTTTATTGGCCACATCGTTAAAATCGAACAACTCCTCTAAAGGCGTTAGACCACTCGGCAAATTTTCATCTTTAGAATGCAGAGTTTGTAATTCTTCCATTTCTAACTCTGCACTTAATTCTGTTTTGTTCCTAAGTTTTCTAGACAATAGGTTAATATTGGCAGGTTGAGGAGACGATTCTTCTTCACCAAGAAATTTTTCTTCACTGCAGTTTGTATCATAATCTGAATCTGAACTGTGCAGTTCGAACTCATTTCTAAATTGCATGAAGTCTTCTATTTGTTTGTCATTGTCAAAGACTTACCAATATTTTTCGTTATCAGGCACTGCCGGTCTAAATTTTATCGGAGTTGTGTTGTCTCCATTCTCATATGGCGTTAGACATGTCCTGGCCGCAAAAGCTAAATTGTGGGCCGCAATGTTCTTTTTCCTTGGGATGAAACTCAGGTTTGACTCCTCAAATGTTGTCAAAAGATCCATGACATCATTCCGATAGGCTCTAAGTCTGGGATGATTCGCATTATACTCCCCATTGACTTGCCTAATGATTAACTCGGAATCCCCGTACACATTAATTCTTCTGGCTCCTAATTTCTTCAAGAGATGCAAGCCTAAGAGAAGGGATTCATATTCTGCTATGTTGTTGGAACACTGAAAGTTTAATTTGCATGAAATGCATTCTGTGTGGTTGTTTTCAGTGTTAATGATCCAAACCCCTGCACTAGCATTATTTCTAGTGCATGACCCATCAAAATACATACTCCATAAAGGACTGTCTTCGGTTTCGTCTGTTTGGCGATTGTCCTTTTTAACTATGGTGCCTTCTGACTGTTCATGATTAGCATCACCCAATTGAATTTGTTTTGACTCCTCAAATTCTTCAATAGATTGAGGGATGATGCCAGAAATGTTAGGGGTATTTTCTGGGTTGTTAAGTCCTAAAAACAATGGACTCATAACCGGTAAATCAATACCTATGCTTTGTTTACTAATGTTTTCACATGTGGCAAATTGTTTGGACACTTCTACGTTATTATACTCTTCTTCCCTATCGGCCTTTAATTCTTTTAAAGTGACTTGTTCACTAGGAGTTTCATTGTTAAACATGATAAAAGAATCAAGGCCGGTATTGACAGAATATATAGGAGAGTTTCGTGGTCTGTCTTGACTTGTAACCGTGTATTGCATATGAGACTCCCTGTAAAGTCTTCTGGTCTGATTGAAAGCCGGGATGGTCGCATATGTCATGTCCATCTGCATAGTCCCCTGTAACTTAGCTCCCCAGGATCTTGATAATAGCATTCCATACTTTGTGGGGACATCAGCCACAACAATGTCCATGAGTAAACATTTGGCTGGAATCTGGGCTAGGTTAACACAGAGGTCTTTGATCAATCCTAGACATTTTACTCTGTTTGAGTCGAAGGAGTATAGGTCTTTGTAGGGTCTGGTAATTTCTAAACCAAGGCTCTCCATCACAGCTTTAGGCATTAAATTATGAGAAGCCCCGGAATCATGCATAGCGTTGTGTAGAATTTTGTCATGAATGTTCAAACTCACATAAAAGGGAGGAACTAGTCCTTCTTGAAACTTCCCTTCAATCTTAGGGCCAAAAATCAACTCTGGTAGGTCGTCACTAAGATTAACTGTATCTCCATTTTCCTCTATATTTAAAGCCTTCAAAATTTGGTTCCTATATACATGTTGGGCAGCTAACTCAATTAATGGAACAGAGATTTTGATCTTTAAGATTTCCTGTTCCAGGCTGAAAGGGGTTTGATTCTTTGAAGCACTTGTTTCAACCTTATTAGCTGTCACTCTATCAACAATTACAGCTTGCTGATTTGTTTTATTTGACACAACTGTTGTAGAAGGAGTACTAGTTGAAGTGTTAGTACTGTTGATGTCTTCACTCTGTTTTTCAGAATTTTGAGTGTTTTTCTCCTTATCCTTATTAGAATTAACAACCACTATTTTGTCTTTTTGTTTGGCTGTTTTGGGTTTGGCTGCGGTGCTTCTTTGAGAGGATTTGTCAGAGGTTTTGGTGTTGGGGGCTTGTTGACTGGTCTTGCTTCTAAGGTCATATTCTCTTTGAGGTTCTATGACGACATTTTTCATGTCTTGATAATCATTTTCATTACCATTTCTTTTGTCATCATAAGGAGTGTAAAGACCTTGTTTTCTATCATAATGAACTTCCAAGTCATCATCTTCTTCCCCAAACATGTTGATATCCTCTTCCTCTGTTATGTCTTCTGTTTCTTCAACCTCACTTACATAGTTTTGATAAAAGGGAGGGGTGATCTGTTGATCATCTTCCCTAGGTCTGTTTGGGGGTTGGTTCCTTCTAACATTCTGATTCTGGTTTCTATTTTGAGGAGCAGTTTGATTTTGATTTTCTTGTGCTCTCTTAATTATGCTCATCTCTTTCATCATTTATTCCATCATTCTCTCCATTTTTGAGTTGGAAGTAGAAGGTGTGGATTCCTCTCTAAAAGATACTCTCTTCTCGCTCTTCATTCTTGCTCTTTTCTCCATCAAGTTCACTTCCACAGAAAGAGCACCCCTTTGCATGTCTTCGAGAGTTGCAAAATCTCTCTCTCTTAGTGAATAGGTCATGTCTGGATCAAACCCTTCTGGAAATTTGTTTAAAGCTGAGCCCTGAGGAGGTTTTAGTTCAAGGGAAAGTGCATTATAGACGATGTTAAATCTGGTACAATAAGATTGTACACTTTCCCCGGGGTTCCTATGGAGATTGTTATAGTCAGCAAGGACTTGGAGAGGATTCTTTCTCACTTCCCATTTGTTTAAGAATGTTTGATGGAAGGCTTGGAGATCGTTAATACTATGGGGGGTTAAAACTTTAAACCATTTTCTTGCTTCTCCCCCAAACTTTGAGCAAATAGTCTCAACTTGACATAATCATCATCAATTTCGTTTCTGTCAAAGTAGTCATTCATCTTGTCCACATGTTGAGATGCTGTTATAGTATTACTAGCATCATATAATGGAATTTTGGACTGATAGTCCTGTGGAAGATTGACTAATGGTATAGGAAGGACTAAGGGAGCATACCATGTTGCCATGGCAGGAGGTGGAAGTGGATTTACAGAAGGGAAAGTGGGCTGAGGTGAAGTGGTTTGAACAGTGGATGTAGGGTGAGTAGAATTGGATGGACCAGGAGTAGACTGTTGAGATGATCTTGGATGAGAGACACCTAAATTGTGAACGAAATGTAAATCAGGAGGTGTTGTTTCCCTGCTACCAGGATGTTCACTTGTTTCAGGAGATGAAAGTGAAGATTCAGAGTCTAACTGGATTATATCATCAAATGACCTAGTCCTAAATGGGTTCACTAAGTCAGCTTGTGATTGTTGCAGAGCTGAAAGATTTTCAGGGACTGAATTAGCTCTCAAGGGTGATCTGAAAACAATTAATAATTTAACCTTAGGAGACTTCCAAAGGATACTTTCTGGATTATCAACTATCTCAGGCGGGTTAGGGTCTGGATGGGCTCTAGTGCGAATCTTTTTAGAAGCCACTATGCTATGTTGTTTAGACCCAAAACAAGAAAAGTTCAACCAGATATGACAATCTTGGAGAGGTTAACTAATCTGTTTTTACAATTTTAATCCTACAGTCCTCTAACTGAAATTGAATGATACTATAATGATAAGGGTTCTTCTCAGTGGAGTCTTAAGGTATGTTCAAGGATTTTGGAGTCGCCAAGTGGAAATTTTTAGCTCCTTTCAGAGGTAAAAGGTCTTATGGTCCACCACCATGTTTATTTAATTCCAATCTGAAATATTTTTAAGTTTTTCTAAATCATTTTTCAGTTTTGTGGTTGTTAAGAATATCCTAACTTTGTTTCAAAACTTAGCTAAGGTTGCGAGACAAAGGTAGTCTACTCTTATGGCTAAGCCAGCTGATTTTTCAAGGTTAGATGAAGTCTTAAGAGAAACCTAGGGTTTTCCTAGTTTGTCACTGATTCAAACAAGTTTCATCATAATTACCTATGTTAGGCAGTGCTTGAAAAGGCTACTTTTTACTCTGGTTAATAAAGCAAATGCTCTATGAATCAAATCTCTGACGTCGTATGATTATCTTTACATGAAAATGATTCTGGGTTCGATATTCCCCAGCGGAGTCGCCAGAAATGTTAGGTCTCTGTAATTTATTAGCAATATTGGGAGAGTCCAATCACAGAGTTAACATCATTTCAACCAACTTTGGGATTCTAGGATCTAGCCCTCCTGAATCCGGAGAGGGATCTCTCCAATATGTACAAAGATGGATATTGTCTTTGAAAGCTTAAGGTAATGATATTAGGCTAGTTATGAAGGCCAAGGGTTTTGTTTTGTTTTGGATGGTTGAGCATGAAATGTTACTTGAGGAGAAAGTCCTAAGTGCAAAAGTTTCAAAAGTGAGAAGTTGCAAGCAAATAGAACAGTTTTGGCAGATAGATAGATATAACGCTGGTTTTTAGTCCATTGGGCTATGGAGTCATATCTGGGCTTTAATTGAACAACAACATCAAGTGTGATCCAAGGGGCAAGTCATCTATACCACAAGATTATTGAGATTAAAATGATGAAATGAAAACATTAAAATGTTGGAGGGGTGGAAACTGATAATAATTTCTCAGAGGATTTATAGTCAGTCCAAACAAGAAAAGCCTCTTAAGTAACTGTTTTAAAACCAACCAAGGACAGGGCTAACCATAGACTTCTTGGGCAAGTTCTTATTAAAGCGGCTTAATTGACAAACAATCCAGTAATCCACATAATTACCTTCAGAAAGTATGAAAACACATAAGAAAAACAGAGTGTAACTTAAGATCAGATAAAGTACTTTTAAACCTAGTCTGCTTTCAGTCAACACCAAGGGAAACTTTCAGAATCTGCCTTTGGAGAAAAGAATCTAGGAATCGGGGCAAACCATATCTTCTCTAGTCTAACTTTAATAGAAAATAATGGAAATAACATTCGAGAACAATGTTTGAGCAAACAGAAGGACGAGGGAACGCCAACATTCCTAACTGTTTAAACTGTATTGAATCATTCTTAAATAAACCAATCTGAAGAAAACATTAAGATAAATATTTCTCAGCCAGAGAAGGTTACTGCTATACAGAAAATCCTAACCCTGTTTAAACTGTTCTTTACAGAGGGAAAATGAACAATATGGCATACATAGAAGGAAAACGATTAACAAAGAAAGAAGCACTTCACCAGTGATAAAGACCAGGATCCCAAGAAACGGCTTTTATATTGATGTCAAACCAGTTACAATCTTCAAGTCCAATGTTTCAGTTCAGCAATCATCTTCACTATTCAACCTAACTACTCTAGCACAAACAGAGCTTCAAGGGCCAGTGAACACTATGTACAAATAGAAGTCTCGAGCTCAAGTGTATTTCAAAGTTCTGCAACCAACGATTTCTCATCTTCTTCTGAGGTATTTATAGAAGAATGAGGAGGTGATCTGAGAAAATATCTCTCAGGATAATTAATACAGGTTCAAGACTTCGTGGCCTTTTGAGGGGCTCGATGAAGAAGTTCACAGGTGGAACACTGTATTAACTGTTTTACATTTGTGAATTAAGCTCAGCAGGAGCTTTATTTGACTTTGAGGCTCTATACACTGTGTGGAGTAATTTCTTGGCTGCGCTGGAGGCGAATATCATATTTTCTTCAATAACTTCGGCCTCTTTTTGAATGCTTTGAGGCAACAGGTGGCTCGGTGGTAGCTGAGGAATCAATTTGCCTCAGATGTGGCGGTGGAGGCTTTCTGTCTGATAAAACACTTTAGGTTTTCCTTTAATCTGTGTTTTAGATTGGGGATTAAGCTTTTGATAACTGTCTTAGTCGTAATCCCCATAAAAACTGTCTTCAATCTTCATCTGCTGTGCTCTGTCTTCAAAACTGATACTCTTTAACTGTGTTTGAATTAAAACAGTGTCTTGTCGATGTGCAGACCCGCACTGGGCTTTACGGCATCAATACTCATCAAGTACTGACGAAACATGGAATAGAGCCTCGTGGATGGCTTCTCTGTAATGAAACGAGGGCATGAGAATCGTCATTCCCAGCCCTTGGCATTTCTTCGTTATACAATGGAAAACCATTTAGAACACCTGCATCAAACACAAAACAATTAAGAAATCCTGCGAAAAATAGGTTTAAACTACTTCAGATGGCGGGGGAGGAGCGTAGCCGTCGGATAAGAATATCTAACGGTGGAGATCGGTGCAAAACAGGAAAATGAGAGTGGGGAGAAGAAATAAGGCGGGGTGGGTTTGGACCGTCCGATCTGGAGACGTGGACGGTCAAGATCTAATTGGAGGATCTCAATCGGGGGTGGTAGGCAAGTGCATGCGATGTAAATTTCCAATGCGATTAAGCATTGGCCGTTGATCTGGAGATCAGATCGATGGCGGAAGGTGAATCGGAGGGTTTTCGAAACGGGGCAAGACTTGTGATCGGAGGGAATAAGGACCGTTGGATCTTCGGGAGGATGGACGGCTCAGATTGGATCGGGGATCGGCAATCGGGAGTGCAACAAAAACGCATGCGATTTGAAACTTGTGATTAGAAACTTGCGATTGAGCGCTGCCCGTCCGATCCTCAGGGAGATGGACGGCCCAGATTTAATCGAAGGATCACGATCGAGGAGGGCAGAAAAGGGGATGCGATTGAAATGCAAAGATGCGATTGAGCGCTTTGCAATTGGGTGATAGCCATCGGATCGGGTCTAGATCGACGGTCCAGATCCTTTGATTTCTTGCACCGACGGGACCCTTATACTTTGCGAGAAACCAAAAAATTTTTGATAAACACCAAGGTTTTGAGTGGATCGGGCAGAAAATATATATGATAGGCTGGCGCCCGATTGCGGGGCCACTGGGTGTATGGAGTACCATGGGCCCAGGGCTTTATATAACTAGGGCTAATCACAATCGGAACATTCGGGCCTGGTCTTTCAATCGACCCATTTGTAATTTCTCCGATCGCGATTGCGCGATTGGTCTTTTTGATCAACCGATTTTCATTTATCACGTGTTCTTAAGTTTTTAACTTAAAACTTCGGAAAGTGGGTTTTTGGGTTTACAAAGGAAAAAATTGATCAGAGAGGGATTTTTCAATGGTTTAGCGCCTGATTGCGGGCCTATGGGTTAAACGAAATAACAATATGATCTACGGTTTATGACAAAGGGGCTGATCGCAATTGGCATTTTGAAATGGCTCACAAACATGCACACTTGAATCTTTCCGATGCGATTAGCGCCGAAAATCTTGGCATTTGGTTTCGACGCATGGGCATGTGGGGGGAAGTGGTTTAGGACTTAGCCCAAGGGGCTTAGGTCCATAGCAATAAAACTTTGTTTTTTATGAAAAATTTCAAGGTTTTTAAATGGATTTTGGGGGTTTCGGCACAGCTCAAAAAAGAAGTTTTAAACCATGTCAAAGATTTTCACAGGATGGAGGGAGAAACTTATGAAAAGTAGAGGAATAATCTGGAGAAAAAAGGGAAGAAAATGATGGTTTCTTCAGCAGTTTGTTATACGAAATCAGCAGAATTTTCTGAGTATAAAATGGGACAGCAAATGAGGATTTGGGACAGAGGCATGAGGCCTTAAAGAGACTTCAAGAGCCAAAAAATTTTAGTGATAAAATTTGTTCCTTGGAGGCTCAAAAAAGATCTTAGCCACCTTTTGGTATAACAAAATATTATAGGTGGCTAACAGCACATATGCCGAATTAGGCTTGCAGGCCAAAGGTGGCACACCTGCCAAACTAGGCTCGCAGGCCGATATATTTTCATCAAATTTTACATCTCTTCTAGTGATTATATTTTTGTATTTTGGTTGAAGAAATATATATCCTTTGACATCTTCATAATATCCAACAAAGATGCATTTTTCACTCTTAGGTTCTAAGGCTTTATGTTTCGCATCTAGAATATGGGCCCAAGCATCACTTCCAAAAACACGAAAGTGACTTACAACTGGTTCGATTGAGCTCCAAGCTTCTTCTGGAGTTATATTCTTTAAGAACTTAGTAGGAGTGTGATTTACTATGTAATTTTCACATTTAATGGCTTCTGCCCAAAAATTGAGACCAAGTCCTTTAGATTGAAGCACACAATTAGCCATTTATGTTAAGGTGCGATTCTTCCTTTCAGCTACACCATTTTGTTGTGGAGTATATGGAACAGTATGTTGAAATTGAATGCCATGCTTAGTGCAGAAGTTGATAAATTTGTTTTTAACATATTCTCATCCATTGTCTTATCTTAACTTAAGAATTTGATGTCCAGATTGTTTCTCAACAAAGGCCTTAAAGGCCAAGAACATGTTAAAAACTTCACTCTTGATTTTTAAGAAGTATACCCAAGTTCATCTAGAAAAATCATCAATGAAATTTAAGAGGTACTTGGAACCAAAGAAAAAAAAAACAAGAAGAGGACCACATAAATCACTGTGCATAAGCTGCAAAGGGGCTGAAGCGTGCTAAGAGGCACGTTTGTCAAAACTGTCTCGATGATGTTTTTCAAGTAGACATCTAGAGCAGACACCATCTCAGCAAGATACCATAGGAAGCCTCATCACCATATTTTCCTTACATAGAGTTTGAAGAGAGCGATAGTTTAAGTGACCAAATTGCTTATGCCAAAGTTTGCTCACTTCATCATTGTGAGAAAAAAAAATGGAGGGAAGACATGATGACCCAAATTTATCAAGCTTATACAACCTTGTGGAATCATCAGCAATGCCAATAGCTAAAATATGTTTAGGATCTTTGAGGTCCTTTATTACAACATCATGCGATGATAATTCTACTATTTTCCCTTCACTTGAATGAGTTATCTGATAAACAAAGAGAAGGTTGCATGACAAGGTAGGAACACATAGTTCATCATTAAACTGACCATTATCGAGATGAATGGTTCTAGATCCTACAACTTTAAGAGATCTATCATCACCAAAATAAATATGTTTGGTGTTACAATCATTTAAAGAAGAAGACATGGCTTTATTTTTTGCCATGTGATACAAAGCTCTAGAATCAATGAGCTACTCATGAGAATGAAAAGAGGAAGATACATTTAATGTATAACCAGATCTTGATGCTTCAAAACCAGAAGAAGAAAGTGCCATTCTTGAAGATGAAGGTGAAGAGTGCTCCAAATTGATGTTGTGCTTCTTCATTGCTCCTTCTAAGGTTTCCATCTTCTTAAAACATTTGGACTCTAAATGGCCATCACGATTGAAAAAGTTGCAATGTCTATCTGTCTTCTTTCCTTTGTTTTTATATGCCTGATCATTTTGGTGAGTTTCTTTTTTAGTTTGTGGCTGAAATTTCTTAGGACCCTTGTTTGGTTTTGGACCATAATTTTTAGGATACTGCTTCTTGGGATTCTTTTGATATGATTGTTGTTGGGCTCCTAAGGCTTTCTTAGAATAATTTCCAGAAGTGATAAGACCAAGATGTAAGAGTTTTTCTTGTTCTCTTATCAAAGAATTGCAAAAGGCATCAAAAGAGGGGTTCTTCTAGGTAGTTCCTAAAGAAATGATGGCTTCTCTAGTGGAATGGAAGGCAGAAACAAATATAGAGTATGCAGTGCCAAGCTTATCAAGAATGCAGTAAATGAGGCTACCATCTTCCTTTTTGACCTTATAACCTTCTAAAAGAATTCGAATGGTCTTGAATTTGGAAAAAAAATCTTCAATGGAGGAGAAGTTATTGGGGTCCAAAGTAAGCAACTCATTTTCAATCTAGCGGGCCCTGATTTGATTTTGAATGCCAAAAACAGTTTTTAGCTTTTCCAGGGCTTCATCAGGGGTGTCAGTGTCAAAGATATGAAATCGAAGATCTTGAGAAATGGGCATTCCTATCAACCCTTTTGTTTGATCTTGTTTATTTTCCCATTTAGAAACATTATCATCACCGGAAGGTTTAGTTTCTTGTCTTGTGGCTATTCTATAAATTCCTTTGCTTCTAAGTATATCTACCATGTGAGGTAGCCATTGGAAATAATTGGTGATGTTAAGAATAATCGGGCATACACTTTCCATTTTTTTTTTAAATACTGAAGCTACGAAAAGTTGAAACTAACTGCTCCAATGGAAAGATCTCAAAAAATTAGGTAGTTTCAAAAATTAGGCTCGAAAAATGGCTTCTGGAAGAAGAAGTTATGCCTTTTTGAAAAAATGAGTTGAAGATGCTGAATAGTTATGGGAACGGGGTGAAGTGCGACTTTAAAAAAAATTCAGCCCCTTTTAACAAATTTTTTTTTACAAAGAAGTTTGAGAAAGAGATTTGAACCCAAGGCCTCTATTCTCATAAACTAACCTCTCACCAAGTGAGATAGTAAAAGGATCACGTTATTGTTTGAAAGGAGGAAGGGTTTTTATTTTATTTTTTTTATTTTTTATTTTATAACTCTTCGTTGTGCGTGCCTTTTCCTACACAAAAAAAGCACAAAAAATTAGCCAAAAAAAAAATGAAATGTAAAGACTTACAACATAATTTTATATTTTTGACTAGCCTTAATTGAAACTATAAATTTATTTACTATTTCTAATTTCCCGAGATCGCACAAACACGCAGGGAAAGAGCATAGGTAGCAAAAAAAATCCCTTCTACCTGTTTCTGATTTTCCGAGATCGCACGCAGTTCACAGCAAAAAAATACACAGAGAAGAGGGTATAGATCCAGCAAATAAATAAAAACTAAAAACCAAAAATAAAAAAGGGAACCAAAATAAGCATAAGTATTAACAAATATAATCACAAAACAGATGCTTTATACCTCCACATATAAACTGTCATAACTTGGGCATCTGGAAACCTTTTCGCATGAAATGAAAGGCATTTCTCACTGTAACAGATGCTCCGAGCACAACCGAGAAGTTCTCCAAACCCAAAAATGTTCAGAAATAGCAGATCTACGAAACGACATTCGCATGCATTCAAACCAACTACGGTTTTTGATCAACAACGGACGCGTCCCTCAAAATAGCTCTGATACCATGTAGGAATTTATAGGGTAAGTTCTGTAGATCAAGAACCAAAGTTCACTGCTCAAAAACAAATAAAAAATGAGTACACCAGTACAATCACGTGGTTAAAACCCTCAAAGATGGAAACAGTCCACGACTTGAGCCAACGCGACCACTTCAGGAAATTTATTAATATAAAAATAAAATTTACATATGTTTCTCTCATAAATGGTTACATGAAAAATGACCCTCCATGTTCTTTAAATAGAGATCATGAACAATCAGGTGTTAAGCCACGAATCAAGTGTCATTAATACCAAGGTGAGAGATAACCGTTGGATCACTACAAATAGTTACCATCGAATTATACGTTACAAATGTACATGGTAAAGAAAAAAACTTTACCTAACTCTACACTAGAATAATTTATTCTTAACTATTTCCTATGTGTCGAAATATCCTGACAAATTGTAGACATTACAGATATTTCTAGTCAAACATCAGCTGATATTCAAAAATCTGTTGCCGCTACAACAACATCCCTTGCTAAAACAACGCATTCTGCTAAAACTTTAGCTGATCCTAAAACATTTGTTGCTGATAAAAAAATAGTTGATCCCAAAACAGTTGCCAAAAAAATTGCCGAAACTTCAAAATCTGCCAAAGTTACCACTACAACTCAAATTGTTCCACAAAAGAAAACTGAAAACAACAAAATAGTGGAGAAAAACCAACGGTATATAAAGAAGAGAAAAACACTCAAACTGCAGTTAGTAAAGAAGAAATCATTCATTTATGAAAAATATAAGTATCATTTAACATCCAAACTGAAATTGCCAAATTGAAAATACCAATTCCTTTAACAGAGCATGTAAAACTTGATTTATACAAATCACAGATCACTGAAACATTTAACGTAAGTGAAAGAGAAGAATTTGTTAATCTAAATGATGATCAACTAGAACAACATTTTGGCCTAGAGGTAAATGGAAATCATCAAGAAGGTGGTGTTCCTCCTTTCTACATTATTTGAGTATGCATGATCAAATCTTACAAAATGCTATGCTAGATTCAGGAGCCTCTCACAATTTCATGCCAAAGGCAATCATGGAAACTTTGAATCTAGATATCACTAGACCATACAAATATCTTTCCTCATTTGATTCTAGCAAAGTTAAATGTCTTGGTTTAATAAAATATTTGTGTGTCACTCTAGTCCAGTACCCAGGAAAAAGTATAGTCATGGATATTGTAGTTGTTGATATCCCTCCAAAGTATGGAATGCTTTTATCTCGCTCATGGGGAGAAAAAATGCAGGGATCTCTACAATTATACATGCTTATGCCACAATTTCAGTATTTGGTCAGCCCAAAAATCGTTATAGAGAAACTCTAATAGAGTACATGGTCAGTAGTATAGAATAACCATAGAACTATCCCATTTACTCTGTACACTCTGATATGGGTTCTTTCATTTTAGGTAATTCAGATTCTGGCATAGCTAAAAAAACAACGTTGAACAGAAACATAAGGAAGTTGACAATGACAATACTTTTCATGAATCAATGTGGCACTTAGACTTTGATGGCTCAGTACACAAACTAGGAGAAGGAGTTTGGATTCATAACATGGAAAATAATAATTCTTAAGGTCATGCCTTTAGATTAAAATTTAAATGTACAAAAAACATGGTAGAGTATGAAGCTTTAATTTTAGGACCGCAGATTATTAGAAATCTAGGAGGAAAAAGAGTTTCTATCATGGGAGACTCTCACTTAATCATAAAAAAAATTAGAGGAGAGTATTATGTGTATAATCCTAAACTAACCCAATACAGAGAAACGGTTTTAGATATGATTAACGAGTTGCTTGAAATTGACTTTGCTATAATTCCTAGAAAAGAGAACATGTAGGCACACTGTTTGGCTATTTTTGCTAGCACCTGCAAACTGCCTTTTTCAGCCAAATCACTAATATATAGCAGATGCAAGACACAGGCCTACTATACCAGACAACTTGAAATATTGGCAGATTTTTACACAGGAAACTCAAACCTACAACTTTATGAATGCTGAGGGAGAATTCCAGAATTGTAACATAGATACAGATTGTACAATAGATGATAAAATAGAAAGTGAGATAGATGTAAATAATTTAGATTTAACTGAACCTACTAAATTTAATCAAGTAGAAATAGATAAATTAGAAACAGTAGAAATAGAATAAATATAAAATAATGATTCTAAGATTTTAAACCTTAAGAATAACTATTTACCTAGGGGATTAGCCCCATTAGAAGATCTTTTTTATTCAAATGATGTAGCAAGAAATCAAAAAATGGAACCATTAAGATCAAACATAGAAGAATGTAACATAGGAATAGAAAAAAAACCTAAGCTTATCAAACTTTCCAAAGCATTACCTCAAGATGAAAAACTGAAAACATAGCTTTGTTTAAATAATTTCAGAATGTCTTTGCATGGAGTTATGAAGACCTTAATTTTTATGACACCAACATCATTCTACACAAAATACCTATCAAAGAAGATCAGAAACCATTTAAACAGAATCTTAGGATAATCAATCCAATTCTTATTACTTTGATTGAGAAATAGGTAAAAATGATGTATGAAGCACATATCATTGCACCTACTAGATATTCTGATTGGGTTTCAAACTTAGCTCGCACTAGGAAGAAAACAAGGGAAATCAGGATTTGTGTTGATTTTTGCAACTTAAATAAAGTGTCGCTAAAAGATAAATATCCTCTCCCGAAAATGGACCATATTTTACATAGGGTGGTAGGATCATCCAGGATTTCATTGCTTGATGGATTCTCTGGGTATGATCAAATATTAGTTCAGCCAGAAGACCAACCAAAGAAATCATTTACTACTCCATGGGGTACTTTTATGTATTTGAAAATGCCTTTTGGATTAATGAATGAAGGAGCTACATTCTAGAGACCTATGGACTTAGCTTTTTCCAAATAAATTCATGATTTTCTTGTCATTTATCTAGATTATATAACAATATTCTCTAAAATAGACAATGAACATTTAGATCATCTGAGACAAGTGTTTATTAAATGCAGAAAATTTGGTATTTCTTTGAATCCCAAAAATACTCTCTTTGGACTTGAAGAAGGTAAACTGTTAGGACACATAATCTCAAAAGACAAAATTAGGATAGATCTAGCTAGAATAAAGGCCATTTTCAACATAAGTCATCCTAGAAATATCAAGGAATTGCAAGCATTCTTAGGTAAAGTCAGTTTCCTTAGAAGATTCATTTCAAATTTAGTGGAATTTATTAGAGAATTGAATAACATGTTAAATAAAGATTCGGCACTTAAATGGGAAGTAGAGGCAAAACAATCCTTGAATAAATCAAACAAGCCCTTACAAGAACACTAGTCCTAATAAGTGCTAGTTTCAAAAAATAGTTTATCATTTTTTCTTTTGCTTCAGAACATACCATTACAGTAGTCTTGCTGCAAAAGAATAATCAGGGTTATGAACATCCCATTTATTTTTTCAGCAAATCCCTAAGAGATGCCACACTAAAGTACAACATAATGCAAAAACAAGCACTTGCTTTGGTAAAGGCTATTAAAGATTGCAGAGTGTATATTTTATACTCACATATCATTGCATATGTCCCAAATTCAGTAGAAAAGGAAATTCTGACTCAGAATGAGCTTGATGGTAAGAGAAGCAAATGGATTGCCACTATTTTGGAATATGAAATTGAAATTAAGCCCACCAAACTCATTAAAGGTCAAGGTTTATCCAAACTCATGGCTGAATCAAAATGTCAGGTCATAGATATAAATTTTATTGCTCAATTAGATGATGAGGAAGAGATGGTGACTCCACAGATCAGTGAACATTTTCTAGATTCACTTTGGTATGAAGATATCATATTTGTTTTACTAAACTTACAAGCTCCTCCTGGTTTCTCTAGAACTAAAGGTAGATTCATAAAGTTAAAAGAAATGAAATATTGTATCATAGATAATGCTATGTTTTGTAAAGATCATGGTGGCATTTTATTAAACTGTTTATTGAAAGATGAAGCTCATAAAGTTATGGAAGAGTTTCATGCAGGTGAATGTGGACGACACCTTTACTCGAAATTAACTGTTGATAAAATATTGAGGGCAGGAATTTACTGGCCCACTCTTTTTTGCATATGTAAGAAAGTATGTGACCTCTTGTCACAAATGATAGATATTTGAAGGGAAGAAAAAACTATTACCTTTACCCCTCAAACCCATCTCCACATAAATTCCTTTTCAGTAATGGGGTTTAGAATTCATTGGTGAAATTCACCCACCCTCCTCAGCCCAGCATAAATGAATTTTGACAACCACTAATTATTTCTCCAAGTGGATAGAAGCTATTCCTTCTAGACAAGCCACTAAATTTGTCATCATCTCATTTCTTGAAAACAATATACTATCTATATTTGGATGCCATCAAAAGCTAATTACTAATAATGCAGCTGCTTTCAAATCTAATAAAATGATTAAATTCTATAAAAAATACCACATCAACCTTGGCCATTCCATTTCCTATTACCCTCAACGTAATGGACTTGTAGAATCCTCAAACAAAATCCTGTTTAATATCATTAACAAAATATTAGAAGACAACAAAAATACTTGGAACAAAAGGTTAGTTAATGCCTTATGGGTAGATAGAATCACCACAAAGAAGTCGATTGTTACGTCCCCTTATCAGCTAGTATATGGGATGGATGTTGCTTTTCCATCCAGTTTAGGAGTGCCAGTGATGAAGATGATCCAAGAACTGCAGGTATAAACCAATGATATCTAGAGAAGGATAAATCAGACTATACACTTGCAGCAAACGAGGGAAGAAGTTTGTCAAATTACAAGTTAGCCAAGATAAAATCAAAAAGATATCTGATAAGAAAATAAATGAAGATTATTTTTAGATAGGTGATAATGTTCTTAAGTAGGATTCTAGAAGAGAAGAAAAAGATAAACATGGTATATTTGATTTCCTATGGAAAGGTCTTTATATCATTTATGGTTGCAGAGGTAATAATGCTTTCTTTTTGGAGTTAGATGGATCAGATCTGCCAGGTGGACCAGTCAATGGTAGGATGTTGAAGCATTAATTTTCTCCTGATTAACCATTAGTTCACTTTGTTTCCTTTTCTCATGGTATATAACATTTAAAATCATAGATTGGATTGGATGTTTTTCTTGAAAAGTTGAATTCCGAAGAGAAGGCCCTAAGCTTTGAAATATAAAATAGCATAAGTATGAATAAAACAGAGCTTAGAAAAAAGTTTCAAGGAAAACACATTC
Source organism: Pinus albicaulis (assembly GCA_034641835.2). NCBI lineage: Eukaryota > Viridiplantae > Streptophyta > Pinopsida > Pinales > Pinaceae > Pinus > Pinus albicaulis. The sequence goes on along the minus strand of JAXQQM020061586.1, from coordinate 316,192 downwards.
AAAGTTCAAAGGCTACTGATCTCAAAGTTCTTGACATTTCACCAAGAAATTCCATCCCCATGTGGAGCCACTATTAGGGTCTTATAATAATAGGATTCATAATTTTGAATTGACTATGATTAGTCTTGTAAATGTGTACATAATTTTCTTTCTGCAAATTTTTTTCCCATATTAAAAAATGTAAACAGGGTAAGTCCTAAAAGAAAAACCAAAGGAATAAAAGAAAAATATCAAAAAAGAATATAAAATATGAACCCCAACAAAAAAGAGATGAAAATAGATCTTGAAAGTGATGCAAATTCAAATGCCACTAGTTTTTACTTACTTTGCAAAATAATATTGCATGCAGCTTGTCAAAAATGCCACAATCCATGATAGTCAAACAACTTAATCTTGATTAGTCATGCTTTAAATTTCATGTTGATAGATAGAGAATAAATATCTAGCAAAATTGTTTAATCTTGGAAGATCAATAGTTAGGTAGAGAATACTAAATCAGCTCAACAGTTTAATTTGAGCCATTCAAATTCATAAGGTTAGAATTAGATACTTTGCATATCAAATAAAAATTAAAGGGTATACAAGCTCAAATGCACCAATATAAATGAAGAAAAAATGTTAGGGTAGATGATGGGTAGGAAAAAGCAGTTTTCACAAGGCATGGATAACAGAAATTGATCATTTAATATTTGCTAACTTCCCTCTAAACTCATTTCCCTTGTTAAAATACCTGTTCCCCTTCATATTAACCTATCCCCTTACTACGTTCATTTTTTCTTAAAAAACCCCCTTTTCCGTAGTTAAAATCAAATTTAAATTAAAATCCATTTTTTAACTTCCCTTTTCATTCAAAATACCCCAAAACACCCTTTATCCTAAGTATTTTTTTAAAGTGATATGTCGAGTCCCAGTATGAAAATTTCCTTCGTGATATCATTTTTTACATTAAAACTTAGTGTATTTTATAAACCCGCATCATATTCATTTAACTCCCCAGTTATAATAAATCCCTTATTTAACCTTATTTTATTAACTCCTGTATATACATTTATCCCTTATTATATTAACTCCCCTTTATATGTATTTCCCAACCCCTTATGATTAATTTAATATATAGTTTTATCACCCTACCTATATATATTTATGGGCCCACTTACTATAACCCTCCCTATTGTAAAGTCTCGACCCCGCATATATAACCCTTTGTATATACATAAAACCCCATCACATAACTTAACCCAGGCCCCACCTCCTATCAAATCCCTGATGGATTCCTCCCATTCACCCATCCTTCTGATCGTCATTCCCCATATCCAATGGCTAATAATCTCTATCACATTCTTGATCGATCAATATTTAACACTATTGAGACCTTGTGAAATGATTTTTTTTCGTAGCCCCACTCCATGCTACGTTTCAACCCTTGATTTCATCGAATCCCTCCAACAAATACCACCCACCCGCTTTTTGCAATGAGAAAACCACTTAGTTGTTTTCTGCCCGTTATGAATACCACCGGTCCCATTTGAGATTAACCCCACACATTAAGTTTTAATCAATGCTAGTTAAAGTAATGAGACCGCCCTTTGCAAGCAATTTTCACCATTTCTGTTATAGTTTACGCAAAGAGAGCATTACCGACCTATTTTTGAGCCAAAGATTACTCTGCTGACTCTTTATTTAGTTTTTTCACACCAGAATTCAAAAATATTTGCTGCTAAAGTCAGTACATACTAATTTGAAGCATTATAAAGACCACTGAAACGTCAGAAAGCATGTGATGCCCCTAGAGAACCTTTCTGCAAACTGAAAGCTTCGTTGTTCTAGATATTCATGAAATACTAAGGCATGTACTTACAGCAAGAAAGTAACAAGTTAATTGAACCAATTTGAAAGCCTTTGCAGACCATAGAAAGCTACTATTTCCTTTAAAAACCCTTTCTACAAACTATAATAATCTTTCCACAGTATTTTAAAGGCTTGAGACTATTTTTGATCACAGGGAGTAATTAATTGATAAAATTAAACAAATAATGGCTTCCCTAGGAATTGTAATAGTCAATACCCTACAACCTCCAGTTGTAGATGTTGAACATACTCCCGTTGCAGGCAAATAATTTAAAATTAGTGACCCTGTCACTGAGTTTAACCTGCTTGAGCTCCACTGCTGGAGCCATGATAAATCAATTGACCAATCTGATGATGTTTTCCTTTGGGAGTCAAATTTGCCCAAGTATATTGTCGCACATACCTTCCAATGTCAGAAAGTCATCAGACTCTATGAAACCAATTATTTACTTGAACAAAGAGCCCTAATAAACCCTAGTAAATAAATTTTATTCACAATAAAAGCTGAAGTAATAAACCAGATGTTGCAAATTAAACCTAGGCCTGATGAAACCCCTCTGCCTATTGAGACCCTTACTCAGTTATATCTGAATCTAGACTTCCCCAAGAGATTTTAGATATTCTAGAAATTCATTCCCTCATAACTAGAAACTCCCAAGACTAATCCCCCTTATCCATCTGCTATATTATCTCAGAGAACCAGACATATCATCATAATGTTGTCTTGTATTCTGGATTATTTCACTGATGAGCATGTTGATGCTTCAGTCCTAGGTTTTCTGTCTATTTTCTCCCCTGGTCAACCTCTTGCTTCTATATTCAATTTTTCCTAGTAACTCTCTGACACAATCCATGAAAAATTGGTTAAATTACCAAAGGAAAGTGTCTTCAAATATTCATTAGTATTGTTTCACATGTTCTTATATTTCCAATCTGAAATATTTTCTATCAATTTTCAAAAACTTGATGTTGAAGGTAATCCTCAGTCAGTAATCTTTTGGAATTCATTAATCAGAAAATATTCGATAGAGTTCACATATAAAGACTTCATTGACTCATTCATATATCCTATTGTCGACATGCTAAACAAAATCATTCAACCAAGGGTCAGTAATGAAATAAAATAGGTCTTGCAGCTATCAGAACATACTAAGACAAGAGATTGGTATCTTTATTAGAACCACATATATATTAGAGTTTATGGTTGTCATCTAACCCCATATAATTTTCAAAAATACCTCCCAATGAGGTTATTTACTCTGATTTAGTTAACTTTCTATCAGCGAAGAAGAAAACACAATTTAAAATAAAAAAACTAGATTGGACCCTTCATCTATAATAATAGGATTGCTGGTAAACGGGCAGAAAAGTGTCTGAGAATTCAGGTTCAGTGAAAGCTTCAAATGGAATTATGATCCCTTAGGAGTAATTAGAAAATTAAGGATTAAATTGAAGTTAACTCCTTTTGTCCATAAATATAAGCCAGACATTGAGAAGTACTCCAATCAGTCTCAATGGTTGGAGAACACTTTGAAAGAGGTAGGGAAGCAAGGTGATGCTAGTTAAATCTGGAATAATCTAGCCCGAAAAGATAGAAACTCTAAAAGGCCAAGAGAGGAAGGATCATATTTAGCTCAAATCACCACTAAAACAAATTCAAATTGATGTACAAGAATTTTTAGAGAGGAAGGATCCTATTTAGCTCAAACCACCACTGAAACAAATTCAAATTTATGTACAAGAAGAAGCCCAAATTTAATCATGTAACTAAAAATTTTGAAACAATTGAGATTATTGACACAAATATAGTGGTAAAATACAATGCACCTCTAGCAGTTTCAGAGGAAAGTCACTAGCCTTCAACATCTAACACTCAGATTATTCAAAAGAAGCATAGCGTTGAAGTGTCTTCATCAAGTAAGGAAGCAAAAAAATAACAGGTATTTATGCAAAATTACAAGAAAATAAAACTCAAGAATGAGGCATTAAAAGCATATACTTATGCCCAATACTGGAAGCAGACACCAACTGACCGAAGTAGGTTACTTTCAGCATTTACTACAAGACCAAAAAGATGCAGATGACTTTCTTATAGCCAACGGTAAAACATCATAAGTCATCAGCAGATTATAAGAATACATCATATGAAGTTCAAGAAAAAAGATATTCATCCTATAGAACAAATCTAATTTCCCAAGAAAGCTAGTGAAATGTTGTATTTTATTATGAAAAAAAAATCCATGAGTGTAAAAAAGCTGCAAAATACTTGAGAAAACATCAAAGGTCAGCTTAAGCTATAAAAATCATCCTCACAGGCTAAAGATAATAGAATCAAATCTCTGTAAGATTTGGTTATTGAAGTAGGATATGATCCAAAAAATGTCAAAATTCAGAAGAAATAATAAAGAAAAAGGATGCAGACATTGTTGCATTAAATAAACAGCTCAAATTTCCTCCTACTGAACATCCATAGGCAAAGGAAGTGTTAGAAAATGAAGGACAAAAATATGAGACGATGAACCTCATTCTTCAGTTAACTTCCCAATTGAAAGAAATGGAAAATGAGATGGATAATTTAGTGCAGCAGAAAAAGGGCAGCTCAGAACAAATCCTTGTCACTGTTATTCCTAGAGTCACTACAATCATTCCTTCTACTTTAGCAGATTCATTGGCCCCATCAATTCCATTAGCTATAACACTTCCCATTACATCAACAACTACTTCAACAACAGAGTCATCTACAGTAGCAGCACAACCTAGTGATGAAGAAGGTAAGCTAGTTAAAGCAATGCAAGAAATTTCCATCCAGACTAATGAAATAAATATACTTAAGGAATAAATCAAAAGTCTAGAGGATGAGAAGAAACTAGTTCAGATCATGCACAAGAATGAATTATAGATGAAAAACAGATTGAATGATAAATTATAGAAGTTAGAGAAAGAGTTAACATTGAAAGAACCACTTGCCCAAGCCATGCAACAACTGTGGGCCAATATCATTGAATTTGTCAATGATATTTGGCCATACATTTAGGTTATTTATGAACAGAAATATCTTATCAAAGCAACAAGTGAAGACATTTAGAAAATCAAGGAAGAACTTGGTAAAAATCCACAAGAGGCTAATGAGATCATTAAGCTTCTTAATTCCAAGAACAAACATGAATTAGAGGAAATTGGCATTAGTGACAGGACAGAAACAATTCTTGAAGTTAGAAAGGTAATTTCTAAAAGTAACTTGATGGTACAGCTAGAAGAAAAGTGTCATAACATGGAGCTTTCCATAACCAGATTCATGATGAAGTTTGATATTTTGAGGCAGAAGGGCTTGCCAAATCCTCTGGTTATTAATGAAAAATTGATGAAACAAGAGGATTATGATAAGAAAGTAAGAGAAGTGGTAAAGGAACAAGCCAACAATTCAACCATGCAAGGAATTCCAATAGGAAAAGTACTCTGTAAGAGTTTTGACAACCTCTTTTACCAACAACATGAGGTAAAACATATCTTCATTAATAAGCCTACATTTGCAAAATATACAGAGGCTGTTGAGATATTCATAAGAATGTTAAAGATAAAGTTACTAGATGCATAAGCATGGGATAAATTATGTGATTTACTTTAAAAGTAAAAAGGTGAAACAGATCATTCAAGATCAAAGTAAAAAGTAAAATAGATCAGCCAGGATAAAGGTAAAACAAAGTAGTCAAAAGGTTTATGTAAAACATAGTAGTTAAAGAGTACCAGTTAAATTTAAAGAGTATCATATGAAAGACAAGTTTAAAGTAAAAATCAGAGTTAAAAGTAAAGGCAGCCATCATAAAGTACACTCAACTTCCTAAAAGACAACCTTCGTTGAGCAACAATCAGACACAAATTAGCAAAAATATCAACAAAACAACATCAAATCAATAAAATCAAGGACAACTTACATTAGTTAGATGGCTGTATCTATCTTCTTGCATGAAGATATTTATTTTTCCTTGAATAATTCCTAAGACATTGTAAGATATTTTGTATTAGTTTTTTGTATAAATACTTCACAATTTGAAGTATTGAGGGTGGATTTTGGATTTCTAAACCTTTCTATAGATGTATTGATATGAACGAGAGGGTTCTTTGTACCATTTTCAATTTAGCAGACTAGTTTGAGAAATAAAGGCATTATATTATAGGATTCATGCGTTGGGCCAATTCAGTGAAGTACTTTCCATTGTTTTATGTTATTTTCTGAATTTTTTCACATACTTCCATGTTTTCTAAATCTAAATGTATAACAGGAATATTATTTCAAAACTTGTTTAAAAACTCTCTGTCTTGAATCGTTATGTCATTTACATGTTTTCTTCTTATATCCAGAGTAGGTAATTCTTAATTTCTTGTTATTTTTTATTGAACTCGGTCATTTCCGTCACTATCCATATCTGAGAATCCTTAATTTCTCTCTCATCCTGATTGAAACCATTTCATCATCTTGCCTAAAGATTTGAACTAGCTCAGCTAACTTGACCTGTGAATACTTCCCTTTAGAACTTGATCCTACTATGTTGCTTGATACACTGATTCCATTAGGCCAATAGAATAGAGACTTGCATCTATCCATCTGAATCTATGTTTCCACCACCAAACCAAAACAAAATAAAAAACCCAATCAATCTCACATAACTAGCCTAAAATCAACTATAAAAAACAAAGTTAAATCATAAAGAGAGATCCATGTCTGAGCATTAGGAAGGCTAGATCATAAGCTTAAAATTACGTTTGTGGTTACCTCTAACATTCTTTTAAATAAAATAATAAAAACGTTGAGGATTATTGGAGTGATAATAGGTCTGACAACCAAATTTTCATCAACATATCTAGAAATCTAGATCATCATCAACAGATAAAACACATAGATATACACATGCATTTTATCTGGAAATTGATCTAGGATAGAGTTATCAATCTGGAATATCTACCTACTGAAGCACATGTGGCTGACATCTTCACTAAACATCTTGAATCTCCTAGGTTTATTCAGCTTCGTTCGATGCTTTTGGTGAAAGAAGTTGTCTTCCGGGGGTCATCTTGAATCCCCCTATATTCACTAATTTTTTTTTCTTTGGTTTCTTGTTTCTGGTTTTCTTTGACTTTTCATTTTTGTTGTACATGGGTACCTCATCAGGCCTAACTTTTGTGACCCATTTTTTTTTTCCTCCCTACATTTTTCTTATGGGGGGGTGTGGGTGTTGGTTATTTTTAATGGAATTAAATTCCAAGGAAATTAGTTTTCCTTGTTGTGTTGTAAGTTGTAAGATCACATAGGTTTTATATTTTCCCACTATGGAGGTTATCCATGGGGCTCATCCCATTGTATATATACAAATTCATTTTTTTTAATAAAGTAGAAGGTTTTCTTTGCAGTATTATCCTCGAGAGTTTGAAACTCTTTCAATGGAAATTCAAGTGATTGGGGTATGACTCACAACTCCCCAATCTTAACCATAAAATTAATTCTTTGTTTTCATGGATTTGATTGTTAAAAGCATGTTTCTATGAATGAAATATGTTCATAAATTATCACCCAATTCATTTATTTTTCATTTGTACCTTGTTTCAATTGAGTCTTATTATGTTTTATCACATTCACCGAGTTTTTTATATAAGCAAATCAATTGTTACATTTTCATGCTAATACCAAGCATGTGTGCCCTGCAATTGTTCACACATGAAAATCACATGTTCCAAATATCAATACATCATGTCCATTAATTTGAAATAATCCTTTACCAAGAGCAATAGCCATGTCACAGTCTTCAATCAACTCATAGTCATTTGTCATAGTGCTACAACTAGCACCAACTTTCACTCAGTTGCATATCAGTTGTCTCAGCATATATTGTGTTAGTACAAATGTCTGAAAAAAATTATAATTCCTTCATGAAACCCTATATTAACACATCAATATCATGCGCTTAATAAAACATTAAAACAACCCATAAACATACCCCCTTACTATCCATGGTCCCCACTAAGGTAGAAGGATGCAACTACTATAATGGCCTCATATCCAATGTCCAATTATGGAAATGGGATCACCAAAGCTCTACTAAATTTAACCACACTTTCCAAAACTTGATTTTAATTTCTCATACATTTTGTGTGAGATAAAATTAGAAACATTGCACTTATCCCACTTGAAAACATGCCACATAGCCACGTCATTTTTCCATTCCTTTACATGCAACCTTTCAAATTCCTCGCATGCAACTTTTCCAATTCCTTGCATGTAACTCGTCAAATTATTTACATGCAAATAGGAATATATCAACTACAAAATATTACAACACAAAAATGTTATCCCATCAACAAAACAACATTTTCTTCAAACAATTACCATATTATTGCATTTTATTCAAACAACTATTATACTATTACATTTCCATTTAAGAATTTCTTAAAATGCTTTACATGCTCACTAATATTAAAAAATCTTTGCATACAAATAAGAATATATAAAATAAAAAAATATTATTACACAAAAATACTATCCCAAACCACAAAAAACATTCTTATTGGGGAATTTTATCAAATAGTTTGTATGAAATGAATCATTAAAGCATTAAAGCATTTCAACAAACATTTTGCAAGCAAACTAATATAGTGAATGATTCAATGCATATCTCCTAAATTGTATCAAAAAAAGTTATGAAAACTAAAATAGATGATCAATGGAATTTTCCCTCACTATGGTTCAAGCTTCAAATTTTGGAACCTCATTTATGAATATTTATAATAAAATTACCAACATAATCCTATTTGGTGCACAATTCTAGGATTATTCAGGAATCTATACTTCCACTGGTTACATATCCTTAAATATAGCTATTGAATGTCTGAAAGTTTAAAAAAGATATCAGTGATATTTCCCTTCACTGTTGAAAAATTTATAGCTCTTCATACCCCTGAGAAAAAATATTATAATATAAAATCCAACACGACTTGTCTGAGGCCTCGATTTAGGAGCATTCAAAGGGATTGACTTCCTTTGCTCATATCTCCTAAAATATTTATTTGGAATTGATTGTTATATAATGTTGTGCTAATATCAGTTTCATATTTATTATGAAAGTGCTTGTTTTTTCTTCTTGTACAAGGGTCTTTACATGTGCTTATGATTGACAATTCAACAAAATTGATGACATTTATCTGTCTTTGATTGCAGGTTTCACATGGTGAAGTGACCTCTTTTGGAGTGATTGGATAGAAGGCTTTAGAAAGCGTTGGACTTCATTTAGGGGCATGTCCTCATACTTTGTTATTTAATAATTTTGAATCACAAATGATCTGGAGGAAATGGTTTTCATTTGGTTTCTTGTTTCTAGATATCCTTAAGATACTAGGGAGACCGTTCTTGTCCGCAAGAAGGATTTATACGCATAACAAAATGGTGACTCCACTGGGGAAAGAACATAGTTTCTCTTTTTACTTTTTAGTTTGATATTTCTATTTTGATTATTCTAAAACTAGTTTGGGTAGATAACTTTCCAAAATCCCTGAAAATTCAAATCTGAATTTTTTTTTTCTGTGTTTTCCTGGCCTCTGCGGTTTTTTTTTAAAACAATGCAGTAACCTCCGCAGTTTTTAGTTCAGAATAGTGTTGTATCTCACTGTCCTATATTGAAACCTACGGCTGTAGAAAATTTTTGAAAAATTTAAAATTCTATTTCCAGGAGCAATATTACCAGATTCTCTGTGTTTGCACCAACTTATCTTGACTGTCAATAGTCTTATGTGTGGATTTATTTTAGCAATTCTTGTGTCTGAGTGGTTTTTCATCTAATTTGCATTTTATAAGTGTTTACCCTACCTTCCTATTGTTTTTTATTAGAAACCATCATATACCTTAGCTTACTATTATGTTTTTGTTTTCTTGTTGAGCCATTGAACTTATTGCAACCCTTGCTTTTATGAAAATTGAGTTCCATTTTCATTTGCAAATTTAGAAAAGTCTTAAGCTTATGTAATGTTCCTACTTAACCTCAGCTAAGAGGAAACATTCAATTTTTATTTATTTTATGTTTTATGAATGAAGGAGGATATGTAAAACTCCTAAAAAGTCTGAACAAATCAATGCCCATGTGAACAAAGACAAATCAGGGCTATATAAATAATCACTTGCATGTGTGAAAGAGGTTTGAGCTAAAGGCTGGGTCAACATTGACCAAATCAACAGCGCTGTCTAGGTTCATTGCATCTCCAAAAGGGACTGAGCAGTTCTAGAAGGGAGCCTCTAATGTGAAAAGGTAATGTGAAAAGGTCTAACTCATCAAAGTGGTTTAGAGTTTGCAAGAGCTTTCTCGTATTATAAAAGGAGAAGGAGGGAAGCAAAATAAGTTTGTTGATAGATCATATTTCTGAAGTATTTTTCTACTTATGCAAATACCATTCTCTGTTGTTTAGTGGAGGATTGTGATTGGAATTCAATTTTAGGGGTTTCATCTCTTCCCTTGAGGGCCATTGGAGGAGTTCTTTGCTGAAGTGAACCACTATCAGGCTTGAGGCCAAGCTCCTACTTACATTGGCAGTGCTAATCCAGTGAGGGTTATGTTGTCCCTGCAAGCTGCAGCAAGTGGTGATCTAGATCTATAGAGATCTAGTGTATTTTGAGAGTCTCTCTCGATGGAGTGGGTCCTTTGACCTCCTGGAAGAGAGTACCATTTCTTGTACTTTCAGATCTGCTATTATTCAGTATTTTTCTATGTCTCTTGAGATACAACACTATCCCATTGGGAAAATTGCGTTATTTATGTATGTCGGTTTGCACGTTGTCTTGCTCATTGTTTAGATCAAAGATCTCTTGTGTTGGGCTTGCCTTCCACTTGGTGATCCATGGATTGGATTTCTGATATATTTTATATTCAGATCTGATCCATTGTAATGTAATGTCATATTCATAAATTTACTGCAGTAGTTTCCAGATCTGCAACTTGTTTCTCATATCTACTCTTATTTATGCATGCTCTTGTCAAAATTCCAAGTGGATCTTGTAGAGAAAAATATAGAGTTTCTAGATCTGATATAGATATGATATTTTATCAATATATCTACTCTAGATATAATTTGTAACTCAAATCTAATGAACGTCCTAGAAAATAAAGTTGTTCAAGCATTTTTGCAAATTTACATGTGCATCAGCTCTCTTTTCTGAATATTTATTGTTGTATTGGCTCATGCTTTCCACTGTATAATGAAAGGGCTTTGCCATAATGATTATTTTTTGCTATATTACTGATATATCAGTCCTCTTTCTGATCTCCACTAAAAATTAGCTAGAATTGTGCAATTCCTGAAGTAGTGCTTGCATTTTACTACAGCCTTCCCCTTTTCGGTGCATTTTAGCCAGTCAACTTTTTGGGAGATCTGTTTAATGTGCTTAAACTGACTTTTTTCTGATGAAATTCCATATATATGTCACATACAGCATAAATTATGGGAACCTAGCCCTGATCTACATTATTCTTGCCCATTTTTACTTATACAACGTTTTCCTTGAAGACCTTGTTGAGATTCCTGAAAAGGGGTTATTCCAAGTTCTGTAGGCAGAGTCTACAGTTGGCTAGGTAGCCTCTAGATCTCAACCTTTATTTGAAGGTTGAAATATACAGTAAATTCCTTTGTAGTCCATCTCTGAAATAGAATCTTGAGAATCCTAAAAAAAGATCATTACAGTGGTATCAGAGCTTCACTCTTAGCACAACCTGTGCTAGCATTGGAGCACCAGTCATGCTGCATTCCTAAGATGAAGATCCTCTTTCTAAGAGGGAGAGGAGATACCAAAATAGAAGTCATAGAAAGTATGACTATACTATTGTTGACCTTGACAAGGCTCAAGACAAGGGGAATGCCCCTGAATTGGTGAATGATAAAGATAAGGAGGCAGAGGAGTTTGCAAAAACTCTCTTGGAAGCTATGCAAGATATGTCCAAGGAGATAAAGGAGATGAGGATATATATAATGAGGGATTCCCTTGGGAGATTCCATCAAGGAGAAAGTTTTGATATGTCTCAGTTTGGGACTGGTCAACTTGTGAGCTTGCAACAAGTTCCACAGTCCTCACAATGCTCTACAATGCCTACCTTCTTGGCTGTAGAGAATGAAGGGATGCAAGATAAAACCTCTTTGGAAGGTTAATTTGTAGAATATGACTCAAAAATTCAAAATTTCAAGGATAACTTTAGCTTTCAAGACTTCTTCCATCTCAAGGACCGGAGGAGGCCATGGCAGTAGTACAAAGATGGAGGTTTCCTTCATGGGAGACACCACACTATGGGTAGGTTCCTCTTGCCTAAGTTCGATGGATCACCCTATTGTTCTGCCAAGGCATAGGTGGAGAAGTTAAACATATATTTCCAGTTGAATAAAGTTCCTGAAGCAAAAGCCATCAAGATTGCTACGCTGCATTTTGAGGGAGAAGCCCATAACTGGTGGTTTCATGGAATTTCTACATTAGGGCACAACAATGTGTCCAATTATGTTGATTTCACTAGGATACTAATGGATAGATTGGATCAGAAAGATCCGTAGGCCCCTTTCATAAGCTTGACAAAGCTTAAACAGACAGGAGATGCGGAGACCTATATCTCTGAATTCCTGAGGTTGTCTGTAATGGTCCCTGATCTATAAGTAGTAAGGAGAGTCTACATGTTCATTGATGGCCTAGAAGAACCTTTGCATGGGTTGGTTAAGTCTACCAAGCCCATCACTCTGCATGATGCCATTGAGAGAACTAGAGATCTCCAAGATGCCTTGCCAAGGGCAAAGGCAACCTTCCCAAGAAAAGCCACTCACTCTTCTAAGGGGAAGGAGGGGAAAAATACTCCACCCAAGGAGAGCTCACTGAAGAAACCTCTTGACATTGATCTCCAGAGGGAGTTGAGGAAAAATAAATTATGTTTCACTTGCCAAGAGCCATGGGTACCGGGACATAGATGTGTTGTTGGAAGAGCACACTATATTGATGTCTTCTCTGATTTTGTCGAGGAGGAGGGAAATGATGGAACTAGGAGAGGCCACAGCACTGGTGATGATGAGGAGGAGGATAAATCATCATCCTGAGAAGAAGAAGGAGCCTTTTCTCCAACCAGTGGGACTCTTGCTTCTTTGAGGGGAGTTCCCAAGTATTTGACCCTCAGAGTGCCAAGTTCAGTTATGAACCAAAGAGTGTCTATTTTGATTGAGAGTGGGGCAACCCACAACTTTACTGAAGCTCACTTTGTGCAAAGGAGAGGGATCCCTACTGATACTTTTGATGGGTTCTCTGTTTTGGTTCCGGGAGATAGAACTATGCAGTTCATGCAGTATGTTCCATCACTTTCTGTGACTATGGGAACCTACACCTTGGAGGACCATTTCTTTGTAGTGGACATACCAGACACCAACATCATCTTTGGTGTCCAGTGGTTGATTACTTTGGAAAAATTCACCACTAATTGGAAGGCCTTGCAGATGGAATGGGTGCATTTGGAGAGTGGGAAACAACAAATCATTCAAGGCATGCACACCTACCCTTCACTTGATATTTCCACCCACACAAAAAATATGGAATTGCGTAGTGGGGGCAGGGACCTCACAGTTCCTTCTCTCATGTTTATGAGAATTCTGCAAGGAACATTCATACATCATGGAAATCCACTTGGGGTGCCATTAGATTTTGTGGGGGAAGCCTCACCAAGTGCTGAAACAATGGAAGAGAAAGTCACAGCGCTGTGGGAGGAAGGAAGGGGGAGGATCAGCCTTCCCACAAACAATTTTGGCATGCATAATGCCAAAGTAACAAGCAACAACAAGGAAAGAACCACCATAGATGCATCAGTAGAAATTTCTTTGTTGAGATGTGTAGATCAATATTGGAGGTCTCAAATCCTTTTGGAGTACTCCAAAGATCTACACACTGGGATGATATTAGATGGCATGAAGCAAGGAGGAGGCTATTTGGTCCATGAAGGGGTCATCTATCATCTTGGTAAAGTATTATTGTCTCAAGCCTCCAAGCTTAAGCAATAGATACTACAAAGAGCACACAAAGAGTTCCTTTCCAGCTATATGCAGTCAACAAAAATCTACTCCCTAATATTGAAGATTTTTGACTGGGAGGGTATGAAGGAAGAACTACATCAGCACTGTGATTAGGAGGAACTACATCAGAACTTACAAGAGTGCAATAGTTATGAGGATATGGGGCAACCAAGGGATCCCATGCAGGAGACATTTCAACCATCTCTTTCTTCTCTTAAAAGAGGAGAAAATCCCATGCCTAACTCTATGTGTGTGGGAGACTTGAATGGTAAAGAATCTGATCTTATGGAGTATGTTTATTTTTTTGATTTGACACATTCTCTTACCATATGTATGTAGGCCATGGCTCCTAAAAGGAGTGATATTACATTTATATCTCATGGCATTAATGAGGCCAATAAAAATTCCAAAGCTGGCCACTCCCTTGAGGTCCAAAGGGAGATTATCTATCTTGATGGGTGCTTCCCAAAGGCACCTAATGAGGGCTTCACTTTCAGCCATGTCAAAGTGACCCATGCAGAAAATATGTGGTGGGGGTACCACCTATCACACTCAGATCTACTCAAAACAAGGAGTGCACTGTGTTGGTAACTTATGCGGGATTGTGACCCACCTCCTTAAGAGCAAATTTCAGTTTGCCTATATGTGATTTTGCTTCCATACATAGATGACATATTGGTATTGTTTATGGGTTTGTAAGGACAAAAAGTAGGCAATGTATATGTACCACATGGGATGGAACTTTATCCTATACTTCATGATACATGTTTTAGATGTGACATTGCTTCACCCATGTCTATTTCTGTTGAGTTTTGCACTCCTGAAGGGGTAGACTATGCCCCTATCATGTTAGCACTAGAGGAGAAGTTTCTAATGTATTGAATTGGTGAGCACTTAATCCATGATGAAAGCTTGATTCTTTATGGTACCATCAATGGAGAAGGAGAAGAACTATAGCTCTTACCCTGTCAGTTGCTTGAGGACAAGCAACATTTTGGAGGGGAGGATTGTAATGTTCCTACTTAGCCTTAGCTAAGAGGAAACATTCGATTTTGATTTATTTTATGTTTTATGAATAAATGAATAAAGGAGGATATGTAAAACTCCTAAAAAGTCTGAATAAATCAATGGCCATGTGAACAAAGACAAATCAGGGCTATGTAAATAATCACTTGCAAGTGTGAAAAAGGTTTGAGCTAAAGGTTGGGTCAACCTTGACCAAATCAATAGCGTTGTCTAGGTTCATTGCATCTCCAAAAGGGACTGAGCAGTTCTAGAAGGGAGCCTCTAATGTGAAAAGGGCTAACTCATCAAAGTGGTTTAGGGTTTGCAAGAAATTTCTCATCTTATAAAAGGAGGAGGGCAGCAAAATAAGGTTGTTGATAGATCATATTTCTGAAGTAGTTTTCTGCTTAGAAAAATACCATTCTCTGATGTTTAGTGGAGGATTGTGATTGGAATTCCTGTTTAGGGGTTAATCTCTTCCCTTGAGTATCATTGGAGGATTTATTTTCTGAAGTGAACCACTATCAGGCTTGAGGCCAAGCTCCTACTTACATTGGCAGCGTTGATCCAGTGAGGGTTATGCTGTCTCTACAAGCTGCAGCAAGTGGTGATCTAGATCTGCAGATATCTAGTGTATTTTGAGAGTCTCTCTCGGTGGAGTGGGTCCTTTGACCTCCTGGAAGAGAGTAAAATTTCTTGTACTTTCAGATTTGCTATTATTCAGTAGTTTTTTGTGTCTCTTGAGCTACAGCACTGTCCCATTGGGAAAACTACATGATTTATGTATGAGGGTTTACAGGTTGTCTTGCTCATTGTTTAGATCATAGATCTCTTGTGTTGGGTTTTCCTTCCACTTAGTGATCCATGGATTGTCTTGATGATCTATGTTATTTTTAGATCTGATCCATTGTAATGTAATGTCATATTCAGAAATTTACTGCAGTAGTTTCCAGATCTGCAACTTGTTTCTCAGATCTACTCTTATTTATGCATGCTCTTGTCAAAATTCCAGATCTGATATAGACCTAATATTCTATCCATATATATACTCTAGATCTAAGTTGTAACTCACATCTGCTGAACCTCCTGGAAAATAACGTTGTTCAAGAATTTCTGCAAATTTACATGTGCATCTGCTCTCTTTTCTGAAGATTTATTGGTGTATTGGCTCATGCTTTCCACTGTATAATGAAAGGGCTTTTCCATAATGATTATTTGATGTGGTATTATTGATATATCAGTCCTCTTTCTGATCTCCACTAAACATTAGCTAAAACTGCGCAATTCCTGAAGCAATACTTGCATTTTACTGTAGCTTTCCCCTTTTGGGTGCATTTTAGCTAGTCTACTTTTTGGGAGATATGTTTAATGTGCTTAAAATGATTTGTTTCTAATTAAATTCCATATATAAGTCACATACAACATAAATGAGGGGAACCTATCCCTGATCTGCATTATTCTTTCTCATTTTTACTTCTACAGTGTTTTCCTTGAAGACCTTGTTGAGATTCCTGAAAAGGGGTTATTCCAAGTTCTATAGGGAGAGTCTACAGTTGACCAGGTAGCCTCTAGCTTTCTTTGAAGGGTGAAATATCTAGTAAATGCCTCTATAGTCCATCTCTGAAATAGAATCTTGAGAATCCTAAAAAAAGGATCATTACATACTAAGACCTGAATTTCACTTAAAACCATTATTGAATGTTTTGATTTTTTCTAAGGATAAGTAGAAATTCTTCTTGGTTCGATCACAAACTAAGAAAAACATTCTCAAAACTTTCTAGATAGAGTTAAAACAATAGTATTTTCTTTTGCTTTTGAATTTTATGTTTTTATGAGTTTTCATAAGGTTTTCTTTTTGGAACAAGTTTGTTAAAAGATTTGTAGTTTCTGATTTGATTGATAAAGGATTTTATTTTGAATGAGTAATTGATCATCATATGAAATTGAGTTCTCAAAAGAATAGTCTTCTTTTAAAAAAAAATTGTTTATGAGAAAAAGAATTTGGGCTTTGAATGTTATTGAAATCTCTCAAATCTTTCCTTTAAATAGGTTTCATTGAAAAGAAAAGAGTTACACTCTCATATTGATGCATTTAGTGTATTTTGAGTCTAGTCATAAAACATCATTGAAGTTTTACTTCCATACCTTCTATCTTAAGAAACAACCAAACTAAAAACAACGCTTTAATTAAAATCGATATAGATATTTTTTGCATTTTCTAGGGCTCTTTTCCACCAACATAGCTTAGGCTAGTGACTTGGAATATGTTGTAATAAACATTCCAAGACAGTTAAAACAAACAAGTAGCAATCTTGCGGTAGGAAAATCCAGTAGTAGCATGTATGCTCTGGGAATCTCTTCTTAAAAGAGTCAAGCACGAGATCATGTCTGAACCAATGAGGTAATCTTACCTATCTCATTGGGAAAGATAGCAAATGTGCATGTATTAAAAATGGCAAACCTCTAATAGACCATTTTCGAGGAGCGTGGGGTCACTTGTCGGTAAACCTTGGATTATATCAAGGAGCCTTCAAGGGGATTAAGCTTGTTACTCTACCCTTGTGTGTATATCAGATTGTAGATTTTTCCCCTAGGTATATTTGTTCCTATTGGTGACCTTAGTGGCTATAAACTGTAGGATTCTTTCCCAAGGTGACGGTGGAGGGAAGGTCCCACTGTACCTGGAGCAGACATTGACTAGACTCACTTGGAATTTCCGGAGGGTTCTCTTCACATCGAGATGGTTTAAGTGGAGAAACTTGCACCAAAATGTTTCATTAAGAAGTTTGTCGGGGTAACTGTTCCAACCACTATTTCTGCATTAAAATTCTACGACGTTGGATTTCATCACCAACTAGTGTTTTTAGTGTGGGAATCTATTGTTTGTGTGTGGATTGATCTCTTAGATTTTGTAGTTGTGTTATCAATTTTATTTTTTTCTTAGAGACTTAGTAACATTTTATTGAAATTTTCTTTGATTTTGTGTGTTAAAATTTTTAATCATGGCAGAATTACCTAGAAAATCGTGTAGAATGCAAGGGAAACTCCCTGAGTACACACAAAGCCAATTAGAAAAACTTAAATCTAAAAAAGGAAAAACATCAGGGACTGGATTAACTGAACACGAAGAAACATAAATAATTATTCATCCTAGATATGAAGTACATCAACCTCGAACAACAGAGAGTACTCCAAGAAGAGTTCCAATTTCTGAACTAGCTGAAATTGTTTCTACAACTAGTTAATTATCAGATTCGGAACCTGAAATTTCTGAACCAAAATTTGTAACTGTTATATCTGAGATTACTTCTCTATTCATTACACCAACCCCTCATCATCCTAATTCACCCAGATTGAAGTATCGTATCACTAAAAATATTCCTCCTGGTCTCATTAGTATTGAATAAGTTACTCACACTGAAGAAGAAGTTGTTCTTCCTCCTACTCAAGACTATTTAGATTTTAGGCCAAGTGAATTGATTCACTATAGCCCTTTCAAACCTGATCCTTGGTATTCTCAGTTGCCAGACTTTCTACACAATACTGGTCTAAATTATTCGCCACCCCGAATTCCTTTTTACGCTATACCAAGAGGTTATAGACCTCCATTAAACATGTATAGTGAGTCATCCATGTTTTCTGCATCACTAGAAACATATTTTTATGGTGGTCCGTCTATTCCAGTACGATACCAATCACTCTCTAGTACTTTCTCAGGAGCAACTCCTTCTCCCGACAAGCATATACCATCATCTGGTCCAAATGAATCAAATACCAAAAATTTGAGTACGGAACACGTTTACATGATGTCTAGAAACATTCCTAACCCTGACCCTCAAGTTAGTAGTTTACCACCTGGGGACAACCTCAAAGTAGTAATTTACCGCCTAGGGGGGAACCTCAATGACAATACATTCCTAAAGTGAAATATCAACCACAAGGATAGTACATACCTCCAGGTCAGTACATACCTCAGGGTCAATATCAACCTCAAGGTCAGTACCCAAATCAAGGTCTGCAACCTCTTCAAGGACAGTATCCTATGCCAGGACAATTGTCTTTCCAGGGACAACATGTTCCTTTAGGGCCATAATTCTACCCGGAGAAGCAATTGTTCCAAGCGGGAATTATCCAGCTAATTTTCAAACGTATGTTCTAAATTATAAACCTGGTTATGGTCATTCTTATTCAACACAACCTTCATACCCCAAAGTAAACACAGTGTGGGATTCATCACAAGTTCAATATAATTTGCAACCTAATGTACAAGTACCTTATTATCAACCTGGTCAGCCAATGGGTTACAGTCAAATCCAACAACCTGTCCAACCTCTTCAACCTACGATTTAGGTACCTGCATCTGGTATAGTTTAGAAACCTGGTCCGAGTACACCTAGAACTCCAACTCAAACTGCTGCACCAAATTATGTTCAAGCTACCACTCCTATTCCTGGAGTTTCTGCACCTCCTATTTCTACAGCCCCTCAAGTATCACAATAAATCCCTGTAGTCTCTACACCACAACCTAAACCTACAATCCAAACTACCATTCAAATACCTACAGGACAACCTGGTATAAGTACAATTGTAACAAGCCAACCTCAGTTTGCTTATCAACCATATCAGGGGAAGTATTCATATGCGCCTGCAGCACAAAATCGAGTATACCAGCATCAACCGTATCTTGGTTACACATATCATATACCATCTCAACCCTAATATGGTCCGGCTAATCCTGGTTACCCTGGAGGTATTCCAATCCCAAATGCACAAGATATTCCAGGATATCCTGGATATCCTCCTCCTGGTACTAGTATAGTTCCACAAGGTTATCAATTTGATCAAGACCTAAACTGACGGTTTCCATTTATAGAAACTTTGGATTTACATGATTTTTCGTGCCTTACGAATGATCCCATCTATTATCTTCCGTATTGGCCACCAATGCCAAATTAGTTTCATATCCATAAATTTGAAGGGAAATTAGGAGAGGACCCATTGAACCATGTCATTACTTACCACCTCTGGTGTGCATCCAACTCTTTGATTGATGATTCTATTCAATTAATATTGTTTCAGAGAACAATGATAGGCTTAGCTGCTAAATGGTACATTGAATTAATGCATGGCTCATTCAAAAATTTCAATGCTTTAGCAACTGCTTTCTTAACACATTTTCAATTTCCAATCAGATACGACAATGGCACATAATTATTGACTTCATTAAAACAATCTACGTCTATGTACATATCCGATCACATACATGAATGGAGATGTAGAAGATGTTTGGTGAAAGTTTTTATTCTGTATCAGATCTTGGCAGAATGGTTCATCAAATCATTACTTCCAAAAATCATTGAAGATGTGGCTAAGGAAGGAGTTATTACTGAGGAACATGTCATTGCTCAATATCAGTACTTATACCTTGTTTATACATAGTCTGGTACTCTGTATGAAAAAATTCCTGATTTAGCACGCCTTGGTCAAATAACTGCAACTCCTTCATGATATCATGTTGCACATGGTGTAATTGGTTTAATTAATAGAAATAAAAGCATGAAGAAGTCATCAAAAATTACTTCTCCTATAATAACCTTACCTGATTCACCAAAGGAGATTCTTCCCTTGAAACGTTTGCCGACATTGATGTTGTGGATTCATCTACAGCTAAATCCAAAACTGGTAATAAGAAGAAAGGTAAGAATAAAAGAAAACAAACTTCATCACCCAAAGAGGAAACTGAAAAAACTGAACCGTCTGACGATAAACAAAAACCTCGTTATCCTTGTCTTATTTGTGACAAGGATCACTTTACTAAAGATTTTCCACATCAATCTGAGGTCTCTAAATTCGTTAAAGCTTCACCAACACTTGTTGTCTTGAAGGATCATTTTCCTACCAAGATAAAAAAATGATAGGATATTCTTCACACTCATCAGCAAATATTTTAATGATGTATGAGGTTATGGTTGTGACAAGATCACAATACTATGGAAGTAAAGATCATGTTACTAGTAAAAAGGTAGAAAATTATAATTCAACACCAGCTACATCCCCTTCATTTTTTGATCCACTTCATATTAAGATACCTAATCCTGATCTAGTAATTAAAGTACCTGCTAAAGGTACTTCCGAAGTCAGATTTCAATCCACATGCGAGAGCTGCTCAGAACTACAACATTGTTGAAGACTTGGCAATTTTCCCTTCAGCAATGTCGGCCTTAGAAGTGCTACAATCATGTCCAGCACAAAGGAAAGTAATTTTATCATCTATTAGAGCTATAGATCCTCAGGATTCTAATCTTATGGTCTTCGATTTAGAAAATTTTACACCAAGGCTGCCCCATCAGATGGCTTTTCAGATTCCAATATTAGTAAAAAACAGACGAATTTTTCGTACTGTAATTGATGAGGGGGCATCCATGTGTATTATGTCATTAAATTGTTGGAAAAGTCTTGGTTCTCCAATGATCAACCAATATCCGACAATCCTTAAAGCTTTTGATGGAAGAGGATTCCATCCATATAGAATTTTACAGGATCCACCTATAGAGGTCGAAGGTAAAAACGTTAATCTAGATGTGGAAGTAGTTAATTCCCTTCTATATTACAACCTTATTCTGAGTCAAAGTTTGTCTTATTGTATGACTAATGTCGTGTCTTCTGTCTTTCGATTAATCATGTTTCCTCATAAAGGAAAGATTGTGAAAATCAACTAGCTACCATATTATTCATCTGATCCAGCCTCTACAGATAGTATTCAGCATGTTGGAAAATCGCCTATTCCTTATGAAGATGTTGGAGTAGGTTTAGTAAAAGATTCTATTTTGATGGGAACTTTTTCTATGTATTTTCCCAACATACCATGTACCATTGCTAATATCAATATGATTTCATCAAGAACTATTCCATTTGATGATCCTTGGATAGTGCCTTCAGAGTCAGAAATGGATTCTTTCAATGGCGAGATGCCTTTGATTCCATTTGAGATAGCATATACAACGGTACAGATATTATCTAACACACCTTAAACTAATCTTGATCCAATGAATGTGGTCACTGAAGAATCTTCTTCGCTATCAACCTTAGCCTTGACATCTATTTCTAATCCTTTTCAACAAGTTTTTTCTACTCGTGAAAGTATTCAGGAAATTATGTCTATAGATGAATCATCCTGGGATGATCTACTCCATAGATCTTCGTTTTTTCCTGAACTTGATAGATTTGAAAATGATTTTTCATATATTTTTACAATTGATTATGTCCAGGAAGCATAGAATCCAATCATGATTAGAAATTTGGATTCTGAGATTAATTTGGGAAACATTTCTACAATTGTTCCTATTGACATATCAGTTAAACCTACAGTTGTTGAAAACATTCATATAGGAGCTTCTTGTATGATTGATGAAATTAATACATATAAATCCATATTTCAAGAATTTCATTCCATAAATGCCAGGAATTGATCCAAAAAATGTCATTCATTAAATAAAGACATACCCGGATAAAAAACCTATTAGACAATGTTTATGTCCGGTATATCCGAGAAAAGCTACTGCTATCAATGTTGAAGTTGAGAAACTACTACGAGCAAGATTTATTTATCCAATCCCACTAACATATTGGGTATCTAATATAGTTCCTGTTACCAAAAAACAATGGACTATACGAGTATGTGTCGATTATAGGGACATTAATAAAGCCTGTCCAAAGGAAAAATTATCCTACCCCTTATATCGACCAAATCATTGATGATTGTGCCAGAAATGAGATGTTTTCATTCATGGATGGATTTTCCGGATCAACCAAAAAAAGCGTTCATTTGTCCTTGGCGAAAATTTGCTTACTCTAAATTACCTTTCGGATTAAAGAATGTTGATGCAAATTTTCAAAGGGAAATGTCTTATGATTTTCATGACATCAAACACATTGTGCAACCTTATCTGAACGATTTATCTGCTCACTCATTACACAGGGAAGCTCATCCTACTCATTCAAGAGAAGTTTTTTATGAGATGTAGGCATTACAAGATTCGTTTGAATCCACACAAGTGTGTTTTTTGTGTGCAATCTGGATGATTGTTGGGATTTTTTGTCTCCAAAGTCGGCATTCTTTTCGATCCCTTGAAGGTTGAGGCCATCATAAATATACCTCCTCCTTCCACAGTTTTCCAACTCCAAAGTTTGCAAGGGAAAGCAAACTTTCTACGTAGATTTATGTCGAACTATGTTGAGTTAACAAAAGGTTTTACCAGGTTGTTGAAACAGAATGTTCCTTTTATTTGGAATGATATTTCTAATTGATATTTTGATGCTCTAAAACACGTGTTAACCCATGCACCATTATTGCATCCACCCAATTACAACCAGGATTACTTTTTATACGTAGCAGCCTCTAATTCCACCATTGGAATGGTTTTAGTTCAAGAGGATGAATTTCAAAATGAGCATGTGATCTACTAACTATGTAGGAATTTGAATCCAACTGAAATTAAATATTCACATGTGGAGAAATTGGCCTTGGTAGCTATTCGAGCTGTCCAAATTTTTCTTCATTACATACTGTTACGTAAAACAACAGTAATTTCTAATTGGAACCCAATGATATATATTTTGAAACAACAATTAGTTGGGGGGGAATACTGTAAATGGATTGTTATCCTACAGGAGTTTTATTTGGAATTTGAAAAATCTAAATCAAATAGATCGCTGGTGTTTGCAAAACTTATGTATGACTTTCCCAATACTGAGACAGAAACTGTAGTAGAGCATCCCATTGCAGATGAATCTTTGTTTCTTATCAGTACATTAGATCCATGGTATGGATATATCATCATTTATCTTCAAACCCAAACCTTTAGGCCAGATCTTTCACATTCAAATCGAAAAAACATCCGTTACCAATCTTAGCAACACAATATTGTTGGGGACACACTTTATCGTCATGGTGCGGATTCTGTTTTTTGACATTGCATAACTCATGAGGAGGATGAAAGGGTTCTGAATGAATGCCACTCAGGAGCATGTGGTGTTCATATGTCTGGGTACGCCACATCCCAAAATATATTGCACGCTGGCTATTTTTGGCGCTCATTATTCAAAGATTGCATTCTTGTGATCCGAAAATGCCACAACTGTAAAATTTTTGATCGAAAGATGCGTGCACCACCAGCTTCTCTTCACCCCATAATTGTTGTCGGTCCCTTTGTGAAATGGGGCATTGATTTCATTACATGTAACCCTGACTCATCTGGGGGGCATGGGTATATTATTCTCGTAGTAGACTGCTTTACCAAATGGTCCGAGGTGATGCCTACAATCACAGCTGATGGCAAGACTACAACTATGTTCGTATTCAATCATGTGATTGCTTGTTTCGATGTACTCCAAGATATTATCACTGACCATGGGAGTCATTTTTGAAATATAATGATGACCGAACTTTCTGATCAACTTGGCCTACGCCATGATAATTCTACTCCATATTACCTGTAGGCTAATGGTCAGGTTGAAGCCGTTAATAAATTTTTAACCACCATGATCAAACAGATTATTGGAACTCACAAATAGAATTGGAATAACATGCTTTTTTCGACATTATGGGCATACCAAACCTTGGCAAAAACTATGACATGGTTCATTCCTTTTTAACTGGTTTATGGTTAGAGGTTGTGTTACCCATTGGATGTCAAGTACCGTCACTCCAATTAGCTAGAGTTACTACCAGCTACCTCTGAAGAGGAAAAAATATTTTTGTACTTAGCACAATTAGATGAGACTCGGCGCACCGATGCATTAGCATTCGAAGCTCATAAAAAACACGTTAAAGCTTAGTATGATTGAAGTGTTAGACCTCGTGTTTTTTGAGAAGGTGACCTAGTCTTAGTATATGATCAAGCTAACAATAAGCTAGGAGCTAGGAAATTCGAACCAATGTGGCATGGTCCTTATATTGTCAAGTGATTGCTTGCAAAAGGGGCCTATGAATTGACTGATTATGATGGGGTATCTTTAGATAAACCCATAAATGGTATTTATCTGAAGAGATATTATGCTTGATTCTTATGTGGAGATCTCACTTGTATATTAGTTATTTTTCTAGTTAGTGTTACTTAGATTAGAAAGGTGTGCCTAGTTTAAGTTTGCTTTTACTACGACCACTTCTTATCTTGATTACTCTTGATATTGTAGATGTCGACATCCCTTCAAACATACATTTTTTTTTCCAATTTTGCCTGTCATAGTACACAGAATATTTCTTCCGCAGCTTGGGTTATCTATTCACCCACTTATGAGTTAGTTTCTATGCATGGGGTAAGCCTTGGTAAAACAACGAATAATATTGCATAATATAGCCCAGTGATTGAGTTATTATTTGATTTAATTTCATTTGGTATTCGACATTTGATTATAAGGTTAGCTTCAGAACTCATTGTATAACATTTAAACAGAGTATATGCAATTAAAAATCCAATATTAGTAAGATTATTTTTGAAGGTTCGTCTCTTGGAAAGACAATTTGATTACATTGAATATCAACACATTTCAAGAAATTTAAACACATTGGTTGATGCATTAGCTAATCGTGTTCTAAATAGACATTTTCAATGTTAAACAGTAAACCAAAACAACATTTAATATATGTAAACAAGATAGTCACAGAAAGTAGTAATATCATAGCTAAAAGTTTTTGTTTGTAAAAAATATTACATCGTCTGCGATCATAGGTTTAAAACACCTTATGATCTAAAATATAGTGATACAAAAAAAAAAAAAATACAATAGTCCACGATGATCATCCACTATCTGTGGTGATGATCATGGTAGTAAACTATTTCCCACACCACCTTGTGCAGGAATCTCCTAAACTAGCCTAGAACACCAGTAACATGTCTCTGGAGATGGAGAGGAATGTCATATGTCAACATCTCTGGGATATCTATAGTCAACCTCTCTAGGTTTTGCTCCATGTCAGTAAGGATTCCTGCTGCCTGATTTTGTGGCTGTGCGACAGGCTTTGTTTGTTACCTTTCAAAACGGCGGAGTGTAGCTGGCCTTCGTGGACCAACATCTGCATTAAAAATTTTGTCATCAGTATTGGACGATTGAAAAAAAAAATAGATTTAAAACACATCAAAATGATTCATTTAACTAATTCATCCCATTGTTCCCCTAGAGGTAAGGACATCTCAGGATCACCTCAGAAATCTATACCCACATATAGGAAATCTTCAATGGTGAAGATTTGGTTTTGAAACCAATGAAAATATGTTGGAGTGAATAGAACTACCACACAGTCGTTGCCACCATGGCGGGCGATCAGTGCAACCCAGCATACCATACGAGGCTATCTAATTTCACCATGATCAACAGGGATAAGCTAAGGGGTGAGGAATGGAATCCTCTCCAAAGCAAAAGAAACCAATATGGCACCATACCCAAAATTTTTCAACTTTGAGTCTTTTGCTCTGGTCAATTGGCCTTTCATATTGGCCAATACCCCTTCACACTAATTGAAAATGGTGCCTTTGAAACATTCGACTGCCATCTGCATCTAAGACTTGGTAGCCACATGTGGAGCCATGTTCCCACACAACCTGGTTACTGTGAATGCAATCACTTTAAGATCAAGACGTAGGATAGTCATTATATCTATACGGTTATCTTTGTTATTAGCTTCTTCACTGCAAAACTCTTCTTTATAGCTAGAAATAGGCAGGCCAGCTTGCTAGCTCCAAACAGAGAGATATGTTCTCCTCTTTTGGATGAACCAGTGAGAAAGTAAATATCTTCCAGCTCAAGTTATAGCTGGTGATTTCCAATGATAAAACATTCTTCTTGGACATCCAATTTGTTCACTAACCATGTCATTAGTTCCACTTGTGCCCTCATGCCCTAAATTTCCCAGAATTTATACAATCCACAATCTCTCAACACACACATTATGTGTGGATCATTCATATCTGCCTCGTCTACACCTTCATTTTCGCATTCTCTTCATTCTAACGTTGTGAAATAGTCTAAAAATGGACACATTTGAAGATTAGAAAATTTTAGAATGGGAAATTTTAAACGTTTTTGAGAGAATTTAAAAATCTTCCTTTTTACACAGCGCCTCTGCAGTTTTCGCGCAGAGACAGTGCGGACGTCTGCACGCACTCTTCATGAAAACCGCAGTAGCTCGATAATTTTCCTTTAGGAAAATTATCAGGGTCCACAGGTAACACATGTATGACCTGCAGACCCCCGAAGGCGGAATTGTGAGCACATTTTCTCCTCAAAAAATTATTTTAAAACCTAAAAAGAGAATTTAATTGGATGAAAATGAAGAGAAGAGTGTTGTGGATTACCCGGTTCTGATGATTTTCGATTTGAGTGGTCGGTTCTTATATTATCAACTCCACACCGTTTTCTACCAAAAGCTCTCAAATTAAAACTCTGAACACAAAAGGTGAAAATGACTTTGTTAAACTACTTTTTATAAGATTTTTTGAATAAATAAAATATTATTTTATTTATTTTACACTTTAAAAAGTAAATTTTCAAATGTTTTTACTTATTGGGAATAGGTATGTTTAATCTTTCAAGTTTTTGTGCAAAATACAGATTTTTCTCGGTGAAAAGAATTTTATTTGATGATGAGTAAAATTTTATCACCTTTTCAGGCTCTTGAAAATTATGAAAAATAAAAACCCTGGAGTTCTCTTTTAAGACCTTTTTAGACTCTCTAAATATGAAAATATCACCGAGTACTTGACTATTCGAACTCGTTAAAGGAAATGAACAGTCATCCTTTCAGTGTAAGTTTACCCCTTTTCTGGACTGAAATGGACTATTTACGAAAAAGGTATATGTTGAATAATCATGGTCAATAGAATTATCCTGTATTATTTTATCCTTTTTCAGACTTGAGAGACTAAATTTATGAAAAATTACAACCACAAAGTTTTCTTAAGCTTTTCTTCTAACTCCTTAAAATTGAAAAACACTGAGTTTCTCCTATACTGGACTCGTTAAAATTTAACAGTAAAGGACCTATAGATCACAAATAGGAATGAACTAGTCCTTCTTAGGGTTCTATTTTAATACTAATATGGACACATCTAAAGTATAATCTTATAAAAACAAGAAAATGTTATCCTCCTCAACCTTGTCAAAAATAAAGAGGTAATTGCCGAAATGGTGGGGAAAAAAGAGAGAAAATGAATCCAGTTGTCATACTTTGTTTTGAAAAGCAGTATACCACTCTTGCACATGACACTTTTTGTTTCACTCATACCTATGTTGGGAAAATCCTTTTTCTAAAAGTTAATCAAACCACATTAAAAGTCTTCAGGCGGTTTCTGGGTATTAGCTCTAGGTCAATTGTCACCAAACCATCTGCAGTGTCGTTATGTGCTCAAGAGAACAGTTCAAATAAACCATTCATTGCAAAAATTTGTCTCCATTTGCATTGACTATCCCTGAGTCATTCCTTGAAAATATTTCTTCAAAACTTGATCTAATGGTTTCATGTCGTAGGCTTTTCTATGACAAGTCACTTTCTATCAATGATAGCTCATTATCTAGAAAGTTGATCTAGAATCCTATTAGTACCTTGGGATCTGCATGCCCTAATGGTAGGTTTCTCACCTTCAATGACAGGTTGCATCATTGACCTTCGATCGAATGATTCCGCGAAGTGTTCGACTGCAAATCATTCATTCACACTTCGTGGATTGTAATGAGTACTTTGAGAGCCATTGTCATTATTGGTGGTTTCTCTCACACTTGTTAACAATTCACATCATTGACTGGTAATCAAGTGGTTTCTACCATGTTTGACTTCAACACAATCAATTGCATGGATAGAATCATACTAGTTCGGGAAGCGAAAATCAAGACCCTGGATCTAGTTTCCACCATCCAGGCCGTGAGGAGTTTTATTATTAATGATACAATAGAATATTTATGAGAGATGGTTGCGCCCATATTGTGTCTACTATTGATGTAATTTTAAAATCATTTATGTACCAGAACATGTAGTTAGTTTTGATCTTGGTGTGGGAATGCTTACCTCAGCAATGATATGCATATATATGTTTTCATTGAATGTTTTTACAGGTTTCAACTGGTATGTCCTCAATCCAAACCTTAGAAATATAAAGCACTTCACTCTTCGAAACTACCTCAGACTTCGCACTTTAGGGGGAAATCTGTTACACATTATTTTGTCACCATAAAATTTAACTCTCTATAAGGGTTCATCATCACCTATTTTATGCTTCCTTAGAAGTCAAAATCTCAAAGTTCATAAACCAAGTCTTGGAATTGGAGAAAAGCTCATTTAAAACCCTAAAATCATAACTCCACACTTTTCCTAGTCTTTCTCTACAGACCGGCAACGTTTTGCTCTATAATCTGCGGCACATCTCACACGTTCTGCTTATTAAACCTACAGACCCCCGTAAAAGGTAAAATAAAAGAAAAAGTAAGTTCTAGATATCTAGCTTGTCGAGAATTTACCCAATTGGAGGCTTCTAGAAGTGTAATCCAGTCGAGTTTCATCCCTTCATTCATGGACTTCTATCCCTTCATTAATGGAGTTTATCCCTTGGTATTTGGAGCTCAAACCCCTTCATAAAAGGAATTTATTCCCCTTTTTATGGAACTGAAACCACCTCTCTTTTCCTATAAATTGAACTCATGTTTCAGTCTCAAGGGTACTTACTTAGAACTTAGTAGTTTTTGAGGAGAATTGTTGAAGAAATCATACTCTCTATACTTGGAATCATTGGTATGAGAATGATCACATACTCATATCCGTAGTTTCATGATAGTTCAGAGAGGAGAAGGATTTTCAAACCAAGAGAGAACGATTGTTCAGGACCCCGAAATAACATGTATGACATCAAGGCAACAAGGTTGTAAGGTTACTTCTTATTATACAAGATAATACAAACGGATTATATTTTCTCATTAAATTGTTCATGTATCTATTGAGTAATTTAATTCTTGGATTCCTTTATCACTAAAATAGATTACTGTTTTCTCAATTATTATATCTTGGAGGTTCTTTTAATCCTTTTATCCATCTTTGATTGTAGGTTTCACATGTTGAAGTGACCTCTTTTGGAGCAACATGATAGAAGATTTCAGCAAGCGTTGGACTTCAGGTAGGGGCATGTCCTCATACTTTGTTATTTAATAATTTGGAATCACAAATGTTCTAGAGGAAATTGTTTTCATTTGGTTGTTTGTTTCTAGATATCCTTAGGATACTAGGCAGATCATTCTTGTTCGCAAGAAGGATTTATCCGCATAACAAGAGCAGAGTGGTCAAAGACTCCATCTTCTGGACATCAGGAGGGGGAATGTCAATGGTTAGTGGATGGGTCCTCTAGTTTACCCAAATCATATCGCACAAGAAAAGGAGGGGCAGACTCATGGTGGTCAGCCTCATATTGGCGAACTATGTCTGAAGAGGTGCGGTAGTCTGTAAGGCAGAAAAAGAGGGGGGTATAGTGGCCATGGAGATCGCAAAAAGCATAGGGGTGGTTTGTGTGCATAGTCTTGGGTTTCTTGGCTATATTTGGTGAAGTAACACGGGCTTTCGGGACTTTAGACTCAGGAAACACGACATTGACCATGGGCTTGATACAAGGCAATTTAGGAAAATTATGGGTGGCATGACTGACAACATCACACAAAGCACACGAGCGGGTACGCTTTGGAGGCTGAGGAGGAGCAGGGGTTTTCTAGGTAGCCTTGTCCTTAGCTACCTTCTTTTTGGCTTTGGCCCCCACACCTGAGGCTTTCACATCAGGAGTAGGTTCCTTTTGAGGTGGCTAAGGCACAGAAGCAAAGGGAGGGGTCATGGCGACCGATTGGACCAGGGTCAAAGCTGTATAAGGTTTGGGATAATCAGGTGGGATAGTGGCTGGGGGATCAATGTACCAGACTGGGATCCCGAGGGTCATGTTAGGAAGAGAAAAGGTAGCCATAACAAGTACCGAAAATACTCCACGAGGGGGAGCAACAAATGGTATCTGACTGGAGGGGTAATGGCCAGGAAGGAAAACTCCGAGATGGTTTAAGACAAGGAGAACCATTCTATGAGGGTAGATAGGATCATGGACACCAAATACAGATGAGGGGCCTTAAGGAGGTGATCCTGAAGGATGAGTCAAAGTACTACGTTCAGGTTGTGGAGGGCACTGTTGCTGGCTAGTCGAACTAGTCTGTTTGAGGTCAAACCGAGAAGATTGCATCATGCAAACATTAGATAAGCTAGGGTCAGATATAGGAGGGGGAAGACCAGGGAAAGAATCAGAAAAATAGGAATATTTATAGACTCTAGGTGAGACACTGGTCAGAGGTTCGTCTACTTGTTTATTGGCTACTGAAGGGATAATGGACTCTAGAGAGCTCTTGGACTTCGGTTCGTAATATGTCAACTGATCAATGGTGAAGATATTTCCTCTATCAGGAAAGAACATCTTACAGTGAACCGCATATAGGAAAACATACATTGCATAATTTTAGCTATGACCCAATAGAATGTTGTAGTCGAAGGGGGCATCAATGACTTCAACTTCAACACAAAGAGTCTTGTCCGCAAGAGTAATAGGAAAATTGTGGAACATGCCAAGGGGATGGGAAGAGTGGCAAACCCACACACGTAGGGTGATAGTGGAAGGGGCTAAATCAGGAGATCCTAGTTTCTTCCAAACAGAAGCAGACATCACACATGTAGATTCCACCTCATCAATGATACAACAGGAGATTTTGGCATTCTAGATCTTGACAAGGATTTGGAAGGCGACAGATGCACGAAGGGGGGGATGTTCTGACTTTTTAGTGTCGAAGAAAATCAAATTATCATCTGAAGGATCCAAAGCGCCCATGGAAGTTAGTAGAGCTTTTCGTTGTGAAGGGCAGGACTGGAGGACTTTCAGCATTGACATGGTGGCAGGGGATTGCGCCAAGTCATCTACTATATTATACGAGTGGGAAGATTTACCGGAAGTAGTGTTTCGACATAATGGTCCTTTGGGGATCTTGGTATGAACCTCCGTGTTAGGTTGAGGTATGGGTAAAGGGCCATTGGGGGTCGAAAGAGGCTCTGTCGGACCGGAAGATGCGGGCTCAGTAGCAAAAGTAGCGGGGGGCTGGGTGTACTAACGGGACCGAGTCTGAAGGCTAAGGTTAGCGATATTGGGTTGGTCAAAGTTCATCATAAGGATATGGTAATAAGAGGTACTAGATGGAGGAGTTTGAGTGGCCACCTGACTTTCAGGAGCTTGGGCAGACACATATCCTTGCTAGGGGAAATAATTGGTAAACACAACCGGTTGAGTAGGGGATGCATTGGGAGGAACTGAAGGGGGGCTTGTTGTCCTTGGTATGCTACTTTAGCTTCCCACAACTGATTCATCTAAGGTATAAGATGACAATCATGGGTATATTGACCATAGATACCATAATAAGAACAAGGTTTATTCGTGTGAATAGGCATGTCCTACTTGGGCTGAGTGTTGTGTTGTTGGGTTACAGTATTAGATGTATTCCTTTGGGGATTTTTTCCTGGATTACCCATGGCAGATTAATTTTGGTTTTCTTTCATCTTTTTTTTGTAAGTGGGAGGATTAGTGGCACTCTGCTGCGCATAAACCTACCCCTCAGGGGGGTGGTTGCTGTTATGGATTTTGAGAAGGCAAGGGCTGCTAGTGTTGGAGGAGCTGGAGCACCAGGCTACAGATACGGATAATAAGGAGGCTAGGAAACATTGCAGTAAACAGGTTGGGAAAACGGAGGAGGCATGTTGTATCCTAGATACATGCTCCCGGGAGGGGGAAAAGTGTTGGATGAGTTGAAACCATATCCCATGGGAGAATGAGTGTACAGATGGGAAATGAATCCAACGATACCGTCGGTGCAATGGGATGCCCCTAGCACATTGGCACCACCAGGTCTAGGGAGATCAGATAAGGCAATATAGACATAACTAGATTGTGTGTAGATTAGATCATATTTTAATGCAATCTGGAGGGCATCTTCCTCGTTCTGAGGGAAGTGAGATGTGATATCTTTGCTAATATTAGGAAAAAGGGATATAAGAACCCAATCCATGTAGACATGGTCTTAAAAAATAAGGGCTTGACATAGGATCTTCCTTCTATGCCATTCTTGAATATGGTCAGATAGGCGGTTAGTAGAAGTTTGAAGGAAAGAGGTCAACATTTCGGTATTGGTGTCATAATGAAGGGGAAGATGGAAGTAAGATAGAAAAGCCTTGGAAAGGGTCACAAAAGTAGTATGAGAGGATTTGGCCTAGTCGACATACCACTTGGAAGCTTCTCCAGTAAGTGTATGCTGGAATAACCGAAGATGAACAGAGTCATCAGGGATGGAGTTAGATGAACACCACATGTGGAAAGAATGAAGATGGCTAGTAGGATCCTCTCTAGCAATTCTTTCAGACTTGGGCATTTCTAAAGGGAGCTTGGTTGGCATAGCAAGCCAACCAGGATCATGGTGTATGGGGTCATTAATCAACTGGATAATATCGAGAAGTCTTAAGCCTGTCATATAAGGAAGCAAGGGATCAACTGGAATAGTTCCTATTGCGGCACCACTAGTATCATTTCTAGCATTAGGGTCAGATTTTCCACCAGCGTTAGGTCCTAAACCAGACACGATGAAGGTGAAAGGTGGAGGAGATACAGGGATAGAACTAGAAGGGGAACTCGATGAACCAAGAGCAGAGTCAGAATGGGGACTCAGTGGAGGACGAACACGAACCCTACGCGGTGGGATAAGTATTCCTAATTCAAATTGAGGAAGAAGGCCTTGGAGTCTCTGGGATAAACGCCTTGGGGCCGCATGATGGTAGAGAGACACGGAACACTAAAGGAAGAGAGGTAAACAAGGGAAGGGAGGTGCAGGATCAATTGATTAGAATTTTTAGGAAGAGAGGTAAACAAGGGAAGGGAGGTGCAGGATCAATTGATTAGAATGTTTAGGAAGAGAGGTAAACAAGGGCATGGAGGTGCAGGATCAATTGATTACAATGTTTAAGTCTTGGCTTGGTAGTGTAAACCAGGCGCTCTTCACTTAGGGTGTGCGTGTATGTGATAAGTGTGTTAATTTTAATTAAGCCTAGATGTGTGTAGAGAAAAAAATTAAAAATATTTTATATAACTATAAATAAATATGAAAATGAAAGTGAAGGAAATTGAATGCGACAGGAAAATAAACAGCTAAAGATGCATCAATTTAAACCCAAGGGGGAGGGCTTCCCAACAACTAGTCTATGGGTGGGCGAAATATATTCAAAACACAAAATATGGCCAATGGATATACATTTGGCAAGGATAGTGATCTAAAGGTCAGATCTGCTGGAAAGAGTGGCAGAAAACAACAAACAACTAGAGGGAAAATTGCTACAAAAAAGGGGGGCGAAAGGCTAAAACCTTAAGGGAAACGGAGGGGACCCTGAAGGAGGACCAAAAAAAAATAAAAAGAGGTGTTTTGGATGGATAAATAACCGATCTGAAATGGATCTCAAAATTCAGGTTCAGATCTGGAAAATGGCTAGATACACTGAAATCTCAGAAGACTTTCTTTAGCTAAACTCCTCCTAAAACGGTGGAAGCATAATGAAGCCCTAAGGGGCTTGGTTCCTAATTAGACGAGTAAAAATAAGAAAGTATAGGTCCAAGACAGGTGAAGAGGGAGGTGAAACAATCCTGAACAGTGGCCCAGACAAACCCAAGAAAATCACAGAAAAACTCCGCAAAAAGTACAAGTCGCAGTTTCTAACCTGTTTTCCGCTCAAGTTATAGCTTTCAGGTTGTTTTCAGCTCCCTGAGAGTTGAGGTCGCATTTCTTGGCCCAAAATGTGTGACCTGCACTTTCGGTTGTTTCGGGAGCAAATTTTAGAAAAAAGTGTCGTCACTACTGTGGCTGATACCTGTTACCTACGCAAAGGACCTAGAAACACACGAAAGTTAGAATTTTTACTGTTTTAGGTTTTTAAAGGTTAACAAAAACCTCTGAAAATGAAAAATAAGAAGATGAAGAAAAACCCTAGGGGTTGAAGCAGCTGGTCATGCAGGGATCTAAAAAATGACAGCAGTCGTAATTATAAACCCTTGTGGAGTAGCGAGTTGTTAATGTGAATTCTAATAGCAAGCATAGGAAAAAAAACATTTTAGCTGTGCATAACAAACAACCCTAACATCGAAGATAGCTGTCAATTTAATTAGACCTGCAGTTAGTGATCAGAATAAATTCTACAAAAATCTAGATCTATGAAGTTAAAGACATTAAACAACAAATAATAATCAAGAGTTTCTCCATGCATCCAATGAAGAAGACAATAATTTTTAACGAATTTTTTATATTATAACACCTGGGAAGGGAACATAGAAATATGTTACTAGTCCCCCTCAATGGGATGGGTTCTTGTATGTTCTCAATGCTTCATATATAATATCTCTCTCTCTTGATGGTGTAGAAAACCCAGACAAAAATGGAACTCAAAGGGAGCTCACAAGAAAAAAGTAGAAAAATATGACAATGATGAAGGATCAAAGTCAGACCAAAAGTATAGATCCAGAGTGATCTTTAGGCAACAAAACGTAGTGAATAAATGGAAAAAACCTTATATTTATAACAAAATATTCAGTTATTCTAGATATTGGTGCATAATTAAAATATTATTAACCAAATCTAGATCCAACTTTTATGGAATATTTTATTATTTTTGTTGGAGGGAAAAGGAATTTGAATTTGGTCAAATCCCTTTATTAATAAGTAACAAAAAAATAAATGATTTATTTATTATTTTGAGTATGTGGTTGAGTAATAATTAAATAAATAGTAATTTATTTATTTATTTATAAATGATTTAGTCAAATTTAACAAGGAATATTATTTACATAATGTTTTAAATAATTATTCCTAGAAAATAATAAGATAAATAATGATTTATCTAATTAATTTTCCTTTTTTGGGTTAAATATGACTATGAATATTAATTAAACAGTGTTTTAATTGAATATCCCTCGAGGAAAATCAAACAAATAAGGATTTATTCAATTATTCCTCATGGGGTTTCCTGTTTATACCATAAACAACTTAATAAATTATGGTTTATTAAGTTATTTTTCATAGTGAAATCAATTTTACTATGGTAAAATTGGTATTACATGGTGTGTTTTAATCCATCTAATAGTAACAGGTTAGATGACCAAAAAATCTTGTAACACTATCAATCATGTGTGGCCAATAACAATACCTTTGCAGATTGGCTATTGTGTTGCCTACACCGAAATGTCCAACAATCAATGAAGTGTGTGCCTCCCTTATGATATTATTTCTTTCTCTATACATAAATTTCCCAAGTTTTACAAAAAACTATTATGCACATGATAATCTAACTCTTCATTTTGGTTTCCTTGAATCAAGATTTCATACACATCTTGAAAATCATCATCATATGCATATTGTTCAATGTAACTTTCATGCATAACTGAATTTTGCTTGAGTGTAATACATGAATTTACAATAGGCCTAGAGAGCATATCAGCTACCTTATTGTAGATTCCATTTTTATACCTGATAAGCAAATGAAATTTTTATAGAAATCTCGTCCATATGAAATTTCTTGATTGCTGCAACTTTGACTGTGATTGTAAGTACTGCAATGGCTGATGGTCGGTATGGATAATGATCTCTTTCCCCATAAAATAGTGCTTCCATTTATTTACACTTTGTACCAATGCATATAACTCTTTTTCATAGGTGGGAAAGTTAGTCACAACTCCATTAAAAATTTCAGAATTAAAAAAAGATAGGCTTACCATGTTGCATGAGAACTACTCCCATGGCATAATCACTTGCATCTATTTGGATCTCAAATGGCTGTTTAAGATCTGGAAGAGCCAATACTGGTGCTGAAATTAAATTTTTCTTTAAATCATCAAATTTGTTTTTCTGCATATCTCCACAATGGAAGTCTTTCTTGACACTTGTCAATGCATGTAGCGGAGCTGCAATGGAAGAAAAATTAGCAATGAATTTCCTCCAATACTCTATTTCCCCGAGAAAGCTTCCTACCTATGTAACTCTATTGGGCTTGGGAAAATTCAAAATTACCTCTACTTTGGAAGGGTCTATCTTCAACTCACCTCCTCCAACAATGTGTGCCAAATACACTAAATATGTCTTGCCAAACTCACACTTCGACATCTTTAAATATAATTGCTCTTTTTTCAAGACATCAAGTACCTTGTTCACATGCATGACATGTTCGTCTCTTGATTTTATGAATAAAAGTATGTCATCTAAGTAAACACTGAAAAATTCATCTAAAAATGGTCTTAGTACATCATTCATGACTCTCATGAAAGTGGTTGGAGCATTTGTTAGACCGAATGACATAACTAGCCACTCAAACAATCCTTGTCTAGTTTTAAATGAAAATTTCCAAATGTCCTCCTTAGCTATTCTAACTTGATGATAACCACTTCGTAATTCTAACTTAGTGAAATATCTTTCATATTTTAACTAATCTATCAAATCATCGATGTGTGGGAGTGGGTAGTGATTCTTTACCGTGACTTTATTCAATGCACAGAAATCTATGCACATGCGCCAAGTCCCATCCTTCTTTGGTACCAAAACAATTGGTGAACCACATGGCGAAGTACATGGGCATATGATACCTTTGTTCAAAAAATCTTGGATTTTCTTCTTGATTTCCAAACTCTCCATAATTAACATGTGGTACATACTAATGTTTGGAAGTGGAACATCCTGCAGCAACTGAATCTCATGCTGAATTCCCCTCTTGGTAGGGAACCCACTTGGTTCTTGAAACATCTTTCCATTCTCAATTCCCACATCAAACAAATAAGATTTTAATTTGTCATCACATCCTTCAAAAGATTCATAGTAAACATCATCCTTTTTCTTGATCATGAGAAGCAAAAAAAATTTACTTGCATTAACTAGCCTCTTCATTTTCCCTTCATTAACTAAAGAAATATTCAGTCTTTTGTGATAAGCTCTCACAATATACTCCACCCCATCCTTAAGAAAATAATATTTGTTCTCATTGTGATAAAAAACTGATTTACTTTTATACAAATATGGACTTCCCAAGATAATCCCAGGAATGTCAAGTGGAACCACATCTAACTTGACTTCATCAACAAAGTTTGCAGTAATAGAAAATTGGAATATTCATTTCCTTGTAACCTATAAATTGGCATTCTTAAATATCCAACCCAAAGGGTATGGTTTATGATGTGGTATGGTTTCAAGGATATGCTTTTTTACCAAGTCTTATGAAATCAGGCTTTCTTATGACCCACTATCAAACAATGTATTAATCTTTGTATGATTTGAAATCACTCTAACATGGAACCATTCTATCCTTGTGTCTTCAGTTGGAGTGTTGTTGTGACTATTTTAGGAACTAGTACTTGTTATGGCTTTCTTTCCTTTATTAACCATAGCTGCAATCTTGGTCTCATCTCCGGATTCAGATCCAAGATCTTATTATGCCATGGAAATAATCTTTTGTTTCCCCTTATTATTTGGTTTCTTTGGCCTTAGTTGGGGATGTAGTTTCCAACAGTAGGCTTCATGATGCCCCTCTTTGGAACAATTTTTGCATGTAGTTTTCTCCCCCCCCCCCTCCCCCCCTTCTCTTTTTTCTTACTCTTGAATGGCTTCTTCTTACTACCCTCTTGCTGAATGTTTTTTCCCCTTGCTTCAAGATGTGTGACTTGCATACATACTTCATTTAATTTTTTTGGGTTAAACATAAGGATAGTATGTTTCAAGTAGGAATGTAAACCACCAATTTATTTCAAGAGTGTGTCTTGGGAATTCAAGTTTACTCCTAACAACAAAGCCCTCTTTCTAAACTCCTGAGTGTACTCTTGAACTTTTTTCCCTTTGAGTTGCCTAAATTTTTGCCAACTTATCATAGCTTTTTGCATATAGGCTAATGTATAAAACTATATTTTAAAGGAAGAAATGAATTCAACCCAAGAAATCAATATCTTACCATGAATTCGCATTTTCTCTTGAGTCTTTGCCTCCCACCAAACTAGTGTTTCTCCTTCTGGCCTTAATGAAGCCACCTAGATATTTATGTCATCCTCTTGTTGATTTTATATTCTGCAGTATACTTCCAATTGACGGATCCAATTGGCTAACTTCTCTACATTTACCTCACCATTGTACATGGGAAGTTCCAACTTGATTTCCAACTTGAGTAATGGAGTTTTTACTTTTGGGATTTTTGAATGAGTATGGGTGTTTTTTGTTGTGGAAGTGGAAGATGAAGATTATTATGAAGATGATGAGGATGAGGATGGTGGAGATGGAGGTGGATTTCCTCCACTACCTTTCACACTCTTCTCTTCATCCTTCTTACCATCTGAAGATCCTTCTCTGTGTGGAGGCTAAGAACCTTCTCCTGCTCTTTCTGCAGTGAATGCATCAAACATGATTTTAATCATTCTTTGAATGTCCTTAAAGTCTCTCTTGTCATATTATTCTTCTAAATTTCCATGCGTCTCTCCAACACCTGACATAATGGCTAAGGATTCAAGCTCAACTTCTGATGCTTGTACCTTTTCAATCAGCTCAGCTTATTGTGCAATTTGTACCTCTTCAATCTCAACTGCTGGAGATATAACTTGAGGTGCCTCAAGTGTAGTTTTGAGTGGAACTTTGGGTGAAGATGATTCTCTCTCAGCTCTCTTTCTTCTTGTCCTAATCTCAAGACTAACAACCAATATCTTCCTTTCTCCTCTCTAAAACTTCAACATTGTAAGCATCACAAAATTGCAACTGTTAAAGCCCTTCTTTGCACAATATCAAGCAAATAAAGAAAATAACCTTAAGAAACCTTGTGCTTTGATACCAACTTGATCTAGAATTGATTTTTAGTTAATTTTGTGCTAATATCAGTTTCATATTTATTATGAAAGTGCTTAGTTTTGCTTCTTGTACAAGGGTCTTTACATGTGATTATGATTGACAATTCAACAAACTTGATGAGATTAAGTGTAATTCATGAAAAAAAACATGGAAACTAAATGCCGAACAACAACATATAAAACACAAAAAACACAAACAACTAATTAAAATACACATGGTTTTCATGAAGGAGCTCACCCCTCCTGGGCTACATCTCCTTGGTCCAGCTTCATAGCTTCGGCCTTTGTATTAGCTTCAATTATGAAAAAGTGTTGTTACCATCTCCTGTTTCCTTTGCAACTTTCTCCAATGGCTCCAAAACATCAAAATCTACCAATAATGACTCTTACTGAGCCAAAATTTGTCAAAAATTGCCTCAGTTATAGAAAAACCAAATTTTCCTACATTTTCTCCACTAAAGCTGGAAGTCTACCAGTTAACTCCAATAAAAGTGGAGCTTCTACCGAGTTTGGTGGTTCCGCCAAATTCTCGTACTTAATGTTAAGATAAGAGAGGATTAAAGTGTAGTTAATAACTGGATTAGCGCAACACGCATTTATCCCTGATTGCAGATTAGCATGACTAATCTTGAATTAATAGTAATAAAACATGGTTTAATTCTTGTTTAAATATTTGTCGGAAATAGTGTTATGCCATCGGTCATGGTGCTTGGACATGTGGGAGGGGGCTAGCCCCATCCAAACCCCCAACTCCAGAACGAAAAAAACTTAAATAGATGTGGCACCCCATACATATCAAGGAACACGTGATGGTCTGGCGTTTGGTATAGGTGCTAGCCTGGGGGAGGTCACGGGGTTCCAATCGACCCCTACCCCTCCTTGGTCATAAACATTTGGTGAATAAAACATTGCAACAGACCTTTGCTTTGGACTTTGGATAAAATAGATATGTGATATATATATGTGCCCATAACATCTGGTTATAACTTTGGATTTTGACCTTCGTTAAAGTAAATATTCCATCCAACCTTGCCATGGGGGAGGGAAGGTGGAAGCCTCCGGTTGCACCACGTGGCCCTTCTCCATTGGCCCAAATTTCACCCATAAAAATTAATGATCCACTATATATAAAAATTGCAATCTTAGGATAAGGAGGAAAAATTTCAACTTCCCAAGCAACATTGGCGAATATGAATGTGATTCTTGTCACAGTGTCATTGGATGAAAATTGGAAAATATTCCCTGAAGATTCATATGGTGCTAACTAGACTTCCAATTCATCAGTCTATCAGTGTTCTAGACATTTTTACCGGTTTGAGAAAACGAACAACAGACCATAACTTACTCATACGAACTCGGATTTTGGTGAAATGAGTTGTGTTGGAATCCCGGTGACGAGCTCTATCCGTTGATTCTGGTTTGGATAATTTATGAGAAATTTCATTTTTGAGCTAAATACTAAGCCTCTAATCAAATATTGGGAACCAATATCTGAAATTTTTATCACATTTTCAGCAAGATTTCCCCTAGATGTTGAAAAATTTTCATCTTTTGGAACCTTGCAGAATATATTTTATGGCATAAATTACAAAATAGCTCGTTTAAAGATGCATTCAATAAGGTCATATTTCTCAAATCATAATTCCTAAAATATTGTGAACCATTATCTGAAATTTTAACCATATTATTGGCGGGATTTACCCTCAATGTAAAACAATATTGAGCATCTAAAACCCCACATAAGAAAATGTATAGCAAAATGAAAATTGATTGTACTCATTGACCCCTGCATGTCAACATGCACATATTAATTTGCACATTCCTGTAATTTAAAGAAAATCATATCACTGAAATAAATAAGATTTTGTGCTCGCTACTGCAGGGATTGAATCATTTCTACCACATTATATTCGAAAACCTTTTGCATAGCAACAACAATGCATTAGTTAATTCATAAACTAAATAAATCATGAACCATATTATCAACACCCCATGAATCACAATCCACATTGTGATACTAGTCTATAACACCCCACCCCATATTTACCCACTTTAACATACTTACAAGGGTAAAAATGAGCTCGGAGTTACTATGCATGACCCAAATTCCAAGATGCAGCTACAGAAATGGGGTTTTACTTTCCCAAACATTCCAAACACATGAGAGGAATCTAGACAAACACTTTGTAATAATAGTACCTATAGGTCATGGATGCATATTTGTATAAAAACTCATTAATTAGCCCAAAGAATCATCAGGAAGGTTCAATGTTCTCTCACGCTAGTTGCATCAAACAATAGTTATCGCATGCATTCATATAACCATTCAATAACTTATCAAGCCATGAACAAGATCCATAACAAGACCACATCATACAATAAGAATGCACCATGCCTATAACCAACATTTAAAATTAGCGAATCCATGAAAAACCATTCATAAAGTCAATCAAATAACCAATACATGTGCTCATTGATCTCAATAAGAAATAATATATAATAACATGCATAAATCCAACCAAGGCAAGGACTTCCATGTACCACCTGACCATAGATTAGGCTTAACGAATTATTTTTTTAAGCCAATCACCCTTGTGCTTATTCCAAGCATGAATGTGGGATCACATGGGATAAACCAAAATAAAGCTAACCAAGGAATCTAGAGGCTAGGCCACCTCTCTCCTTAAGCATAGTGATTTCACCTCACCAGTAAATAAATCACTAAGACCAAAAACGGCTTGTATGCTTCCAACTTTCTTCACCATACCCAAATGTTGGTGAGGTAAATCCCCTCTGTGGACAAAGGCGATCCCACTAGCCCTAGGGTGGGTCTAGCCACAAACAAGACAAGTTATAATATTGATTCCTAGTTAAAAAATGGATAGAGATTCAATAAATGACTTACCGGAGGTCCTATGCTGTTTTTGTCGTCGAAAAAAGTGGTTGCCTCTCGCTCCTGGTTTGACAAATCACGATCTGCTCGTTTTCACTCTTGGGCACATGTACACACACAAGAAACAACAATAATATACAACATACTAATTCACATATCTAACTATTAGTTAAATAAAAAAGATAACACAATGATGGAACCAACACCATCACTAGAAAATTTGGCGGAAATTCCGACGGCCAATTCGTCGCTATTCCGACACATAGTCGTCGCAAGAGCGACAGTTCGAGGGCAGAAAAACCGTGGTTTGTCATGCTGTCGCAGTTCCGACGCACGTGAAAAGTGTCGTACTATCGACACTTCTTCCGTCGCTTCCGAACAAGCGTCACTCTTCCGACGTCTCACAAACTGTCGCGCCTCTGACGTTTGTAAACTGTCGCACTTCCGATGAAATGTGGTTCGACGTTTGGAACGTCACTCTTCCGACGCTTGTAAATGGTCGCAATTCCGACCCAACGTGGTCCGACGTTTTGGACGTCGCTCTTCCGACGTCTGTAAGATGTCGCAATGCTGACGATATGTGGTCCGACATTTGGAACGTCGCTCTTCCGACGTTTGTAATCTATCGCAATTCCGACGAAATGTGGTCCGACGTTTTTATAATGTCTCTCTTCTGACGTTTCTAGGTTGTCGCAATTCCAACGTCTACAAGGCGTCGGTAGACCGACGGAGGGTTCAATTTTAAAAAAAAAATGAAACTTTAAAAGACGAGAAATGTTGTTTTGAATATATTATATGAAGTAAAACAGTCCATGAAGTCATTACATTTTCACATCTGAAGATTTGAACCCAAATATCCATCTAGAAAAGTGGAAGTCCCACCCCAGACAGTGATAGAAAAATACCCCATGTCACATACAGGGACTTGATATAAAACCCAGTAACGGTCCACATGGAGATTATCGACAAATCTGAGAAAGCATCCAAATATGCCCGAGGCATCTATAAGAAAGTGAAATAGCAGTATGTAGAATATTAAAACAACAGATAGAGTACTGACGTCCATTGTTCCAAATACAAATTAAAGTACCCAAAATCCTTGAACAGAGAAAAACGCTAATCATGTGAGTGTGATATGTCCAAAATATAAAAAGACCATCAGACCATATTAATAAACTAGCAACATAGACCAGCATCGCTAGTTTTGAAGGCAGAGTGATAAACATTAATCATTTTTTTTTCACAAGAGAAAAAACGTTGTTTTGAATATATTATATGAATTAAAACAGTCCATGAAGTTATTACATTTTCACATCTGAAGATTGGAACCCAAATATCCATCCAGAAAAGTGGAAGTCCCACCCTAGACAGTGATAGAAAAATACCCCATGTCACATACAGGGACTTGATATAAAACCCAGTAACGGTCCACATGGAGATTATCGACAATCTGAGAAAGCATCCAAATATGCCCGAGGCATCTATAAGAAAGTGAAATAGCAGTATGTAGAATAGTAAAGCAACGGATAGAGTACGTACCGACGCCAGCAACATAGACCGGCATCGCTAGTTTTGAAGGCAGAGTGATAAACATTAATCATTTTTTTTTTCACAAGAGAAAAAACGATGTTTTGAATATATTGTATGAAGTAAAACAGTCCATGAAGTCATTACATTTTCACATCTTAATATTGGAACCCAAATATCCATCCATAAAAGTGGAAGTCCCACCCCAGACAATGATAGAAAAATACCCCATGTCACATACAGCGACTTGATATAAAACCCAGTAACGGTCCACATGGAAATTATCGACAATCTGAGAAAGCATCCAAATATGCCCAAGGCATATATAAGAAAGTGAAATAGCAGTATGTAGAATAGTAAAGCAACAGATAGAGTACGTACCGACGTCCATTGTTCCAAATACAAATTAAAGTACCCAAAATCCTTGAACAGAGAAAAACGCTAATCATGTGAGGAGTGTGATATGTCCAAAATATAAAAAGACCATCAGACCATATCAATAAACCAGCAACATAGACCGACATCGCTAGTTTTGAAGGCAGAGTGATAAACATTAATCATTTTTTTTTCACAAGAGAAAAAACGTTGTTTTGAATATATTATATGAAGTAAAACAGTCCATGAAGTCATTACATTTTCACATCTGAAGATTGGAACCCAAATAT
The DNA here is from genome assembly GCA_034641835.2 of Pinus albicaulis. NCBI lineage: Eukaryota > Viridiplantae > Streptophyta > Pinopsida > Pinales > Pinaceae > Pinus > Pinus albicaulis. The sequence continues at coordinate 271,247 of JAXQQM020061586.1, read as the reverse complement.
CCATCCAGAAAAGTGGAAGTCCCACCCCAGACAATGATAGAAAAATACCCCATGTCACATACGGGGACATGATATAAAATCCAGTAACGGTCCACATGGAGATTATCGACAATCTGAGAAAGCATTCAAATATGCCCGAGGCATCTATAAGAAAGTGAAATAGTAGTATGTAGAACGGTAAAGCAACAGATAGAGTACCGACGTCCATTGTTCCAAATACAAATTAAAGTACCCAAAATCCTTGAACAGATCAAGAAAAACGCTAATCATGTGAGAATTCAAAGTAAAGTTAATCTATTAACATTGCGAATAAAATTACACCGAAGTCAAAAACATTGCTTGGCCATACTCATGGCAAATTTGTCATCAAAAAATCAAAAAATTAAGAAGACTGCCCTCATACGGGGAAACCAATCTTGAACGTTTAATTTACAGAATTCGAAAATATTACAAAGGTCCAGCACAGTAAAATAAACTAAAAGAAGCCCAATTAAGTGGGTCTGCTAAGCAAGAAAAACAAATTAACCAAACTACTCCTCCGGTGGTTCCTCCACGATTCGGCACCATCCTTCGGAAGGTCCAGGATCGCTAGGTGCTACCTCCACATGCATGCCATGGCTCCCCTCCTGAAGGCCCGAATGCTGGCTGGCTTTTTCCGAGCTCCGACCCACCGGACGGGTGCATTCTTCCTCCGTTTGGGCCTCCTCGCAGAAGACCACAGTGACTAAAGCCGTGATTCGGGGGCGGTTGAGAGAGAAATTAAAGGAAAATTGTGTAGTGTGCGTCGTGGGAGAAGGTGAACTAGCAGTGGGGAAGCCAGGAGCAGGGGAATCGATACGGTGGCCAGATCCTACAAGCCAACCCCGCCCACTCCTAGTATCTGGATATCGACCTAAGTAATACTCACTGGACTGGCCGGAAGTCGACTTTATTGAGGGGCTGGAGGGAGCGCGCCAGGGTTGACCTCTAGTACTCCCCCTGCGGCAACGCATCCTATGACACACGCGAGGGATGGGTGCAATCTCAGGTGCAGTGGGCACAAGAGGAGACGAAGAAGCAGAATTCCAATTAACAGAGGAAGACAGATAGAGACAGAACCAAGAGAAATGCAAATATGCAGCAAGGTCTAGGCAGCAATTCAGCTGGCCACTTCTCCTTATCGTCACAGTTAGCAGGCAGTGTAATCCAGCAACCGGCTTATCTGAAAAACCATGGCTAAACGCCATTTTGTCGACCCGTCTGCAATGCAATCATAGGACGCCCGTCATAATTAATCTCTGATCATTAATAATGAGAGCCGAAGGCCGGATCAAATTGGAGCATGCGGAATCTCTAAGAGGAGTGGAGGTCTGATCTTGAATAGCGTTAAAAATTAATTAATGCAGATTTGATGTGAAAACTTAATTGAACAACGTTAAATGTTAATGCAATTGATATGAAATCACCATATCCATGTCCCATCACCTTAAACGCTATCGAATGCACTTGCAGCCGGGAGCAGGGCAAGTTTTTATTGAGGACACGTGGCAGAAATTGATTGGAGCGAATCTTTGTTTGGGCCGCTCGCACAGTGGAAATCCGGACCCGTAAAATATTAGGGCGAATTTGATAAGAAATTCGCGTCACAAAATTGGCCGACATCAGTAGGCTATTTTGGAACGCGAATTTGGTTTGAATTATGGTTTATCGTCATTTGAAGTCCGGCGGGCTTGACTTAAGAACAATTTTGTTTGATCCCATCTTATAAAATTTGTGTTGGTTTTCTTTTATAATACACATATTTATAATAAATCATGGGAATACCACACTAAACACGTGGAAAATTTACATAAATAATTATTGAGAACAATCAGTTTTATGTAAAAATATCCAAGGCGAGGTCTGTGTAAAGAACCGGGGTCGTGAACACTATTCAAATATAAAAATCCCGCTTAATAAAGAGACAAAATTGTTGTGCTTTCGGAACCTGACCCGAGGATTGGACATGAGTTAACAAACAAAAGGATAGCGGAACCAGAATTTCACCCGTGGTCAAGCCCTCTACCAAAACCATGAGCGGAATCACAAAAGCAGGTTGCCCATATTGCACGGATTTTGCGGAGTAGGCGGTATTTCCTATTCGCGAGCGATTCCATAGGGAATGCAACATGTGGCGAAGTGACCCCCGGAAAACCACCGTTTAACCCACGCCATCGCACGTTAAAGCCCGACGTTGGAAGCCGAGTGAAATTTCCAAGAGTCGTTGATTTGGAGAAGGGCCATCGGACGGTGGTCGCACGTTGAACTTGCTCGGAGGTTAACTAAGGTGTGCGAAGGATAGCCAGGTACGATACGAGTGTTTGATTGGTTATTGATATATATAGGTGGGGCCGGAGTATAATGAAATTGTTTAATTAAATGATTGGCGGATAATTAGCATAAGTCTGGAGTGTGATTGTTGTAAGGCTGGGTGGTGAAATATAGAGCCGAAAGTTCATTACAAGTTATTTATTTAAAAGGAAACGCGGAGTATAAATACAAAGTGTTGAAAGTTAAACATTGGTTATAAGGATTGGAGATAATATAAAGTCGCGAATATAAATTAAAGTCCAACCATTGTGGATAGTATTTATTTATCAAATTCTACGAATTTGATAAATAAACCCGAAGAAAGAAGAAGTCAATTAAGACTCAGGCTGGAGGAAAAGAACGGGGTACACCAAGGGAAAATGCTGACAGAGCGATTGTAGACACACCACCTCTCCTTAGGGGTCCAATTTCAGTTTTGTTGCATCACACGATGATCTCTCTTCTCTGGCATTTACTTGTATTGAAGATCACTATTCTAGGAATAAGGAGTTATTTTCTCCAAAAATAACCCTAGCAAAACATTGACAATGCATCAAGGATATATTTCTATTCTTCATAAGCACATTTGTTCTACTTCTAAATGATGTCTTGGAAGTGGTTGTTGTGCTGGAAATTATTCACCAGTTGGTTTCATACCAAATTCTTTTTCACATTTTCAGCATCCAATACATGAAAAAGATAATGGTTTAAAACAACATAAATATTTGAAATTTTGCAAGAATTGTCTAGCACACTTTGAATATGAATTTTGAAGTCAAGTGCATGATGCTGTATAGGATCAAGTGTCATTTTGAATACCAAATGTTTCACAAGAAACTTCTCAACATGCTACCCTGCGGTAAGGATTAAATGACAATATTGCATCAACTATTTCCATAATAAAAGTGCACCTCGGCCATAAGACTAAACAACTACAAATGTTGTAGATCTAACAAGACCACACAATCAAATGTATTCCACAAGGCCAATACTGTATGAAAAATGAAAAAGGAGTTTGCAACCAAAAATACCTTAGGCAACTAATTCAATTAGATACACCAAACCATCAGCAAAAAGGAAAACCAGCCTACTCAAAAGGCAAGCATTTACCTCCTTTGACAAAATTTTGAGTTCCAAAACAAGGACCTTTATTGTCTTGTCAATGCCCCTAGTAATTTGAATGGGGTTTGCACCTGCTGCAACAACCTAAACAAAAAGGTTTCATTTCAAATTATTTTCCACAAATTTAAGATACAACCATTGTCAGTTTTGTATTTCCTAATAAGCTCATAAATTTTGACAAAAGACCCAAAATTTTTTAATACCTGATAGCAATTTTTTCACTCAAAAACTATCTTAGACTCAATAAGCCCAACCCAAAACTAAAAAACCAAACACCATAAGACCCTACAAAAATGAATAGATGATCTTAATCCAGTACTATCGACAAAAAGTTACCCTTACACCCTCACTTATTAAACCCTGTGCTGTTGAATTTTAACTTCAACTACTGCAGCAGAAGGACGGATGCAGCAACAACATTTTTTTTTGGAGGTTACTTGCACGCCCTCCAGAAATTTAATTCAGCATTTAAAATTCCTGCAATTTTTTTTATAGACGATCACAGCCATATTTCTGTACAGGATTGTATTTAAACACAACAACCAGCATTAACGCAATTCACCAACCAGAAATTAAACAAACAGAAATTTACTCGACAGTTTTGTAAATTCAAAAGGAGGACACGTGGAGCATTAATATTGGATTGCATGAAATTGAAGGGAATCTGAAAACCTGAAAACCGGACCCGAATTTTTTATAAGGCACATTGGATTGAGAATTCGCGTTACAAATTAGGCAGACGTCAGCATCCCATTTTGGAACGCAAATTTGGTTTGAAATTCAATCTATTTAGACTTTTGAAGTCCGACGGAAAGGGTTCTTTAATGTTTTGATAGTTTAATATATACATATGTTATATATATATCATATGCGAAATGATAGGTGGGCCATAGAATTTAGTTTTAATTTTATTTTTTTTAAAAGAGGGTTTATTATAATATGTTTTATATGTTCCGGCATATAAAAATAAAAAGGTCGAAAAAGCTTGGTAGTTTTTTTTATAGACAATACGTAAATTTTTTATTACATAGCGGTGTGTAAAAAGTGAAAAACTGAGTGTAACTTTTTAAGTGTGTATGCACAGCAGTGCGAAAGGGAAAAACATAGCAGAGTGTTTTAGAGACAGAGTATGTTTGTTTTGAACAGACAGTGAGTTGGTTTTATGCACTGCGTTTTGTAGCAGTCATAATTTTGTAATCCCTCTCGGTGAGGAAGTAGTGTAATAGTTTTTTTTTGAGTTATTGAAGGGAATAGAAGTTTGTTTTCAAAGTATTGAAACTCTGTCTCCTGTCAAAGAAATTTTTATTTTCTCTGTGTTAGAAGAAGGGAGATTTATTCTCCATTCATTGTTCTGGAATTTTTCAATATTCCAACATGTGCAAGAACAACAGATGTTGTGGTTCCATCCCCAGCTAAATCATTTGTCTTTGCCGCGGCTTGCCTTACCAACTTGGCCCCAATATTTTCAACTGGGTCCTCTAATTCAACCAATAAAAAGGCCAAAACCATAGCATTGAGATACATTTCATTACACTGTCAATAACAATAAAATTTGACTTAGCCATAACCCTTTCCTTTTATTGTTGTGAAAATCTTTATGCATTACTCTAATGTGGCTAGTCCACAGGCCAAGTAGACTACTAGGTAACAAATATGTTTCCTTTCACCTTTGAGTTTTCAAATTATGCCTACCAAATCTAAGACATTTAAGAGGGGGAACTAATACAACGTTAAAAATAAAACCAGAGCACACATCTACAAATTACCTCCTTAGCTATTGTCACACCATCATTAACTATTTTCGGAGAACCATGCTTGCTCTCCAAGACAACATTTTTCCCTTCGCCCCAAGGGTGACTCCAACAAGATTAGCAAGTTTGTTCACACCGCCTGCAAGACAAATTGACAATGCTTTCAGTAAGTGTGCAATTGAATGCCAGGCCATATGCCAAAACAACCCTCCATGAAAAATTAAAATAACACATTAAAATAGAATATAAGTGGACAAGGAAAGATCCACCGCAGTGAAGTTTCACGTGCAGGTGACCTTCCTTTAAACATACTTTTTTCTCTGACCTGCAATTTTTTTGTCACTGAGACATCCTTGTTGAAGTACAACTCCTTTTCCATAGCTCTTGTATTAACTACCTTCTCTCTGTCGCGTAATCTCATATTCCCTCTCCTGCTTGAGCGATTAAAGGAAATGGGTGAAAAAACTGAAAGAGAAGACAATTGTCTGCCATAAGTATCAAACATTGCACCCAACTTCTTCCCCTTTCCATTGTTACCCAATGGGGTAGAAGTGGCAATTGTTGTCATACCGCCCAAAGCAGAGGCCATCTTCTCTATGATGAATATAGAATTACAATATCTTCATATTAGTATGAACCTTAAAAAACATGACTCCCATTGCTAAAAACCACTTTTAAGTTGTAACATGCAAACTAAACAACTATCGCAACTTCTGGAGCATTACGAGAGAAACAACCAAAGAGAAATACAACCACAATCCTCATTTTAATGAGACCGGACTATATATTTTCATTAAGATAATAGAAAGAAATCACGACTATATTAAGGCCAGCACAAAACAATCTTTAACCCGTGTCTCTCGCGGCCTTCAGGTTGCCATGCTAGAGGTTGCATATTTTTAATTTAAATTCTTGACCTCTCGTGCCCATCTATGAATGCATCCAATGGGATATCTACATCAAATGCTCCTTTATATCCCCAAAAACAAATTCCCTACTACAAGAGCACCGGTATTGATGGATCACCCCACACCATCCCACCCACTAGAAACGGTGAAAAAGGAAACCCGAGAAAACTTCTGAAATATCTTAAGATGACTATATGGGTGGTTCTTATGAATCAACCAACCATTTAGAACATGCTCATCAATCCAAACCATGAGTATTATGTGACGATATTCAAGAAGGCACTGAATCGGATTTCAATGATCTCTCTTCTCTGGCATTTACTTGTATTGAAGATCACTATTCTAGGAATAAGGAGTTATTTTCTCCAAAACTAACCCTAGCCAAACATTGACAATGCATCAAGGATATCTTTCTATGCTTCATAAGTACATATGTTCTACTTCTAAATCATGTCTTGGAAGTGGTTGTTTTGCTGGAAATTATTCACCAATTGGTTTCATACCAAAGTCTTTTTCTCATTTTCAGCATCCAATACATGAAAAAGATAATGGTTTAAAACAACATAAATATTTGAAATTTTGCAAGAATTGTCCGGCACACTTTGAATATGAATTTTGAAGTCAAGTGCATGATGCTGTATAGGATCAAGTGTCATTTTGAATACCAAATGTTTCACAAGAAACTTTTCAACATGCTACCCTGCAGTAAGGATTAAATGACAATATTGCATCAACTATTTCCATAATAAAAGTGCACCTCGGCCATAAGACTAAACAACTACAAATTTTGTAGATCTAACAAGACCACACAATCTGGAGAACTAAAGCTCATCACCAACCTGAGATTGACAAATTTACATTATGTGACCTATGAAATCGTAAATGGAGAAATCATAGTAACAATAAAGTAACCTATGTAACAATAAAGTCGGATTCATCCTGGGAGTGGTAATGGGAGAAATCATAGTGAACAAAAGGAAACATGCAGAGTTGCTTACAATCAAATAGATGAAAAAAAACATACAAAAAACCTAGATAATAATCATGAACAAGCTTAATATTGAATTATGAACTGTAAAGGAACTTACAAAATGTGACATTACGAACCTGGTCAAGCGCACAAGAAAAAATATCCTGGACATGACCCTGGTTGACAAATTGTATTGCTCATGATGTAAGAGGATTTGTACCTGCACTTCCAAGTCAATCAAACTCCATCATTATCTATACAATAAATACAAGTAATTGATGTAGTATTTTTTACTCTAAGATGCATTCTTATGATAATGTTAGAACATATGTTGAAAATGTCAAAAAATACCTGAATAAGCTCCTCTTCATTTCAAAAACAATTTATTGGAGTCGCATGAACTTGGAACAAGCCTCCCACGATCTGAAAGAGTAGCAACTAAGTCAACAATGACTTTTTTGTTGCTACACTGGATCAAGGGAGGTTTGCTCCAAAATTAAATCACTCCAATAAATTATTCTCTACTAAACAGGGCCAATGCCCCGTCCCCCCCCCATTCCCCAATACCCAATCTATATTTCATTTTTTACTTTCATGATCATAAAAAAAAATATTCAATAACTAATAAAAAAACAATTCAACAAAAAGTACGCAAGGAAACATTGCAATTAATGCTTGACATAAAAATAGTATGATAAATGAGTTTTTTATATAACGCAAAAACGTTCCAAGTATGGTAACGTTTGTCTTATAATAATACAATATTTTACATTATCAAATTTTCTTTTTCTTCTTCCTATTTCTAAAGCTCCTAATTACATCATCAATATCATCGTGCTCTGCTCCTGTTTTGTGCCTTTCGAGCCGCATTGCTGACCTAGTTGCGTAGTCACGATGTCTGGTCTCATCTAGTGACGGGGCATCGCCTACAAAAACAGATAATATTAAATTTTAATTGTCAGTTTTTAAATATCATTGAACTATTTCGGTAATATTAATAAAAAAATTGCAATGAGATTATTTACCTGGTGCACCAGTTGTCGCCACTGACCTAGTTGCGTAGTCACGATGTCTGGTCTCATCTAGTGATGGGGCATCGCCTACAAAAACAGATAATATTAAATTTTAATTGTCAGTTTTTAAATATCATTGAACTAGTTTGGTAATATTAATAAAAAAAATTACAATGAGATTATTTACCTGGTGCACCAGTTGTCGCCGCTGACCTAGTTGCATAGTCACGATGTCTGGTCTCATCCAGTGACGGGGCATTGCCTACAAAAACATATAATATTAAATTTTAATTCTTAGTTTTTAAATATCATTGAACTAGTTCGGTAATATTAATAAAAAAAATTGCAATGAGATTATTTACCTGGTGCACCAGTTGTCGCCGCTGACCTAGTTGCGCAGTCACGATGTCTGGTCTCATCCAGTGATGGGGCATCGCCTACAAAAACAGATAATATTACATTTTAATTGTCAGTTTTTAAATATCATTGAACTAGTTCGGTAATATTAATAAAAAAAATTGCAATGAGATTATTTACCTGGTGCACCAGTTGTCGCCGCTGACCTAGTTGCGTAGTCACGATGTCTGGTCTCATCCAGTGATGGGACATCGCCTACAAAAACATATAATATTAAATTTTAATTGTCAGTTTTTAAATATCATTGAACTAGTTCGGTAATATTAACAAAAAAAAATTGCAATGAGATTATTTACCTGGTGCACCAGTTGTCGCCGTTGGGACTGTTGCCCTGTCTTCCTCTCTGGTGGTAAGATCCTCAAGGGAAACATTATCTGTCATTTAAACAAAAAACGTTATAAGGACAACCATCAAGTTATAATTAGAAAAAATTATAAGTGGAAATTAATTACCGTTACGGCCCTCACTGATAGTAGCATTGTCAGCATGGTCCCTACTACAATGATCAGGTTGCACGTGAGGATCATCTACATTTGGCTCTAAAACTGAGTTATTTGTGTCGTCAGTAGTGTTGCTCCCCTGATTTAAACAAAGTTGTTAGACATTAAATTTATGGATGAAAACAAACATATTGAAATGTTAATGTTTTATCTTATCAGGCATTCTGGATCTTGGGACCTGCCCCAAGCTTATGCGACGTTCAACTACGGCTTGATAGCCGAAATGGAAAGCGATATTTTTATCTTCATCTATAGTTTCTGTTCCGAATTCATCACCCTACATTACATATGATTGTGTATTTTTAATCATATTTGAGAGGATTACAAAAACGTTGGAAGGCGATACAATTAATTATAAGACGTTTAGCTACTTAATTACAATTCTTGTGGCCAATTTCAAGTAGCCGCCCTGGCCTAGCTTGTGATGGCCCTTTTTTTCAATCCTAGATTTGGTTGCCTTTGAGGTGTCAGGAAACCTAGCATCAAAATATTAAAGTCATATATGACGTAGCACACTATTATTTTAGACATAGAGAAAATTAAAGCTATTGAATTAAAGTTGTAATTTACCTTGCGGGTCCAGTTGGCATTTTTCCTTCTTTCTTTGCCCTTTTCTCTTTTCCGTCATGGACGAGTGCTCTCCACTCACTCTCTGGAACTGTGAGAGGACGCTCATATCTAGGGTTAAAATGCAATTGCATCCTATAGGTATCCCTGGTATACTTCAAATATTTTCCGGCTACCCGAGCCACCGATGTTCTGTCAAATGTGCCGACCCCAAAAAGGGCTTCTAGATAATCTATAAGTTCTTTTTTCAGGTTGGAACTCTGGGAATTCCACCCTGTGCGTATGGTTGGGCCAAAAATTACCAACGCATGGCTCTCTAGATACCTGTAGAACTCATTGATTCCTACACAGAAGAAAAAGAAGATATTATCATTAATTTAAAAATAAAAATCATGATAAATATTTTTTAGATAAAGTACATGAAATAGTTAAAATATTAAAATTTACCTGGGAGTTGTACATGCTTTATAGGGACACCTTCATCATTCACCAACAACGTGCCATTAATGGTCCCTGTGGAACTGACACGTGTAGCTCCAGGAAACGCAATAATGTAGCTGGCCATATCAGCCTAATCATTGCCAACACGTTCAGCAGTTGGCTGGGTGTCTGCTTGGGCAGGGTGTGTTTCTTGGTTGGCACCTAAATGAGTAGAAGGTGTACGAGAGGGTTGCTGGGCAATCTCTTTCCCTTGTGTCCCACTACCACCAACACCGAATTCAGCAAGTGCCAGAAAACGCTACATACAAAAGAACTTTTTGTTAGTTTAGTCACTGTAAAAATTAAAAATCAAACTATCACAATTCATCTCATGCAGAACAAAAAAAATATCCTTTTGAATTTTTATTATTACCTGATATGTTTCTAGATGGCTCATAAGTTTTTTTATCCTCTCTTCTGTTTTAGGTGTTTGAGGCACATCTATCAAAGTATTAAATTCCGACCTTGCATCTCGTGCCTTTTTCCGCAACAAGAACACTGGAGATAGGGATGAAGAAAGCTCTTCCTCAAAGAGGGAATCATCAGGCGTACCATGGCTAGGTGTCTGCATATTTGAACAAAATTAATATTATTTCAATTATGTAAATAACTAAAATACATGAAGATAGAGCAATGCTGGAACTTTACATGTTCTTCCGCTGGCCTCTTTCCGCGATCATCCCGTCTCGGGGTTGTTCCTGCACTGCTCTGATCAGTCTGCCACATTGCAATAAAATTATAAATGTAAAAACTTGAAAACAATATCTAACTTGAAAACACAAAATGAAAACTGAAATAATTTCTAATAAGACACCGAAAGACGGAGTTAGAGTTTCAAATATGCCTTGCATTGAATTCAGTCCTGGAAACATGTCATTGCACATTAAGGCACCCAAACAAGAGACGAGTTGACAATGAAGACCTTATTGAATATATTGTTGGAGCAACTTCTAATAAACTTGTTGTGAAGACCTTGAGGACATTTTTGGAGCAACATTGTTGAAGCTGATGGTATAGCATTGTTGGAGACGATCTTGAAGGGCCTTGAAGTGAAGCTTTTGGAGCAAGTATTGAAAAATCCTTAGAGCATTTAAGTAAGGCACTTTCTATCTTCCATCACCTTTTTCCTTTCAATATCATTTAAACGATTTTTTTGATATTTAATGTTTGAAATCACGTTATAATTCCTTGATTATATGTGTTTGGGGACTTTCCCTTTGAAATTACCCAAAAATACCCTGGCAATTTTATCTTCAGGATGCATGTCTGACCCTATTGTTCAATATTTTGATTGATAGTAGTAAACATAGAGAGTTAGGGGGCTCTTGACTTGGTTTGGTTAGGCCATTAGATCCCTAACATCTACTAGGGAGAACCCCCCTTGAGTTGGAGGAGAGCTAGCCCGAAGTGAAAAGAGGTTGGTGAGGTGACAATGGCGCTATTGAATTACACATGGTATCACACTTTAGCTTTAGGACTTTATCTTGAGAAGTGCGAGATTTTGATATATCAATTCTCAAATTGTTTACAACACTATTGTTAAGAACTAATAAGAAGTGATGTTGAGGGGTTTTTGGGTATAAGAAACAATACCATTTTAAAACTAGGGTTCTTAGTCCTTGCCATTCCTTCACTTGGGCCTAGGGGCACACTAGAGTAATTTCACACTAAACCATGCAAACTTAAAAGTAACTTAATAGATCCATAAAGTAATAATAATCATAATTCATAATTTCCTATTGTACGATATGATGCAAATTATTCAAACATGAAGCAATGAAGACATGCAATGTATGAATTTCAAGATTGATGAACCAATACAAGAAGTTAGAAACTACAACTTTGATTCAATACTCTGTGTCCTAACTCCAGGAAGGAATCTAGTTTGTAGTACGGAACATGCATCGTGTATTATCAATTCTTAATTGACAACAACTAAAGGACATCTACCTCATCAATTCCTTCCCATTTTGTGTTTTTATGTTATATTCCTTATAAAAGTGTCAAATTTCTCTCAAAGTAAGCAACCATTGAATAAAATAAAAAATAGTTGAGATATGATTGAGAAATGGTCATTTATTTCTTGAAAGGATCTTCACAATTTCTTTGGTTTTTTTTCATCTCAAGAAACAAGAAATGACCTAAGAAACTACTGTGATGTAATATAAGAAACAACACAGTGCAATGGCCATTTTCAAAGCCAAATGATGTCCATTGAGGACATGGCCTTTATTTGGTTCCTGTTTCATAGGAGTTTCGGGTAGAAATGAACTTTGTTGTACCATGTTTCCTAGTAGTAAAAGGAACTCTGTCTTTTTCCATGGGAAATAATTTACCTTTCCTTTTTCAAGATAATATAAATCACAAAAAATATGAAGTATACTGCACACATTCTTGGATAATGTGAAAGTGGAAAAGGAATACCCTACACAAGTGATGCACACATGTACATTTGAATACTAATAGGTTTTGTAGTTGAAATGCAATGCTTGTTTTCATTTAAATGTAGGGTTTTTAAAGCAGGGAGAAATAATGGCTGCCAAATTAATAAGCGTTTCTTTGGGAAAAATTTAAATCTTGTATTGGGCGATGAAGATAATAGAGGGCATTGAATCTTGATTCTTGACATCTAGAGAGAACCCTACAGCCTAACACAATCCAATGGAATTGACCAAAAAAACCCAAATAGAGTCAAACCTACTATAGGAGGAAGGGCCTGCAATAAGAACTTACCATTTTGCAAGAGGCGGGGGCGAATGTTGTTTTGCAAGAGCACGATGCGAATATTTATTACGGGGCGAGGGCGAATGCGGGCGGGCTTGTTACACAGAGGCGAGGTGAATGCGGGCGAATGCGTGCACGAGAGGTCGGGAAGGCGAATGCGAGGCGAATGTTAACGAGAGCTCGGGCGATCTTGAGGGCGAATCTTTGTTAGAAGAGATGAGGGCGAATGCTGAGGGAGAATTCTGTTCTGCAAGAGCGGAGGGTGAATGCGCACGTGATATCAGACGTTAATGTAGCACAAATGTACATTTGAACACTAATATATTTTTGTAGTTGAAATGCAATGATTGTTTTCATTTAAATGTAGGGCTTTTAAAGCAGGGAGAAATAATCACTGCCAAATTAATAAGCATTTCTTTGGGAAAAATTTAAATCTTGTATTGGGTGATGAATATAATAGAGGGTATTGAATCTTTATTCTAGAAATCTAGAGAGAACCCTATAGCCTAACAAAATCCAATGGAATTTACCAAAAAAATCCAAATAGATTCAACCCTACTATAGGAGGAAGGGCCTGCAGTAAGAACTTACCATTTTGCAAGAGCTGAGGGTGAATGTTGTTCTGCAAGAAGTTTGAGGGTGAACGCGAGAGCGAATCTTGAGGGAAAATTTTGTTACCCAGAGGCGAGGAGTGAATGCGGGGGCGAATCTTTCGTTACACGGAGCGGAGGCGAATGCGCGCGTCACAGAATTAACGTAGCTATTGCGACGGATACGAAACAATAAAATAATTTTTATGTAGCGCACATATAATTTTATTATTTTTATTTAGCGTGCATATAAGTGTCGTTATACGAAGCCGGTGGAAAAAGCATCGCTAATGCGACAAACCTAGATAGGTTGTCAATTGCGACACTTAGACATTGTGTCGCACTTGCGACGTTTGGAGAACGTCGTCGCAATCGCGACGCCTTGGGGCATAGTGTCACAATTGCGATGTCTTCCTCCAAACGTCTCAATTGCGACACTTTTCTAAGTGTTAGTATTGCGACACTTTTCTATAAACGTTGGTATAGTGACGGTTTCGGATGGGATGGAAAAAATTTGGGGAAATTTCCGACATTTGGTCAAAAGCGTCGGAATTTCCGCCAAATGTAGTAGTGATGGATCCAAGGATAGCGATTGGAAAAATGTATTTTTGTCTCTTTCCTCATTGCATTGTAAGCATTAGTTAAGAAATCTTATGATAGAAATAATCTCGTGTTGCTAGACCCACTCTAGGGCTAGAGAGAAAGCCTCTGTCTGCAGAGGGGATTTATCTTGACAACACCTATATACTCCTACAAGGTATTTTCCTCACCAATGAAGCCGGTTATCACTCAGATTTTCCTTGAAGTTGTTGGGAAGAGGAAAGGAGTCCGAGGTAACCACAAACCAACTTTTAGGTACAAAATCTAGCCAATCTGTACCCAGAGAGGGCTCTCTCTATAAAATTTAGCTTTGTTTTAGAAGATATCAGGCTAGTTATAAAGTCCAAGGGTTTTGATTTGAGTTTTGGTGATGGAATTAAATAGTTGAGGGAAAGATTGAGTAATTTAGGCCATTGGGCTAATGGAGTCAAAGAGGATAACTTAACTGAATTAAGTCTCTTAACAAAATATGGTTTCACAGGGCAAGATAATCAAACAGGGAACAATTATAGATCTCAAGTGAATGGGATGAACTCAAATGGATGAAGGGAAATTAAGAATCCTTCAACACATTCAAAAGAGGGAAATTGAGTGATTATTAATGAAGAGAAATTAAGTATTCTTTACTAAATAATCAAAATGCTTAAGCTAGAAAAATAGGAGAAATTAAGAATTCGATGTTTAAACCAGTTCAAAAGAAAAAATTTAGAATAACAACGATTAAAATGAGATTGCACTTAAGCACTTTCTGATTTATTCCTTTTCGTTAATCATTTAGAAATGAAACACAGATGATATAGTAAACAAATATAAAGACTTCAACACATAAGATATAGATGACTTATTGATCCATATTCTAACACAAGAATCATGTAAAAAGTCTTTCGCATCAATTCCTCATCCAGCTAGCCACACAAAATTTCTCCAATAGCACTTTATTCCAAAATAGTCAATGTTACAACAAAGTCTAAAAAATCCACCCCTCAATACTCTGATTGAGGGAGTATTTATACAAAAAGTTATAAAAAATATTTCATAACAACTTGAGATATAATCTAGGATGACTCGTAAGTATTTTACAACAAACTAGAGATAGATGGTCTCGTAGATAAGAGAAATGATAACCGATGTTGTGCTATTTCCTTCTTTTGAGAATGTGCTGGAGGCAAGCCCTATGATTTGGCTTGCTGCTGTCCTCTTCAATAATTCTGTGTTGGCTGCTCCGTTTAACTGATACTCTTTAACTGCACTGATACTCTTTAATCCTTCTTTATCATGACTTATTGTAGTACATAATAAAAAATTCATGTAAGGATAGTTTTTAAAAAATTTCTAACATTTCTTCCCACCATTTATCTTCTGGTATTCTGGTTCTTATGGATTCAGAAATGAATTGCGGGTTTTGATGAAAAAACGGGCACAATCACAGGTTTAGGAATGAAATTGTAGTTTTGGGACTTGAGGAATGAACTAAAGAGCAATCTTGAACCCTGTCTCAGTTTTTCCTGTGGAATTTAAAACAAGACCAGGATTTATACAGAGCTCAACGGGAATTTGGGTAAATACATGTTTTCCGGGAACTAAACAGTGATGAAAATAGGTGCTGGTTATGGCGGATGAACTCTGAATTATTCGACTGCAACTTTCTTCGGTAAGGTAACGGTTGGAAAACTTCGACAGTTGATTTTCGAAATTCGTTGCATGGGACACTGGTCGCTGTATGAAATAATGTGAAAATGACATGGGTTCTTTTGTTTTATTCACAAAGTCAAAGGTTGGCGGGGTTTTTTTATTTTTTAATGGATGACGTCAGAAAGTACGGAGGCTTCGTCACGGGAGGAAGGCGGTAAGTGGTTTCCATCGCATCGCTTTTGGGGAAGAGTGGTTTTCAACGGAGTGCAAGCGATTCCATACGATGGACGACACGTGGCACGACATTGTTCAAAAAACCACTTGGCCATCGCGCATTAACTTTCGGACGAGGATGGGCAGCGATATGGACAACAATCGTAGATCTTGAGTTGATAGATCGAACGGTAGTCGGGAAAGGAAGATGACGGGGAATTAAAATGGCGGGCCCAATGCAATTTATTAAAAATAATCGCATCGGGGACGATTTGATTGGCGGATTAGGTTATTAATTAACCTGGAGGGTTAATTAATCCCTTTATACAACGGAGGTCAGGTTCATTTATTAATTGGAAATTTCAACCAATTAATGAATTTTAATAAATATATGGTTATTTTTCAACCAACGGGGCGGGATATATATTATATGGGAATTATTTAAATTAATATGGGGAAAAAGGGAATTTGCATAGGGATTTAAATAATAAGTTAAAAATTAATATGGAAATGAATGAAGCGCTAAGGGTAAAACATCAAGGTAATGTATTTAACTTATGCTTTTATGAATAGGGTTTTTATGAAATATTGCATGATTTTCCTAAGTAAAATGGGATTTTACTTAGGAAAAGATTTTTTAGAAGTGAGTGAATGTCATTATGAATGATTTTAAGTACTTAGGATTTTCCAATTATTGGGCCGAGGGTCCGGTCCCTCCAAAAATCAAGGAAATTCCTTGAGCCCCTTTAATTTTCAAATGCCTTAGTACTTAGGGGAAATTAGTGAAATTTTTAGGGAAAAATGAGCAGGGAAGTTAATAATCTGACTTTGCTTTGTTTGAAATTCTTCCAGTGTAGTGTCTGCCTTAGCAATTGTGATGAAAGTAAAGATCTAACACATCTAGAGTCATTATCCATCACATGTAATTCTGCAACAACATCTACCTACCCTACGTACTTTACCCTACCATTTTTTCTTCTTTATTAGGGTGCACTTAGACTGGCAAATCCTCATCACACTTTTTCTTTTACATATGAAAATATATCTAATTCTAACCTTATTAAATCCAAGGGCTCAGATTAAACTGTTGAGCTCCTTTTATTTACTCTACCTATCTACTTATCTGCCAAGATTAAACAGTTTGGTCATATTTTATTCTCTATCTCTAAAACATAAAATTGAAAGATGAACTAGCCAAGCTTAAACTGTTTGACTATTCATAAATTGTGGCATAAATTACAAGTTGCACACAATTTGTTTATTACATAAGAGAAAAAAGGTAGTGGCATTTAGACTTGCACACTTTCCTTGGCCTTTCTTTTGGTGGGGTTCATTTTCTTTCACTTTTTTGGCCATTTTATTCTTTTCACCCTTTGATTTTTCTTTTAGGGTATACCCTCTTTACATTTTTTAATTTTTTTGATTTTTTAACAATATGGAAAACCTTTGCAACAAGAAAAGGTATGAACATATTATATAGCTTATCAAGTCAATCATGATATATGACACCTATTGGTATAGGAATCTAACTCTGGCTCCACTTGGGGATGGCTTTTCCTGGTGAAAAGTCAAGAACAACAGGTCAGTTGCCTCAGAATGATTTTGAATGGACCATGGAATCTTCTTCTGCTTGTTGCTTTATTGTATGTATGACAGTAATACTTCTGAAGCTTAGGGCCTTCTCCTCGGGCTTCAACTCCAATAAGTTACTATCCACTCCAAACTGATACATTACAAAGGATATAGTATGTACATGTTAAAAATCAGGATATCCTAATAAATAGGATCAAAGTAATGTTTCAACATTCGACCATTAACTGGTCCTTCTTCAGTTTTTGTACCATCCAAGTTTTTCAGAAAATATGCATTATTTCCTTGTAAAGCATGAATAATATAAGGTCCTTTCCACAGGAAGTCAAACTTCCCATGTTTTCACTTATCTTCTCTTCTGGAATCCCATCTTAAAACTTTGTTTCCCAGTTGGAAATCTTTTGCCTTGGTCCTTTTATCAAATATCTTCTTTAGTTTCTCCTGCAATACTTGGGATATTTGATAAACTTCCTCTCTGGTCTGCTGCAAATTGATAGTCTGATTTATTCTCCTTTGAATATCATTTGGTTCAACCTGAGCTTCTTGAAGTAATTTCATTACAGAAACTCCTAAAGATGAAGGAAATATAGCTTCAATACCATAGACTAACTCATAAGGACTGGTCCCAATAGATTTTTTGGTGGTGAGTCTGTCTGCCCATAGTGCATTTATAAGTTTCTTGTGCCAATTTTTCTTATTTTCCTCCAATAATTTCTTAATAATATTAATGAGATTCTTGTTGGAAGATTCAGCCAGTCCATTACCCTAAGGGTAATAGGCTTTGGAATGGCCTAAGGTGATATGATATTTATTGCAAAAACTTATCATCTTCTTGGATTTGAAGGCAGCAGCATTATCTTTTATGATTTTCTCAGGACAGCCAAATCTTGATAATATATTGGTTTCTAGGAATCCTATGATCACAGTGTCATTGGCTTGTCTAGAAGGAATTGCTTCAATCCATTTAGTAAAATAATCTGTGGTTGTGAGGATCCATTTGTGTTGGCCAGAAGAAGGAGGATGGATTTCTCCAATGAAATCCAGGCCCCATTGTTGGAAAGGTTTTTCAGTGGAAATTGGTTTCAAGGGTAAAGGTAATAGTTTTCTCTTGCCTTCAAAATTTTGAAATTTATGGCAAGCAGTGACAAATTTATTTACATCAGAGAACAAGGTTGGCCAATAAAATCTAGCTCTTAGGATCTTATCTGCAGTTGATTTCCAATAAAGGTGTCCACCACAGTCTCCTGCATGGAATTCATTGAGAGCCTTGTCAGCTTCATCTTTTAACAAACAATTCAATAGAATGCCATCATGATTTTTCCAAAAGAGAACATTATCTAAAATACAAAATTTTAAAGATGTCATATTTAAAAACCTTTTCTTTGTTCTAGATAACCCTGGAGGAGCCTGCAAGTTTAACAATACATAAATTGTATCATCATACCAAGGTGAATCTAAGAAGGCCTGGCTGATTTGTGGAGTCGCCATCTCCTGTTCGTCAGCCAGTTCATTAATATCCAGGGCTTGGCAATTTGTTTCTGTCATGAGTTGAGCCAATCCCTGTCCTTTTATAAGCTTTGTAGGTTTTATTTCAATATCATACTCTAATATGGTAGCAATCCATTTACCTCTTTTTCCCTCAATTCCATCTTGAGTTAAGATGTCTTTGACAATAGCATTTGGTACATAGGCTATCGCATGGGAATACAATATATAGATTCTAAAATATTTAATAGCTTTTATGAGTGCAAAAGCTTGTTTTTCCATGATGTTGTATTTTAATGATACATCCCTTAGTGCTTTACTAAAAAAGGCTATAGGTTTTTCACATCCTTGATCATCCTTTTGTAATAAAACAGCTGCTACAGTATGTTTTGATGCAAATGAAAATATTATGAAGTCTCTATGAAATTGTGGACTGGTAAGAAGTGGTGTTCTAGTCAAAGCCATTTTAATTTCTTCAAATGCTTGTTTGGCTTCTACTATCCATTTAATACTTGAATCCTTTCTTAACATGTTAGTAAGCAATCTAATTAATTCAGCTAAGCTAGATATGAATCTTCTCAAAAAATTGATTTTTCCTATGAAAGCTTGAAGTTCTTTAACATATCTAGGATGAGGTATCTGCAATATAGCTTCTATTCTAGCAGGATCAATTCTAATACCATCTTTGGAAATGATATGGCCCAAAAGTTTACCTTCTTCAAGACCAAACAAGGACTTTTTTTGATTCAAAGAGATACCATACTTTCTGCATTTTATGAATACTTGTCTGAGATGGTCCAAATATTGCTGATCTGATTTAGAAAAAACAGTTAAATCATCTAGATATATAACAAGAAAGTCATGAATTTCTTTTGTAAATGCAATGTCCATTTCTCTTTGGAAGGTTGCTCCAGCATTTTTAAGTCCAAATGACATTTTAACGTACTTGAATGTACCCCATGGTGTTGTAAAAGCTGTTTTTTCCTGGTCACCAGGATGGACAAGAATTTGGTTGTATCCTAAGAACCCATCTAGAAGAGAAATCCTTGAAGCACCTACTACCCTTTGTAAAATGTGATCCATTTTGGGCAAAGGGTAATTATCCTTCAAAGAAACCTTATTAACATTTCTTAAATCAACACATAATCTTCTCTCTCCAGTTTTCTTCCTAGTAGCGACTAAGTTAGACACCCACTCTGAAAATCTAATAGGAGCAATTATCCCTGCTTCATACATTCGTTTGATTTCTTTTTCAATTAAAGGTAACAGTACAGGGTTGATTCTTCTGATTTTCTGCTTAAATGGTTTCTGATTCTCTTTCAGAGGTATTGTATGTTGAATTATAGAGGTATCATATGATTTCAAGTCTTCATAACTCCAGGAAAAGACATCATGGAATTCTCTTATTAATTCAACATATTTTGGTTTTTTATCAGGAGGCAAAGATTTAAATAACTTTATTATTTTATGATTTTCTTCAGTCCCCAGATTATATTCCTCAATATCAGCTTTCAAAGGTTCCATTTTGGGTTTCTTTGGAATATCATTAGAGTCAAAAATATCTTCCAAAGGAGTTAATCCTTTAGGCAAATGATTATCTTTCAAATTAATGATTTCAGATTCATCTTCTATAATCTCATCAACCTCCATTTGTTTAAGGTCTTGCATTTCTTTTTTGGTGAACTTCGTTGGATGAAGCATTTGAATTGCACTTTCTTCTTAAATGTATGTTTCTTTTTCATTTATTTGGTCAGATTCAATGACTGTATCTTCATCTATGTTACTGTTAGAAAATTCATTCTCTAGAGTCAGAAAAATGTTAATCTGATTGTCATTTGCAAACACTTGCCAATTCTTAATATTATCTGGTATAGCTGGTCTATGTCTAATCTCAGCTGTGAACTGATGATTAGGTTCAAATGGTAATTTACAAGTGCTAGCAAACATTGCGAGACTATGAGCATGCAAATTTTGTTTTCTTGGGATTTTAGCAAGCTGAGTCTGTAGAAAGGTATTGAGAATCTCTACAACTATTCCTCTATATTCTCTCAGTCTAGGATCATATGTCAAAAAGTGCCCTTTGATCTATTGAATGATTAAATCAGAATCTCCTATAACAGATACTCTAATTGCCCCTAATCTTTTGACAAGTTTAAGCCCTAGTAAAAGAGCTTCATATTCTGCCATATTATTAGTGCACTTAAAGTTTAATATGTAGGCATGGCCTTCAGCATGATCATTTTCAAGGTTGTGTATCCAAATTCCAGCTCCTGCTCCTAATTTATTAACGGAACCATCAAATTCTAAGTGCCAAAGAATTTCATGTTCATAATTGGTGTCAGGAGTTTCAGGGATTTTCTTAACAGTGAGATCTGGTTTGTTACTTTCTTCTAGTTTCTCTTGGATATCTGATGTTTCTTTTCCCTCAGAGATTTCTTGGATTTGAACATTAGATTTTTTATTTGCAATTTCTTTTGGTTCTGTTTCTGGTACTTCTAATTCAGTGGGAGGATCAGATTCAGCATTATAAAGAATAAATGAATCCATATCAGAGTGTACTGAGTAGATGGGAAAATTTTCAGGTTTCTCCTGACTACTGACCACATATTTCATTAAATTTTCTCTATATAGTCTCTTAGGTTGGCCGAACACTGAAATAGTAACATATGACATATCCAATTGAAGAGATCCTCCGAGCTTTGCACCCCAAGATCTGGACAATAGCATACCATATTTTGGAGGAATGTCTGCTACTACTATATCCATAAAAATTGTTTTTGCAGGGTATTGAACCAATGAAACACACAAGTCTTTGATTAATCCTAAACATCTCACCTTATTTGAGTCAAAAGAAAAGAGATATTTGTACGGTTTGGTGATGTCTAGGTTTAATCTCTCCATTACAGCCTTTGGCATTAAATTGTGAGATGCCCTAGAATCAAGCATGGCATTATGAAGTATTTTATCATATATGTTCAAACTCACATAAAATGGAGGAGTTCCTCCACTTCCTGGTTTTCCATTTACTTCGGGGCCAAATAATAATCTAGGTTGATCATAGAAAACATTTACTGAGTCATCACTTCCAGTAATATTAAGTGATCTATTGATTTGACTTCGATAGACATCATGTTTAGATAATTCAAACAATGGAACAGCTATTTTTAATTTGCCTACTTCAGCTTCCAGATTAAAAGTTTTTTCAGCCTGAGTTCTTGTACTTCGAACAGTTGGATTTTCTTTATCTTCTGTGTTTTCGATATTTATCTCCTTCTCAGGAATAGGGTTGTGGGTTGAAGTTGTTTCCGAATCAACTTTTGCAGGTTCCTCTACATTTCCTTTGGGAGGGAGAGTATTGGAAAGTTGTCTGTTATTCAGTTGAGTATTGGATACATCTTCAATTATTGGGTTGGCAGGATTAGGATCTGATCTAGAAAGAATATGTACAGGGGTAGTATTGGTTTTACATTTGAGGGGCTGTTTTGTAGTTTTCTGTTTACTTGTTTCCGGAACATCAATTCTTCTGCTCCTCAAATTATATTGCTTGTGAACTTCATAAATGGCTGTATCATATCCTTCCTTAAAATCAAATGATTCTCCTGAATGGTTTGAAATTGCTTAAGAATGTGAGCTTCTTGATCTTATTGGGTCAATAAAACTTCTGGTTCATTCTCGCGTTTAGTAAAATTGTTTATTTGAACATCTTCAGTTGGTTCCTCAGAAGTTGAGGCTTCAATATAATTTTCCTGGAATGGGGGCCTAATATTTTGGTGAGGACCAGTTTTTCTAGTATTTTGATTTTGGTTCTTTCTGAAATTTGGATTTCTCACAGTATTGTTCGGTTGACCATCCCAAGGAGATTTATTCTCAATTGCTTCTACTCTATCTCCTAGCCTTTCCATTCCTTTGATAATAGCATCCAATTTCTTTTCAAAAGCTGTGGGTTCTTCGTTTAATGGCATTCTCCTTTCAGCTCTAGCTCTAGCTCGTTTCTCTATCAGGTTGGCTTCAACACTAACAACTATACTTTGCATTTCTTCTAAATTTTGAGGAGCTCTTTCACTAAGCTGATACGCCATATCAGAATCAAATCCATCAGGGAATTTGATTAATATTGAATCTGGAGGAGGTCTAAGATTTTGGGGAATAGCATTGTAAGCCTCATTGAACCTGGTGACGTAATCTTGCATAGTCTCATTTGGTCCTCTCTTTAGTTTTCCAAAGTCTGATAAGATTGGAAGATGATCTTTCTTCTTTTCCCATCTGTTTAAAAATGATCTATAAAGAGCTTGTAAGTCAGTAACACTGTTTGCAGGAAGGGCTCTAAACCAGGTTCTAACTTCTCCAGTAATAATTTGGACAAAAATTCTCATTCTTACATCATCAGCATCTATTTCATAAATTTCAAAATAATTTGTCATCTTTTTAGTATGTTGTTGTGCAGTGTAAGTACCAGAACCATCAAAAGGAGTGATTTTACTTTGGTAATCTTGAGGCATAGCCCCTAGATTAGCAGGTAATACCAAAGGAGCATCTCTGTTTGCCATTGCAGGAGGTAGCGATAAAATAACAGGTGAGGTTGGTCTATGAGTGGTGGGTGGAGGAATAGAAGGGGTAGTTTGAGGTTGAGATGTTTGAGGAAATGTTGATGAACTTGGAGAGGCTGGATTGATTACGAAAATATTTGATGTTCCTTCAGATGTAAGCTCAGATTGTATAGAATTTCGCAAATGTTTATCAAGATGTGAAGTAACAAATTCAAATTGTAAATATTCAAGAAATATTGGGTCTGGAACCAAATTGGACAACTCAGATTCAGAAAAATTTACAAATAAAGATGTTTCAAACTGCTCATCAAAAGGTTCATCCTCAAGATAAATCCACTTCATAGGACAAGATGTTGATCTATAGAGAGGTTGAGAACTACCAGAACTTTCTTGACTATCTTGTCTCCTAAGAATTCTGGGGATCAGATTCGGATTTTCAAACAGAGGCGATGGATTTGGATCAGGATTAACCCTGGTGTAACGAGTCCTTTCTGAAGCCAGTTTTCTAGGTGATATATTTTTTTTTTTGGTTTTTTTCTAAATGGAATGAATAATACAACTTCAATAATTTCTTTAAGAAGTTTCAGATATTGGATTTAAATTTTCTTAAATATTTATTTCACTAGAGGAACTGATCAAATGTTTGAAACCAAAGTTTAGTTCATAAAATAGACTGGAGATAGACTGAAGCAAAATTTATTTACTTATGCAATTGCAGGGCAAAGCAGTTTAAAGGCTACCTGGCTAACTTCAGGCTCCGTCTGTAGTTTATAAAGTAAACAATAGTAACAATAAAATTATTCAATTCCCCAGTATGGTCGCCACTATGTTATCACTCAGATTTTCCTTGAAGTTGTTGGGAAGAGGAAAGGGGTCCGAGGTAACCACAAAACAACTTTTAGGTACAGAATCTAGCCAATCTGTACCCAGAGAGGGCTAGTTATAAAGTCCAAGGATTTTGATTAAGTTTGGGTGATTAAATTCAATAGCACGTGGTAAGATTGAGTATTTCAGGCCATTGGGCTAATGGAGTCGAAAAGTATAGCTTAATTGGATCAAGTTTCTTAACAAAAGATGGTTTCACAGGGCAAGGTAATCAAACATGGAACAATTATAGATCTAAAGTGAATGGAATGGGATCAAAATGGATGAAGGGAAATTAAGAATCCTTCAACACATTCGAAAGAGGGAAATTGAGTGATTACTAACAAAGAGCAATTAAGAATTCTTTATTAAATAATCAAAATGCATAAACTAGTAAAACAGGAGCAATTAAGAATTCACTGTTTAAACCAGTTCAGAAGAAAATATTTAGAATAACAACAATTAAAAGCAGATTGCACTTAAGCACTTTCTAATTTATTCCTTTTCGTTAATTATTCAGAAATGAGACACAAATGATATAATAAACAAGTATAAAACTTCAAAACATAAGAGATAGATGACTTATTGATCCTTAGTTTGACGCAAGAATCCTGTAAAAAGTCTTTTGCATGGATTCCTCGTCCAGCTAGCCATACAATATTTGTCCAACAACACTTTATTCCAAAATAGTCAATGTTACAGCAAAGTCTAAGAATCCACCACCCCTCAATACTCTGATTGAGGGAGTATTTATACAAAAAATTATAAAAAATATCTCATAACAGATTGAGATATAATCTAGGATGACTCATAAGTATGTTACAAAAAATTAGAGACAAATGGTCTCGTAGATAAAAAATGATAACTGATGTTGTGCTGTTTCCTTCTTTTGAGAATGTGCTGGATGCAGGCCCTAAGATTTGGCTCGTTGCTGTCCTCTTCAGTAATTTTGTGTTGGCTGCTCCGTTTTACTTATACTCTTTATCTGCACTGATCCTCTCTAACCTCTGTCTACCCTTATATCCTTCTTACTATCACTTTACTGTAGTCACTGATCAAAAATTCATGTAAGGATAAATTTTACAAAAGTTCTAACATTTCTTCCCACCATTTATCTTCCGGTATTCTAGTTATTGTGGATTTAGAAATGAATTGCGGGTTTTGATGAAAAAAACGGGCACAATCACAGGTTTGGGAATGAAATTGTAGTTTTGGGAATTGAGGAATGAACTAAAGACCAATTCTGAACCCTGTTTCAGTTTTTCATGTGAAATTCAAAACAAAAACCAGGTTTTTTATAGAGTTCAGCGGGAATTTAGGTAAATACCTGTTTTCTGGGAAATAAACAGTGATGAAAACAGGTGCTGGCAATGGCGGGTGAAATTTGGATTCCTCGACTGCAATTTTCTTCAGCAAGGTAACGGTTGGCAAACTTCAATAGTTGATTTCGAAATTCGTCGCATGGGACACTGGTCACTGCGTGAAATAATGAAAATGACGCGGGTTCTTTTGTTTTATTCACAAAGTCAAAGGTTGGTGAGTTTTTTATTATTTTAATGGATGACGTCAGCAAGTACAGGGGTTTCGTCACGGGAGGCAGGCGGTAAGTGGTTTCCATTGCACAGCTTTTGGGGAAGAGTGGTTTTCAACGGAGGGCGAGCGATTCCATACGATGAACGACGCGTGGCGCAGCACTGTTCAGAAAACCGCTTGGCCATCGCACGTTATCGTTCGGACGAGGATGGCCAGCGATATCAATGATAATCGTAGATCTTTGATTAACCAATCAAACGATCGCTAGGGAGGTGAGATGACGGGAAGATAACAAGGCGAGCCCGATGTGATTTATTATGAAATAATCGCATCGGGGGCATTTCTATTGGTGGATTGTTTTTTTAATTAACCGTGAGGGTTAATTAATGTATTTCAAACGCGGCGGGGATGTGGATTTATAATTTTATTAATTAATCAACATATTAAGGTTATATTTCAACCAATGGGGCAGGATATTATATTAATTGGGAATTTTTAAAATAATACGGGAAAAAGGGAAATTTGCAAGGATTTAAATAATAAATTAGAAATCAATATGGAAATGAATAAAAAGCGCTAAGTGTAAAACATTAGATTAATGTATTTAACTTATGCTTGAATGAGAAGAGTTTTTATGAAATATTGCATAATTTTCCTAAGTAAAATAGGATTTTACTTAGGAAAAGATTTTTTAGAAGTGAATGAATGTCATGATGAATGATTTTAAGTACTTAGGCTTTTCCAATTATTGGGCCGAGGGTCCGGTCCCTCCAAAAGTCAAGGAAATGCCTTGAGCCCCTTTAATTTTCAAATGCCTTAGTACTTAGGGGAAATTAGTGAAATTTTTAGGGAAAAATGAGCAGGGAAGTTAATAATCTGACTTTGCTTTGTTTGAAATTCTTCCAGTGTAGTGTCTGCCTTAGCACTTGTGATGAAAGTAAAGATTTAACACATCTAGAGTCATTATCCATCACATGTAATTCTGCAACAACATCTACCTACCCTACCTACTTTACCCTACCATTTTTCTTCTTTATTAGGGTGCACTTAGACTGGCAAACCCTCGTCACACTTTTCTTTTACATATGAAAATCTATCTGATTCTAACCTTATTACATCCAAGGGCTTACATTAAACTGTTGAGCTCCTTTTATTCACTCTACCTATCTACTTATCTGCCAAGATTAAACAGTTTGGTCAGATTTTATTCTCTATCTCTAAAACATAAAATTGAAAGATGAACTAGCCAAGCTTAAACTGTTTGAATATTCATAAATTTTGGCATAAATTACAAGTTGCACACAATTTGTTTATTACATAAGAGCAAAAAGGTAGTGGCATTTAGACTTGCACACTTTCCTTGGCCTTTCTTTTGGTGGGGTTCATTTTCTTTCACTTTTTTGGCCATTTTATTCTTTTCACCCTTTGATTTTTCTTTTAGGGTATACCCTCTTTACATTTTTTAAATTTTTTGATTTTTTGACAATATGGAAAACCTTTGCAACAAGAAAAGGTATGAACATATTACATAGCTTATCAAGTCAATCATGATATATGACGCCTATTGGTATAGGAGTCTAGCAAAGCCAATGTTAGATCATTGATATTTATTGGAGATTAAAGTGTGGTCATTAAAGTGATGATAGGTAAATAATATCTATTGGATAATAATTTCACGGTGATAATTATTTGAATAGAAGAAGACACCATAAACCACATTAAAATTTCATATTATTGAGTGTTATGAGCCCTCAACTAAAAATATAATTATTGGGCCAAGATATGCACTCCATTAAACATACATCAATTAGAGAAAAATTGGAGGAGAGCATTTTGTTACATCGCTAAGTCATCAAGGTATGGAATGACCATGTACTATGATCATGAGTTTTTGCATGAGATCTCTTCTAACTCATTAATTTCCTTCTAAGGGGATGGCATATGTAATGACATATTCTTGTCACACGAGCATAGGAGTATTAACCCCAAATATGCCAGTTGAAATAAATATTATGAATATTTATTGCCATTGTGATATAATGGCTTCACTATGGCGTGAGCTTGTAGAAATTGTGAAAATCGAATCAAGACATTTTCTACTCCCTAGGTAAGATTTATATTTTCCCTCATCCTACTTGTATGTACATAACTGTATTAAGATGTTTTTTATTATGTATTGAAAATAAAATATGTTGTGTGGGTGTGTAACAAGCACTCATATATAGGACCAAGGAAATAAAAGGTGTGTATGGGATGTTTTGGTATTGAACTAACCATAAAACAACAACTAATGCATGAAGGCACCGAATAAATCATGTGCTACGTCCCATGTGGATTGGAAACTGTGGAGTTCGATGGGGGAAAATGAATTAAAGTTAATGAAGGAAAAATCTGATCTAGATCAACAACTATCTCAGAACGTCTGTTGACATGACTTCCAACCTAGTAAGAACCACAAACAACATTCCTTCCCAAAGAGAAATATTGTGTGAAGATCAACGAATTCTTTGTAAGATAAGGCCCTAATTGCCTAATATTTATTGCAACTGGAAACATGCACTAGACATATAAATAATTTGTATTTCCTCAGTTTTCAATTTCAATTTCACATATTTTTAAAGTGTATAGGTGGTCTAAAGCATAGAGCAGAGTGAATTTCGGAGATCATAGCTTGAGTTGTAGAGCTAATTTGTGGATTTCAAAACACATTAGCTATAAAATCCTCTTCAATTCATAATAAATCAAGGACTAAGGGAACTGATGGTACACCACCTCCACATTTTGTTGCCAAACCAAAAGTTCATCTATTGAAGGAGTTGAAGTATAAACTGGTTATGACCCCAATTCCAAAGGGGGTTATACAGGAGGGACATAAGTTGGTCATGGTCTATAAACTAGAGTTAATGAGCATGACATATGAGATCATAAGAAGTTCCTTGAATTTTTTTTGGAGAGGTATGACCAAAAAATTAAGTAGCCATGTCAGACAATGGTTGTAGAAGTGAAAGAGTGGGTCATAGGACTTTGAAAGTATAGCACACTAATAATTTTGGATATTCCCAATTTTCTAGGAGTTTGGAAGTGAACATCGGTGCCAAGATGATACTTAGTTATGTGAATGGATGTTTCCTTTGGCTCAATGAGACAATTGAAATTTATACCAATTTAATTGGTCAAATCACAAGGATCTCCACTGATGGTGAGGATCTAAAATTTTTATTTGATAAGAATAATGAAAAGGAAGTGGTAAGAGAATTCACAGAATTTTTTTCAAAAAAGTGTTGAGTAACGATCTCGAGCATAAAGTATGATGGATTGCGGTTTTCTACCAAACTCGTGACATGAAAATTGTTAAGGAAATGTAGGAAGGACTAATTCCCTATAGGCACAATCATGATTTTCGCGAAGTGTGTATAGGGAGTACAGATGAAGTGGGACACATTCTTTTTGAACTAATTCATGCAATATTGTATTGAAGCGCATGAAACTTATGTTAATTTCCACTAATCTTGGCTCTTGATCTTGATTTCTCTTATAGCATGGTAGGCTCCAAAGGTCACCAAATTTCATCTCTAGATAAGTTGGACTTCATAACCTTGAGGTTTGGGTCTTTATTTCATACCACAAACAGGAAGTGGAAAAAAGAAAATAATTTTGTATGTTACATTTGGAATGAGCTAATCAACCACATGATCAAGTAGGTACCATGCATACTTCAAGCTGTGATATTTTATGGCCCAGTGGCATGATTTTTTTCCATCCATAATTTTATGTATATTTAGGTCCAAGACAACCCTAACAAGTGGTGGTTTCAATTTCAATATAAGCTTGATGAGCTTACCATGCTGCAGATAGTTAATGAATGGCTAGTACCAGTGCCCAAATAATGAAACAATTTCTACAATATTGAGAGAAACATGGATAGACACAAATATAGAGAAATAAAATGGCCAATAAGGGGTAGGCTATGCCTCAAGAAAATCCACATCCAGAGCCCCCAACACAAGAACGAAAGAAATAGAATCCCAACACACCACCATGAGACCCTAAGGAAGAGGAAACAATGCTAAGAGGAGAGAAAATGCCACTTATAGGCCAAAAAAGGGGTGCAAGGAAGATAATTAAATCCAACAAGATGATAATAATTGAACCAAGTTTGTTAGATGAATACCTAGAGAAACTGACATAGTAGTTGAAGGGTGTGATAGAGAAGAGTATCACAACTATCAAGAGGGCCATGTAGGAACAATGGGAGTTGCAAGATTGTATGCAAAAACATCTAGAGAAACTACGATTGATGATTGAGGGATCAAGGGTATAAAATCATGGGCCTAGTGCATGAGAGATAGCAATATCAACAGAGTGAACCAATGCACATCTTGCACTAGAGATCTGACTAAAATTTTCATAACCATGAACTAATTCATTGAAACCTCACACCTTGGTCATACCCTTGATCACATTTTTGTGGACACTAATTTATAACAATGATCCTATGTATTACCCTAGGTATACTTGATTATTTCTCAATTTCTTATGTTTGTTTTACATTCATTACAATAGTAAATTTCCCAAGAGGTCCATTTCTGGGTACAAGCATCATTATCAAACTTAGTCTAGCTTATGTTTGAGCACGAGGCTCTAGAAGTAGTGAAAAATCAACAAGAATAAATAAGGAAAAAAGTAAAGGAAGAGAAGGGGCACAAGAACGAGCTATTAGGGTAGTATATAAGAAGATGCCTAGTGTTCCTATGGAAATCGACACTCCCCTAGAGGATAATTTATCAAAGATAGAAGGCGTCATTCATAGCTTGGAATAAAAGTTGGAGGAGTTAAAATTGTATATCAAGCCCATTACCCCACTAGAAGAATTTTATAAGAAAGAAAAAAGCATGCATAACTTCCAAATATTTTGAGAGTGTGCGATACAATGAAAAGGAGTGTGAAAAACTATATTAGATTGGCATATATCTATGGAAAAAACCACATAACAATGTTGAGATAATGTATATTGGTTCTAAGATTCAAAATACTGAGAAAAAAAGTGAAGATATACATAAAAATATGATATCTCTTTCCACACCTAAATGATGATATGCAATGATCGAGGGTGTGACATTAGGTAGGAACATCAACCATTGGATAATAGAGCAACAAAAATCAGCATAAAAGGTCAAGAAACTGTAGGATGAGGCTATGCAACTCACAAATGATCTCGCTGCAACACAAAATATAATGAAAAAAATAATTTCCAAGAATGAGTCCTTATTCCAAGTTACCATATGCTTGCAGATATTGCAAAAAACATCATTGGAATAGTGGAAGAATCCAATACTACCGTGCATAAGGCCAAAGAATCATTTGATAAATTTTTGGCAAAGACCACCAAAGTCCTCCCTTACCTCATAGCACAAAAATGATAGAGTGGATGGAGGATCAATGATGAATAGTATAGGGGGAATTTTGGGGTTGTGAAGAAAAGGGGAATTGTTATATAAATTTTTTGGGATACTATGTAAAGGGTGGTTGAAACCATGTAGAAAAGGCTATGAAAATTCCCGACAAACCACATAGAGTTGTGATAGAGGCCAAGATAATCATGCGCTCCTAAAAAAATCTTTGGCTGCTAGGGTATCCTATAATTGTAAAGATTGGTTAGACATGGGAAATGGTGGTGATTCGACTAGGTATTGTTCGATGGATGGTTGAGTATTTTTATGTATGAGGAAAAATCATCAAGGTAAGCTTGCTAGAGATTCCTCTACGTTGAATATTAAAGATCAAAGTTATAAATTATTTTTCTGGTGATGATCAAGGGCTCTGTTGGTTAACGTTTTGTTCCACTCATATTATGCTTTATTCTGTTCGGCGTTGTTATGTCATCTTATGTTCAATACTATTATGGTCCTAATTTTTTATTTGGTACCATTTTGGTCTATTGTATATATATGGGGATAATTGTATTGAGGATATGATATCATGTGAATATGTTATTATTAGAAACTTTGTGTGTTGTAATGGTGTTGGATAGATTGGAAATATATGAATAATCATAAAAATATTTCCTATAGTCAAACATATGGAGCTATTGTATATTTTCCTTTTTGATATTTAATATAAGTATGAGCCATCGAGATGTTTTTTTCTAGATTCATGGTTTTATTGTCTACATGATTTATGCCAATGGGGGAATAAATGAATGAGATATGAATTCTATGTGAGGTTTTTGGCTATTGTTTCCATGAATTTTTTATGTCTTGTAAATAGCCATGTCACTTCAGAAATGAGTGAACACTACTGTGTTTAAATTTTGTATTGGTCTGGTTAGTTCTATGCATAATTGATGAAGACCTTTTTAATATTTAATTTTATATGTAAACCATATATTATTATGTATTATCAATCCTATCATAGATACTAGGAGTATGTTAATGTATGCATTAATGGATTTTGAATGCATTTCTATTTAATAGGTTTTTCTATGACATAAGAAAATTGTATTGGTTTAGGTTAGGATACTTTGAGCTATATCTATCCTCATTTTCCATGTCTCCTTGCTTAACCTTTAAAAATTATACAAACCTATTATCATACCTCGGGTGAGACCTCATTTACCCGCGAGAATTGAAATTGTATATATTTGAGGGGGTTTTGTTGACATATTCTTGAATCCTAGGTCACTTCCCTCGCATTCCAAAAACACCTATGTTTAATTTGGTTCAATACCTAGAGAAGTTTTATTTAGGTTAAGCAATCATGGAAAAAACTATTTTGGAATTTAGAATAACATTGTGAAGTAATAAAAAATATATCCCTTGCAACCAAAGCACTCTATTCTTATTGATATTATATGCTTGTGAGCATGAAAATTGTTGTTCTCTCATCATGAACAATTATGAACATATTAGTCCAACATAAATAATGGATAGATATCTCAGAAACATAAAGTAGAATTTTAAAGAACTTGGTGGTTGATCTTTAGAAATACTTCCTTTCATAATTTTCAAACAATAGGATGGTTCTTAATTCTACACACAAAGAATTTAAAGAATAGGAAACTATTCACTTGGTGAAGGAAGTCATGGAATTTGAATAATTGAACTCTTTACCGGCTAATATTGGTTAAGAAGAAGCAATTAGTAACCATGTATTTAAAATTTAAACTAATCTAATTTATCCTCAAACATTAAGATGTTTGTTAATTCTACACATGAATAATTTAAATGAGAGGAAACTATTCACTTGGTGAAGTAAGTCATGGACATTGAGTAGTGTAACTCTTTCCCATCTAATCTTAGTTAGGACATCGATTACATTGTTAGTGGTCACATGGATTAGAGTTCATATGGGGTACAAAATATAAGTGTTAGGATATGCATGTTAGTTCTTATGTGTTAAAGGGGTTAAGAGTTAGGAACCTATTCTCATTGCTACAAAAATCTCCAAAATTTTGGCCTATGCTCGATTTTAGAGCCTTCCTTTGTCTTTTACATTGTCGTCGCAAACATTGAAACTCACTCCATGTGTTTTCTTGAAGTGTTTTGGTCCCTTTTGCAATATATGATAAATGTCATTTTTTCACATGTTAGTTGTCTTATCTAGTGTATAAGCCTATTATGGTGGTTTTAGGAGGCTATATTTGTAGTAATGCATTTATATAACCATGTAAATGTTTTTCGCACTCATTTCCAAAATTTTAAGCATTTTCGCACAAGTTTCATCATGGTTGTCGTAAAGTGCATCTTATGTGTCACACTTGTTGTAAGTTATATTAAATATGTCACACAGAGGGAAATGCATTTTTGACATGTCATGGATGATATATGTTGTTGTGTCATCAATTATTCAAAGTGTGTGATCAAAATTGAAGTCTTATCATCGTTCACATCAGTCTCACTATTCCTGCACTTAGCCATTTCTAGAAAAGCTTCCTTACCAAGCAACCTTGCTTCACCCGACCTGCATGAACTGCACATTGCATAGTCTCAGTTCTCTAGCTATGACCTTGCCTCTTGAAATTATGCAATGCGTAGTTCTTACTTCCTAGGACTGATGCATTGCGTAGTTTTTGTGCTAAAACCTCGACCTTGGCTCCCATAATTGTGCAATTCCTCTTCCCAACCTAGACCTAACTGTACATTGTGTAGTCACTAGCCTCAATCTCATCCCTTGATCCCTTGAGCTATGCAATTTCATAATGGCCCAACCTCCCTTATCTCTTTGAACTGCACAATGAGCTCATTTAGTGGCCATCCTCTCAGCCTATCACACTGGCCTCTAGAATTTCAAAATTTTCTCCCTCAGTCCTACCTGGATTGTGAATTACATGGTATCAAGGCTCAAATCTCACCCAAGATTGCTTGAAATACAAAACTACACATTCATTGAGCCCCTTTCCTAGCTTTTCATCCAGTTTTGGCTCATTCAATGGATCAATATGCACAATCTTAGACTAGGATTTTTCAGACTGATGTCGTCTCTTGATTAGTGAATTGTAGATGTAGGTACCTTATCATTCCATGGAGAGATGATGAAGAAGAATATTAAGGAGGGAAACATGCTAAAATACATTCTTGTAGCTGAGCATGCAAGAAGATCAATTAAGAGAAAGCGAAGGGACACCAGTTTTTGATCACCACCCAAGACTTGAGATCATTGAAGGCTCCTTATCACCAAGCCATGTGGAGGTGAAAAGAAAATCATTCTCGGGAATACACTCAGCACCTAGAAGTAGAAGTGGCTTGAAATTTCCACATCATTGAGCAGTTCATGTCAACAATGTCATCCCATGTCATGTCATTTTTTGTCACATGCCACACCATATTGTGGATTATGTAAATAATATTTTGAAAATGTATTGTAAAGTGGAATTTCGAAGGACATGTGTGGAATATGAAGAGTCATGTAAACTTGAAAAGTCATAGGAAGTAAAAAAATCATGAGGGTAGATGAAGAGTCACAAGGAAGGTGAAGCATCACCTCTTCATTATTATATATACACCCTCATTGTAAGAGCAAAGGAATTTTCACCTTGTTTCCTCCCACAAGGCATTAGAGAGATAGGATAGTTCTTTTTGGGAGCAAGGAGTGGCTCCAGCGCTCCACTATTAGAGCTAGTGATGTTCATTGTATACATGTTTCTTGGAACTTTCATTTAATAACATAAGCCTTCAAGGCCAACACATTCTTCATATATGTATTATTATGAATGTTTGTAAGACTATTCTGCAGATGTTTGTATTTCATGTTTTCTTTCATATGTGATAAATTAGTTCAACTGTTTCGGTTATTTTAGCGCTTTTACTTTTGAGAATGTGTTGTAATGGTTTTTATTATTGTCACATCCTTATGGAGTATCATGTAGGATACTATACATATCTTTCTCATTCATTGGTTGTAATGGTAGTTGCATCTATTGTGGAATTTTCCACTGGATGTTAGACATATATTTGTTTTTTTTGTGTGTCTCTTCTTGGGTGGTACTATTACCTCACTCTTAGAGTCTCACTTTTATTTCTCCCTCCATAGTAGAAGAACTTAGACACATCTACAACTGAACACTAACTAGGAACACCCTCTTGATTTTTCAAGGAACCATTTCACCCCTATATTTTGATGACAGTTAGATCCAAGGAGAATATTTAAGAATTCAGAAACTGGGCCATATTATGCATGGGAATCCTACACCAAACGGTGTGAAATATAATTGGGACTTCATATCAGGGAGATCCCTTAAATGTTGGTGGGTCTAGCACCGTCAACATTTATTGCGCGAGAAGGAGGAAACCAGATTTTTATAGTAGATAAGCTCACTAACCCCAATATTACATATTTTGGTTAAGGAATCAACATTCACAACACCTTCCTACTCATATTTCTGAAATTGGCGGTTCTTCTCAGCCTGAGCTTATACAAACTTGTGAAATATCTCACGATAAGATTTGAGCCATCCATCCTGTAACCTCTCAGTTTGAAAAAATTATTTGATTGATTATGGGAGTACACAAAATTCCTTATTTTTCGAAAAAGAACCCAACCACCCCTACCAAGATAGTGGTCTCTATGATTGAATATTTTGTTTTCGATACCCTTGAAGAATTAGCAGATTTTTTGTACAACGCAGAGAACTCTGAACGAGGTAGTGGTCTATCTTGATGATGTCATGGTGTTGTCCAAGAAGAGATCCAACCTCATACACCACCTAAAGAAAATTTTCGAGCGATGTCGCAAATATGTAATATCTCTTAATCCTAAAAAGAGTATTTTAGTAGTGTCCGAGTCTTGGGCCATATATTTTCCAAAAGTGGATTAAGGTAGACCCAGAGAGGGTGAAATAAGTTACACATATCCCCCTCCATGCAAAAAAAAATGTTATGCAATCATTCCTGGGAAAATCAACTTGCTCCACAAGTTCATCTGATTACGCTAAGATTGTCAAGCCAATACAGGAGATGGTAAAGAAGGATGAAATATACATATTTGATAAAAGGGAAAAGGATGCATTTTCCCGTATTAAGCAAGCTATTGTACAAGCACCTGATCTATATAACCTATATTTTAGCAAATAATTTCTACTCTACACTTTTGTTTCCGACACTTCTCTCGTCTTTTTGCTTATAAACAATAATGATCAGAACAATGAGCGACCAATATATTTCATGATAATTAGTGTTCAAGGACCCAAAATCAATAATCCCACCATTGATAAACAATATTACATAGTATACAAGGCAGTGAAGCACTTTCGGCCCTATCTTTTGAAAAATCATTATATTATATTTGTTCCACACCCAACAGTAAATTTTTTTTTTTTTCAACAAGAGTTTGGTGAGAAAAGAGAAAAATGGATGACAAGTTTACAGGAGTATGATTTAGAGTTAAAAACAGTTCATACAATCAAGGGCCATGGTTTATGTCGATTAGTAGGGGAAACAATGGATGAAAAAGAATGAAAAGAGCCCTCTGGATGGGAGCAAGAGATCGAAATGTATAATGTAGAGAAAACTCCTCCCATTATTATCATGGAATATTGGTATGCAGATGTGCGCCAATACCCTGAACACGACATTGTGCCCTTCCATTTATCCGCACATCAGAAGAGGGAACTTAGAATCAAAGCATTATCTTACTAGTTGGTGCATGGGGTGATTTTCAGAAAGCAAAATAATGGATTATTTCTTAGGTGCTTAGAAACACATGATTCAGAGAAAGTATTATGTGATCTTCATGACGGACCAGTCGAGGAACATTTTGTAGGTAACACAACTACGCATAAAGTTATGTGAGCCAGTTCTATTGGCCTACAATATTTAAATATGCTCACGCCTATGCTCACAAGTGTCTAGTATATCAAAGGTGTGACGGATGAAACAAGCATTCAATCACCCATTGCAGCCTATCACAGTGGAAGGACCATTTCAAAAATGGGGCTTGGATGTCATTGGAGAAATATTTCTACCTTCTTCAAAGTAACACTGCTACATTCTCACTTCTATATACTACTTTACGCGATGGATAGAATCAGCTTTACTTAAATAGGTGAATGATAATGAAGTCATCAAATTACTTTAGAAGAATATCATTTCCAGGTTCATGAACATTCCAACTTCACTGGTTTTCGATAATGAAACATACTTTTCATCACTAGAACTATATGATTTTGCATTGGAAAATGGAATTTATTGAAACATTTACCTAACTACTATTCATAGAGGAATGATCCAGCTGAGTCCACAAATAAGAACCTCATATGTATTATAAAAAATACCACATTCTCTAAACAAAGTAACTGACACTCCACTTTGGTAAATGCTTTCTGGGATAACTGAGTCATGCCAAAGCCCTCTCTGAACACCTCCCCTTACATCCTAGTGTATAGAAAATAATTCATCCTCCCTCTAAACATCTACTTGTCCGCTCTCCAACTTTTGCAAGAATCCTAAGCAAATCCATGCTTATTAGTGTAGCATAGGATGGACACTCTTCACAAGTTACAGGAAGAAATTTTGAAAGAAAAAGAAAAAAATTCACTTCATCAGAAACATATCAAGAGGTGGTTTGACTAGAAGTCTATATAAAATTCAATGTGGGTAACTTAGCCTTGAAGTGGGACAAATCCCATGAGGACAAAGGAAAAAACACGAAGTTTCAATCCCTGTGTATTAGACCATTCACAATTCAAGAAAAGCTTGACCAACACACATATCATCTTCAATCACTTTATGGGAATATTGACTCTGTCCCTATCAATGGCCAAGACTTAAAACAATATTTTCAATGATGATATGGGGCTATTCCCTATGATATGTACGTATTATTTTCTTTTTGTTTTGATTTTTTTCATTTTTATTTTCATGTAAATACGTGTTGTGCGTGAACTTTTTTTCTAGATTCCTAGTATGTGTGTGGCTGAAGTCTAAAGAGTCTCGTGACCCTTCAATAATTGGATAAACCGTTGGTTAGTCCTCCTTGTGTTTTTTATATCTTTTGGTCGATGAAGTTATGACAAAAAATACAATCTGTCTGTGAGGAGAGTTTTGGTTAAACCATGAACTCATGTATATTTGGGAAATCTTATGCATACATTTAGTTGTTTCTGTTTTGGTGTTTTCACGCTTATTAAATTAGTAGAAGCAGAGAAGAGGAAAATTCTAAACAATAAAACCTAAATCAAAGGTATCTATATGCTTCTATGAAGGAACAACCTCTCTTGATCTCAATAAGTTGGGATCCTTCTTCCACCCAAAAATGAATAAGTGCTAATGCACAATCCTATAAAAAATAAATAAATAAAGATGAAAGAAGAGAAAGGCTTCTGGAACAGAGCGGTGAAGTAAGAAACTCCTTTGGGGTACTGACCAGGCTCATTGGAAGAAGAGAAATGTTTGTGTTCATGTAGTAACTTCATTGGGTACTGTCCAGGCCCACTAGTAGCAAAGTAATGGCAAAGACGAAAAAGTATACTTTGATAATATTAGGCTCGTGAACTTCACTACCCCTCCCAACTTGAAACATTGTGATATTACTAAATATTATGTCATGTTCAATCAAAAAGGCATAAATGGGACCATGTATATTCATGGGGTAAGAGGGGGGATCAAATTAATCTACACAATGAATCAATACTCCTTGAGGAACCAAGGCTCTGCACAAAAGAGTTAACCAAGGAAGAGAAGGTGGAATTCTACCAGTGTATCACCAAGTGTTGTCGTTGCTACAAAAACCTCCAAAATGTTTTCCTATGCTCAATTTCAGAGCCTTCCTTGGTCTTGTACATTGTCTTCATAAACATTGAAACTCATTTCATGTGTTTTCTTGAAGTGTTTTAGTCCCTTTTGAAATATAGGATAAATGTTGTCTTTTCACATGTTAGTTGTAGTATCATGTGTATAAGAATGTTATGGTGGTTTCAAGAGGTCATGTTTGTATAAATGAGTTTTTCTAACCATGTAAGCATTTTTCACACTCATTTCCAAAGCCTTAAGCACTATTGCACAAGTGTCGTCACAACCATCACAAAGTGTTTCTTAAGCGTCAAATTTGTCTTAAGTTGTCGTAAAGTTATCACATGGAGGGAAATTCATTTTTAAAGTGTCATGGATGATATATGTTTTTTTATCATCAAGTATTCTATGTGTGTGATCATAGTCAAAATCTTATCAGTTTTCACATCAGTCTAACCAATCTCGCAGTTAGCCATTTATGGAAAAGCTTCCTGACCAAGAAACCTAACTTCACTCGGCCTCCCTGAACTGTGCATTACATGTCTCATTCCTCTAGCTGTGACCTTGCCTCTTGAAATTGAGCAATGCATAGTTACTTCCTCCCAATATTATTGGAATGCGTAATTTCAGTGCTCAAGCCCCGACCTTGGCTCTCATAATTACATAATTCCTCTTCCTAGCATGTTCCTAACTGTACATTGCAAAATCACTGGCCTCAAGCTCATCCCTTGAGACCCTAAGCTATGAAATTCAGCAATGGCCTAGCCTCCCTTGTCTCCCAGAATTTCGTAATGATAACATTCAGTGCCCATCCCCTCAACATGCCACACTAGCCTCCAGAATTGAGTAGTTTTCTCCCTCAATACTTCTTGGACTGAACATTGCATAGTCTCAAGGATTAAGGCTCACCCCTGACTACTTAAACTACACAAATGTGTAATCACTGAGCCCCTTTACCATCTTGTTATCTAGTTTAGGCTCACTCAATGGATCAATATGCACAATCTTAGACTAGGAGTTTTCAGACTGATATTGTCTCGTCATGAGTGAATTTCAGATGTAGGCACCTTATCATGCCATGGAGAGATGATGAAGAAGGAGATGAAAGAGGGAAACATGGTGAAATACACTCTTGTAGTTAAGTATACAAGCTAATAAATCAAGAGAAAGAAAAGGGACACCAGTTTTTGATCACCAATCAAGACTTGAGGTCATTTAATATTCCTTATCACCAAGCCATGTGGAGGTGAAAATAAAAGCATTCTCAAGAAGACACTCAAAACCCAACAACAATAGTGGCTTGAAATTGCCACATCATCAAGTAGTTCATGTCAACAGTGTCATGGCATGTCATTTCATGAGTTTTCATAAGCCACACCATATTGTGGATTATGTAAATGATATCTAG
The DNA here is from genome assembly GCA_034641835.2 of Pinus albicaulis. NCBI lineage: Eukaryota > Viridiplantae > Streptophyta > Pinopsida > Pinales > Pinaceae > Pinus > Pinus albicaulis. The sequence continues at coordinate 230,782 of JAXQQM020061586.1, read as the reverse complement.
AAAATATATGGTAAAGTTGAAGTTCAAAGGACATGTGTGGAATATAAAGATTCATGTAAAGTTGAAAATTCATAGGAAGTCAAATACTCATGAGGGTAGATGAATATTCACAAGGAATGTGAAGCATCACCTCCTCATTGTTATATATACACCCTCATTGTAAGAGCAACAGAATTTTCACCTTGGCTCCCCCCTGCAAGGCATTAGAGAGATAATCTAGCACTTTTTTGGAGCAAGGGGTGGCTCCAACGCTCCAGTATTGGAGTTAGTCATGTTCATTGTATACATGTTCCTTGTAACTTTTACTTAATAAAAAAATCCTTCAACGCTAGCAAGTTCATCAGACATTGATTATGAATGTTTTTAAGAATATTCTATGGATGTTTATACTTCATGTTTGATTTTATATGTGCTAAAGTAGTTGAACTATTTTAGTGATTTTAGTGCTTATATTTTTTAGAATGTGATGTAATTGTTGTTATTTTTGTCCCATGCATGTGGAATATTCCACAGGATACTAGCCAAATATTTCTCATTCATTGGTTGTAATAATCCTCGCATCTCTTGTGGACTATTTTGTTGGATGTTAGATAGATCCTTCTTGTTTGTGTTTGTCTCTTCTTGGGTGGTACTATTACCTCTCCCTTAAAGGCTCACTTTTATCCCTCACTCCATAGTAGAATAAATTTGACACATCTTCAAATTAACACTCACTAGGCACACCCTCTTGCTTTTTGAAGGAACCATTGCACCCTTCTCTCTTGCAGACAATTAGAGCCAAGCAAAATATTTAAGAATTCAGAAATTGGGCCATATTCCAAATGGGAATCGTACACCAAATGGTGTGAGGTATAATTTGGACTTCATATCAGGGAGATCCCCTAAATGTTTGTGGGTCCAACACCACCAACAAAACCATAGGGAACATCATGGATTGTAGGTATTATGAGCTATGATATTTACTATTTAAGGGGTTTTTGTTAAATATTTTGGGTTACAAGAGTTATGGCTAGTTTTTTTTATGGGTTAGAGGTTGTCATGTTTATATGTTGAGTATTATGCATTATAATAGTTATAATAGTTACACTTTGAGGGTTAGAGGTGATTGGGATTATATGTAGTATGGTTAATATGTGGTCACCAATTAGAAATGATATTGGTTAAGGGTAAGGGATTAGAAGACATATATGATATATATTATTTTTTGGGGATTAAATTTCATGGTTTATTCCAATATTTATAAAGGTTTGTTAGAATAATTATCACACTAAGAGGGAGGTGAATAAGTGTAGTAACCAATTTTACCAAATTACAAAATTTTATAACTTCATCCCAACTAAAATTGTGACAATGCCAGTGAACAGAATCATTACATAAATATATGAATACACTAGATGTTCATGGAAATATTGTAGGAGAAAACCACAAAGGTTTATTTCCTTCAATATTTGATTAGATCAGTTTGCAAGCATCAAACCCCAAATTGAATTTGCAGGAACCAACTTGTTGGAGGCACCAACCCCCAAAATAAATTTGTTGGAACTAAAATTCTAGAGGCATTGACCCCTAATGATGATAAATCACCCACTCGTATATGCTACAACCTTACATAGGCACTAACCTTGAAAATATGGAAGCACCAACTTGTCGTAGGCTCCAACCTGATTGAGGCACCAACCCCGATAATATGAAAACATTATCCTACAATAGGCTCCATCCTAATTGAGGAACCAACCATGATGGAGGTACCCACCTGCTTCTTCAAACTAGAGTGTGCAAATTTTCACAATATTTCATACTGGATCCACACACATAAACAATAATACCTATCATAAAAGAATTCATGTTAGTGAAATCATGATCAATTCACCAAAATTCAACCATAACATCTTCTTTAATTTTTTATCATCAAGACGAAACCCGCTCATTAGGCCTAGAACATAACAACATGAGAAATATAGCTTCTTGAAATAAAAATTAAATTGGACTTCAAAGGGACCCTAAAAACATAATAAAAATTAAATTATTGACAAAATGTACTTTTCAAGGCGCTTTTGACAAAATTCACTATTGCAGTTCTAATGAATGCATATTTATGGGTTAAAAAACATTCACCTTCTAGTGTGCCAATATCCCCACATAAAAAATATAATTTCAGTGAGTGTGATAAGACTTGACCTCCTAGCCTTTACGACACATAATAAACTCAACACCAACTCGACCATGCTACTCCTTTTTTGTGTCGATAAATAAAACTATATACATACTAAAGAACTATGCCAGTGAGAAGAACCAAAATTGTGTCAACATGCCAATGAGAATAACCAAACTGTACCATCAAGATAGAACCAAAAATGTGCCAACGGGAAAGAACCAAAGTTGTGCCAACGAGAAAAAGAATTTTTTTTCTGATAGGCCATAACCAAAATTGTACCAACTAGCAGAACCTACATTGTGCCAAAAAACAAGAAAAAGTAGTGAGTAGTACCAAAATTGTGCCAACGTGCCAATTAAAATAACCAAAACTATGCCACGTAGACAAAAAAACCAAAAATGTGCCCCCGGGCCATAACTAACAATGAGCGCAACCAACACCATGCCAACAGGATAAAACCAACAATGAGCATAACCAACCCTATGCCATGGGCCAGAACCAACAATGAGTAGAACTAACATTGCCCCAAAGGTTCATAACCAAAGTTGTGCCAATGAGTAGAAATTGTTATCACTTTCCCCAACTTCCTAGGATGAAATTAGGAGTGAAGAAAGGTAACCATAGACTAACTTTTAGCTAGGCAACTAGCCCTACCTAACTAGAGAGGGCTCTCTCTATGTCACTTTTTAATTATTCAATTTTAGGGTTGGGTACTAGCTTTTAGGATAGATAATAGATTAATTTGTTTTAGAATTTTTTTAATGATTTGTTTTCTGGATAAAATTTATAATCAGTGAAAGCTAAAAATGATTTCAAAGACTGTACTTTAGAAAACTAAGTAAGGCAAGATAGGAAATTTATTTCAGCACATTTAATTTGTAATTGGTGTATAGTGGTAGAAAAGAAAGGGCTCTGAATGAGAAATTTACATGAATTCATTCATTAGAAGAAAAGACACATTGTAAAAATATTAATAAACAGATCATTTGACTGATTTCTGCTTATAAACTAAATAAGATTTCACATAGAAAATGGAATGGAAATGAAAAAACATAGAAAGGCACATTGCTCAATAAAAATACCACATGAATCTCAGAAAATTGTTACAACTCTTTTGATGTTCATTAATAGCAGGTCCACAATAATAAACAGAGTTTTCAAAACTCGATTATCCAATAGAAATACTTCGTACAACAAAGTATATATAGAAAAATAAAATTACAATTCTTACATTAAAGGCTATCCAAAATGATAGTGCTTTATTTTCTGACTAACTCTAATTGCATCATGGAAATAAATTCAATCTATTGTGTTGTCATTGACTGTAACTGAAACTTTGTTTACTGAAGGAGATAATCACAGGCTATGCTAGCTGCATGTTGATTGATGATATGGCAAAATTGACTTTTCCAGTTTTATCAATTACTCCTGAAACTCACATAACTTTTCCCAACGCTCTTCATCAGGGATAACTAATTTAATTACGCTGCGGTAGATTTCATCTTCTTCATTGTATTTGGAAAAAGTTGGTTTCACAACAAAGACATGCTTGATTTCATACCGAATATAAATATCATTGCTTATTGCTCCCAACAGTGCTTTTCTTGTTAATGTGCCTTTCATATTTGCAGAATTAACAGTATCCTTGGAAATTTCCTGAAGTCCCTTTCCATCGTCATCTCTGGTCATAAGTTTATCATTAATTGCAAAAAGAGAAGGAAACCCTTTCTGTGTTAGAGATTCTATCCCGCTAAAGAATCTCTGAACTGTAACCTCCAGACTGTGACATTTTTCTTCTAGTTGAAGAATTAAATTCTTCTTTTTCAGCACTCTCTTCACTTCTAGGATGGTTTCTGTTCTATCCTCAGTTCCTAATTTATCCAACTCATACATGTTCTTTGAATTCAGAAATCTGACAATATTGTTAGCAATTGCAGCCTTGTCTCCCAATTGTTCTTTGATTGTTGTAATGGCCTCACTTGCCTTCTAGATCAACTTTTTTTGCTCAAAGATGATTTGTATTCTTGGCCAAATTTTAGTTATGGAATGTGTTATGTATTCCCATATAATTTCTTTCACCTGGACCAAAGTATTACCAATGGAGGACTCCTTCTGTTATTTCTATAATCTTTCAATCAACTTCTTGGCCCTCTGTGCTTCAGCTGCATGTGAGCTATCAACATTAGTCTTCTGTAATTGCAGTAATTTTACATGATCCTGCAGCTTTTTGATCTCTTCTTCTTGAATGGACATGTTCTGAACTTCTTTAGCAAGCTGCTCAGCTCCATTTGCAGTGCTTGCTGTAGAATTTTGAGCTATAGGAATAGTTTCTAGTGGCACTGCTTCTAAAGGGGCCATTGATGTCTTCATTGTTGATTCATTTTCTTTTACCATATTCTATAGCTCTGATTCCATTTGCTTTAATTGATCATGTTGCTCCATTTTTAACTTCATCATATATGTATTTTGACTTTCATTTCATTCGATATCCTTTTCCAAATGATCTTATATAGCTGGAATTTTCAATTTCTTTCTCAATGTTGCTATATCAACATTTTTCTTCTTGATGATCTCTTCAATTGCATTTACATTGGATGGACCATATCTAATATTTACCAATAGATCTTCTAGAGTTTTTATCTTTGTGTTATTTGCAAATGAAGATACCTTCTCCAATTTCAACTCTGACTGTACATTTTCTTGTGAAACCTACAATTGGGATAAACTTAAAGTAGTATTAGTGAGAGTTGATGAAATAATCTCACCAGTTTGCTTATGAAGCTGCATTTGATCTATTGGATGAATTTATTTTGTGTCAAACTCAAATGTAGCTTTCTAATAATCTTATTTTGACTTTGGCTGTGAGATCTGTCCTTGAAGAAATGAATTTTTTTTCTTTCCCTTTTCAGAATCAAAGGCTGAAAGTAGCCTACTTTGTGATCTAGGAGTCTATTTCCAAACTAATCATAGGTACTAGTCTTCAACATTTCATTCTTCAACTTCATTTCTTTGAAAGTTTCAAAGGAAGTCTTCTCCTTTTCTTTCTCCCCTGTAATAGTTGTGCTAATATGGATGGCCTTTTGCTAATATTGAGAAGATGACGTTTGATGATCTTTAGGAACAATAGAAGTAGCAGGAGAAGTAGTAGTATCTTTATCACATGTTTGTGTACAAGGAGGTGTATCTTTAGTGATTATGATCACTTATTTCATGAATCCTTGCTGGGATTGACCTTCCGATTTATATTTTTCTTCTTCTTGTAGTGAATCTTGAACCCTTTTCTTGATTAATCAGTCATTGGAGATGACTGATCTTCCCTAACTCTCTTCCTTGCTCTTTCCTGTGCAATTGGACTCTACAATTTTGATGTAGACAATGTTTGCTCCTCAACCTCCTATAGTGTGCCTTCTGTCCATTCAAGCTGATTCATGTATTTTTCAATCTCTAGACTAGGTGTATGAAGATATGATGTAGATTTATTTTCCGCCCTTATTTTGGAAATGACACCAACTAGATCATAAGACCATGTAAAGCTTGGGCTAAAATATAGTTCCTTAAAGAACTTATCTGCCTCTTCCCCTGCTGCTATGTTATTATAGATAAAAGGACATATTTGTGTTTTAATTTTAAACTGTGATTTCTTCTTAGTAGAGACAAAGTGCACTTCATATGCATTAATCATTTTTCTAAATTATTACAATGCAAAAATCCTCATGGGGAGGAATTTAGGAAACATATAAGGGGGGAGTTCACATCCATAAATTATGAGTTCAGTATAGTTTTGGTAAAGATAACAATCCCCTGTTCTAGATTGATCTGATAACTATAATACCTTCCTGATTTCTTCACTAATTCTTGTCTCTGGAGTGTTGTTCAACAAACTCAATGTTGGATGAAGAAATAATTCCACAAATTGTTTATAATAATACTATTTCTATTCTATCATGAATAATGAATTCGAGAAGATGATTGACTGCTGCTTGCCTTCTTCATCTAATTTTTGTAGATAAAACTTAAATTTGTCTCCCTAGGAGTATAAGAATAAATGAACTAACACATAGGCATAACTGAAACCCTCTTTAATGGTGAATTCACAAACTAATCATGTATAGCATCTGCAATAAACTAATTGAAATTGAAAATAATGGAGGGGTTGGTATCAGTGGACAATATGGAAAAAAACCCTATGATGGCTTCATCTACCCATTGGTTAGAATAATAACCAAGAAGGTAGGAAATCACTGTGATTATTTGTCTGGTTATTTCAAGGAATATGGATACTGGAAATGGAGGGTTTTTCTTAGGTAATGGGTCATTTTCAGTCATAAAAAGCTCAGGAGTTTGAGTTCTCTTTGCAAAATCTAACTTCTGATAAATTTCTATCAAGGCTTCTCGAGAAAAATGTGTGGCATCTTCTGTGTTTTGAGCTTGCATCATTTTTTCAATTGTTTGGGCATAAATGGTCACTAAAACCTCTCTTGTATGAGAGATAATAACTCTCTGTTATGGCATATACCAAGCTTGACATCTCCTGACAAAATTTGGGAAATTATGGGTATGAGGAAAGATGAAATGAGAGAGATTAGAGTCCTGTAGTCGTATGCCATTTGATTTATCCAAGTACTTATCTTCTAACCAGCAATATAAGTAAAAAAGCTCAATATTAGAAAATGTTTCATGTATTTTATAATCTTTGTCTGCAAAGGGAATATGATGAAAATCAGTCGGAGGATGCAATAACAGACTTACTGGTTGCTCATGTCCTTTGTTTTTCGGAGGCATGGTTGAATCTGTTAGAATTGTGGAAAGGAGAAATTATGTGATTGGAATGGCAGAAAGAAAGAATTATTCAATACACAACAAAGGTCGAGACTGAAGATGAGCTCTGCAACTAGAAGAAAATCAGTAGTTGCAAGAGAAGGCTTTAAACGTTGGTGAATTTGATCTCTGGAACTCTGGTAATGGCTATTAATTTGGAATCCTATGTAAATGAGATGGAAAAAAAACATGAAATTCTTAAACAGTCGTTCAATTATGAATTTATGGAAAATTTTGATTATTTCCCATTTGAAAATGGGTGCAGGTATGTTTCCTAATGATCAGTCTTTGAATTAATGGGCTAATGGTTAGGAGAACGAGAGAATTAAACTGATTGGACAGGCCAGTCGATGTTTGCATGAATTTATTGGTGGGAGGAATGGTTTTTTTTACAGGAGTTAAGATCGATTTCAGAGGGGTGTTGGAGCAGGAAGTGGTTTCATGTGTGGGGGGCGGGGGGTGAAAAATCACACGAGCTTGACACATAGCAGTGGATTCACTGTATAATACCACTCTTTTTGGAACCCCCTCCACCCCCCGTCATTAAGTCTCAGACGATGAGGGGGGCCTGAAGTTTGATACAGGTTGCCGGATGAAATGGTGATGTGATGGATGGTCGACTAGATGAAGGAGGATTAACATATGACATAGGTGATTGATTGGTGGGGTAGGGGTATGACGATAGTGATATGATATGGATGGTACATGAATAAATGAGAGAAACGTGTCACAATCGTCATGGAGGATAATGGATAGTGGATTATGACGACTGTTATTACTAGAAAATCATACAAGAAAAGGTGAAATTATTTAATGTCAGGAAGAAGGATTTACAAGGCTGAGAGACACTAGGGAATTTGAAAGTATTTAAAAATCTCTAAGGTCTGAGGAAAATCAAATTGCGTACAGGAAGGACTACTCAAAAGTTCCTTTGCGCGAAAAAGTCTTCAATAAACGCACCTTTTGCTCCAAAAAGCACACAATCCTGGGAGTGGCTAAAGTCACTTTCCGGGACCACAAGTCACACTCCAGGGCATTGATTCCACACTTGAAGATGCCTAAGGATAGCCACCCAAGCCTCCTTAGGACATCAAGGGAGCACATAATGGAATAAATGTGGCACACAATGGAATAAATGTGGCACACAATGGAATCACCCTCCTCTCTTGAGTCACTATCCAGAATGTACCAAGAGAGGGAAGGAGGATTTTAATTCTCCTATAAAAGGAGACCAAGAGATGAACAATAGGAGAGTGCATTGTTATGCTGGCCAGAATATCCCCAAGCAATAGCAGCAGTGTGTGACTTGGAGTAGAAATAGAGGGGACTCAGTTGTTGGCCATCTAGCAACTCCAGTCCACCACAATAGAGAGAGGGAGAATTTGTGCCAAGGTAGCTTGGAAGTAAAGACATCCTTGCATCGAGATATAGAACCCCTAGTTCTAAGGGCCCCTTGGCAAGTGGGTTAAAGTTTCATCTTCAGTTCCTACCAACACTAAATAAGAGGGGACGTAAATGTCGCCGTTTGTATTATTCAAGTTATTTGACTCTATTTACAGATTTTGTGTTATTTGTTTTAGTTTTAGTTTAGTTTTTATGTTTGAATATGCATGCTATTTCTATATCTAGTATGTTTATGTTCTAGCACATTCCACCAACTTTCTTGACTCCATTTATTCTCTACCTATGACCAATAACTTAATAGGGAAAACCACACCCCTTAAGTTGGTGTGATTTCGTACACACGTGCACCAAACACACTAACATAGGATTGGAAACCACTAACTTTTATTTCCAAGTTTATATGGTTGTGCCCTTTTGCAGAGACCTCCGTCATTACTGTGGAGTTGGGCTTGAATTTCCCCCTTTCTCTCCTTTGTTCCCTAGTTCATCCCAAGTGACAGAATGAAGCAAAAGAGCTCTCAAAAAATACTCAGAAGGAATTTTGCATGCATTTCTCACAGACAGGCATGCCCCAAGGCGCGCGTTCAGAGCTAACCTGTGCACAGACATCATGCCTGTTTCAGCCTTTTGCATGCAAAAAAAAGAATGATATTTTTTTCCAATAATTCCATATTTCCCTACTTGTAAAGGTGTCTAGCAGCCCATAATACATCTACCAGCATAGGTTGAGGTACCCCGCAACTTACTAAAACTCACTCTTAGCTGCTTTTGGTAGGCTTGGTGTTAGTTTTATTTCAAGTTCGTTTTTGCAACGTTACACACATAGTTTAAGTAGGGGTAAAAATAACTTTCATTCTGAAAAATTTATGTTTTGAAAATTTAGCTACCAAAACACCTAGGTAATTAGCCAAAGTAAGTGGCCCAAGTCCACGCGTGCTTAACTAGTTCATTTTTCTAGTGTAAAAGTCATTGGTTTAGTTAAATTTTTGCTCTAGGATTTTAGGACTAGGATCGAATTGTCAATAGAAGAGTAAGTAATCTATGCTTCATTTTCACCCGCCAGTGATCCTAGGCAAGCATATGAACACTCTCTATTCACAACTCACCATCTCCCTTTAGTTGATCACATAGATTAACTAGGAAAAATAGAAAGCGTCCCATATATGTGCATGTTTTTATTCTGATCAAGGAACAACAGAACATAGCTTAATAGGGGATTATGAAAATGATCATTTCATATCAACACATTCAAACTATGTTCTTGTTCACTTTTTTCTCATACACACCCACACACTAAGCAAAGTAGATACACCTAAAACTAACTTAACAAAACTCACTAAATTCTCCCCATAGGGGCCACAAAATAATTTATAGTATAAGTTAGGATAAAGGGGGTAGGCATCCAATAAGCTGCCTTGATCATTCTTCATCTTGAAACATAGAATTTGACTGTTTAGGGAACTTTCAAATCCACCTATCAGCCCAGGGAAAAGAAAACCCGAGTGCGGCAGAGACTCGATTCAGAGGGGGTTAGGCTTAGGCGCAGTGTGTGAAGTATCAGTTGGGGCTACCTAACCCAGCTAATACTCAGTACTGTTAGCTGAACTACCAAGGAGCCCAAGACTTGAATGCTCATGTGGGACAGAGATACTTAGTGTCCAAAATTAGGGAATATTTCCCTATAACTGATGCTGCAGGTAAGCACTAGATCCTCTACCCTTACCTTGGTGGATTTGCTTCAGCTGAGTGGGGGCATTGTCGGTTCCTTCAGGATGTTGTGCCAACACTCGCAAGATATATTCTTAAGGGCGAGTTACATTTAAGTGTGTGAGGACGATTCAGTCTTTGAGGATTTGAGTATCATACACAAACAACAAAAAACCATATTTTTTGATTGAGTGATCACATAGGATTAATCTAAAGGAAAACATTATTTTATTTTCTCTTTGTTTTAGGTATGAGATTGGAATTTTTCTTTGATTATAATCTCTATCCTCTCAAATATTTCCAAAACCATACCTAGTCAATGCCAAAATGGACCCAATGGGACCTCATCGATCTAGACGTCTTTTGGACCTCCCCCCATTATCGGGAGGTGTTCCAGGTCATTCACAATTTAGGCATCAAAGATGAAAGACTGCCACCATTATTGGTTCATCCTTTATTGGGGAATATTTATTTGGGAACCCTAGATGTCTCCCAACGGCACACTGGTGAATGCTCCCATAGGTTCACCACACACCACTCCTCCCACAGACCCTAGTGGGCAAAGAAGTGCTACCCATTCGGTAATCCAGTTGAACGCACAACAGGGTACGTCACAGACTAGCCCTCTTCCTAACCAGAACATAGTGTTTTCAAAACTCGCAATGGATACAACCTCATAGTCACCTTTTTCTAGATTCGTTAAATCTACCAGATTTAACCAAGTTGACAAACAACCCCATTGCACACAACCCCATATGGCCTCCCATGCCCATGAATATCCCTTCAAACATTCCAAATTTCAAAGGAAAGAAAGCAGAAGACCCAGGAAATCATGTTATGACTTTCCACATGTGGTGTTCATTGAACAACATCATTGATGATACTATTTGACTAAGACTATTTCAACGCACTCTAACTGGAGTAGTAGCCAAATGGTATTTGGAGAAACCCTTTGCTACATATGGAACCTTTAGCACCCTCGCCACTGCATTCCTTACTTATTTTCATTTATTCATCCACCATGATTCTAGGATGAAATTACTGACACACTTTAGGCAAACCCCCTCTGTCCATATCTCAGACCATCTTCACGAATGGCGGTGGCATTCTTGTTTTTGTAAAGCCAAACTCGATGATTGAGTTCTATTAGACCTGTTCCTGAAAACTTTCACCGCAGAGATTTCAAAACATGTGGCACAAAAAGATCCCATATCCGAAGAGGACACCATCAGTAAGGCCCAACAGCTCGAGCTGATCTATACATAGTCAGGGTATATTTACAATATCCTGCCGAGCACCCCATGCCCGCAAACTTACAAAGAATCATCAGACGTGTAAAAATATGCAGATGGCTTAATTAAGTCATTTACCCAAAGTTACCCAAGAAACAACATTCAATACCTCAGTTACACGTATGATTCTACCCAGAACGTACCACAACCCAGCTACCAAAGTCATCACATGCCTCCGCAAAATTTGACCAATAGGGCGTCATCATATCACCATCAACATGGAGGATGCTATCCTTCAACTCAGGGGACCCAGTACGCAGATAGACATACTGATGGAAAAGCTCCCCCCCAACAGCCATTTTCAAACCAAGGACCGCATTATGTGCAGTCGCCGGTGCAAGACCCACCCATGCAGAATAATGCACAGGTGAACTTTGTGCAACATTCCCAAAACCAACCACACCAACCATATGACCAGGAGAATTATCCTCCTATCATGGTTAAGAGAAAAGGAAAAAACAAGCCTAAAGGAAATCCTTGGTAGGGGGAAACAACTAGCAACACCCTCTGGGATATTAGGCTGAGGCAGCTCCAACCGAAATCAAAACCAGGCGCCAAGAAATGCCCAAAGGCAGAAAAAAAGGCCACCTCTCCGAACAAACCACTCTTGTTCAATCTATGGTGAGTATGGCCATTACACTCACCACTGTCCTGACCTTTCTGAGATGAAGAAGCTACAGAGTAACCGTGGACAAGGGGATCCTCCTAGCAACCAAGAGTCATGAATGAACCTTTCCCCCATCAAGGGATAGTTAGCACGCAGAAACAAACTCCTGACAACTCTGGAAAAAACAACCAAGAAATCTACATGAATGGTGAGTAAATGTTTTTCAGAGACAGAATCAAAATTACGACACCCCATCAGACACCAACGCATCAAGGGCTAGTACCAGTGTACCAACCGCACCTTTGACCATATGAAATATGCCTATCAAACCTTTTCCCAAGATGTCTAAGGGACCAACTAGGTGAGCATGAAACTATTCCAAGGTAGCCCATAACTATAGCATTATGGAGGATCTAGCTCAATCTCTCGCTGCTATGTCAGCTTTGGAAGTATTGCAGTCATGCCCAAAACAACAGAAAGCCTTAATTTCTATGTTAGGTGCTATCAACCTTGCCGATACATGCCTAATGGATTTTGATTTAGACAAATCCACCCCTAGGCTTCCTTCAATGGTCGCCTTTAAGATAGCAGTGTCAGTCCCAAAAATTACCATTCACCGATGTGTCATTGATGAGGTTGCATCCACATGCAGCATGTCAAACAAAGTTTGGTAGAATTTAGGGCCTCCCGAGCTAAAGCCATCAGACATCACGCTTATAGCATACGATGGTTGCCCTTCAAACCCCGTCGGTCTCTACCAAAACGTCCTAGTCTTCTTAGCTAGAAATACAGTCCTTATAGACATTGTAGTCTTGGATGCCCATTTGGACTACAATATACTCATTGGTCAGAGTTATATGTACGCCATGTCAGCCGTCGCCTCCTCTGTCTTCCAAACTATGATGTTCCCCCATGAAGAAAGGATCATTACTGTCGACCAATTAATGCATAATGAAAAACTGCCTCTAAAAAATACTAATGCCATTCCTCCCTACATTGACACATCTGTGGATGCGCCTTCACGGTACCAATAATATGGCCCCTACCAGTTAAAACCGTTTTCCATCTTAGGATCATTCCTAAGAGATCCCTCTATTATACTTGAGTCATCACCTGATGTCACAGGGGCTCCGCTATGCATGATGTCCACATCAAGCACCAAAGCTAGTCAGGACATAGACATGAGCAGTAATGAAACCGAGTCCTCGGCCACAACAACCTCTCTAGCCTACGCCACTTCCCAAACCCCTTTCCTCTACCCCCCAACTGGTTTCGTATCCCAGTAGGTCCTAGCAACAGTGGTATTACCAAACATATCTTTTGCAATACTAGTTTGGTACCTCATCCCCCTTACTAGGACAGGAGCCACACACATCACTTCCATAGGGTTAAAGCCCCTCAGTCTCGAGGAGGCCCTACCCATTCAAGACACTGGCAAAAAAATCCCTAGAAAGGAAATTCCCATTGCAAAAATGATGATTATGTCTAACAAAATGAGAGAAGAGGAAATAAGTTGGAGACTCTCACCACACAATGGGAATCACCAGGTTGTGCCATATGTGATGTAGTAGGACACCCTACCCACATCTACCCAGAGCTGGACGAATTAAAATCGGTCCTTAGTTCTAAGGCAGGCACTGCAACACAACGTTCCCGTAAAAAATAACTTACCACCAAAGGTAAAGGCAAAGCATTGCATACCAATCACGCATGCACTATTTGTAGCAATTATGGGCACCACACCCATCATTGCCAAGAAATCTCGTGATATAGGGATGCCTTCTATGCCATCGAGTGATCCTATCAAGAGAATCCCTCCACCCATTCATCTGGTGACAAACCTCGCACCATCTTGTACCTGCAGGAGGAACAACACTCACCAGAAAGAATCCCGTTCATATTTTCCCTCCTATCATACGCTACACATTGTGCGATGAACATGGTCACTTCATTGAAAAATGCGCAGCCCTAGAAATCATCCACAGATGGTATCCAATAGAACAGCTTTATTATGTGGGTTTGCGGGCAACACAATTCACATGTCCTTTATGTGTCGACAACCACATTCTGGAAAATTGCCACTATATCCCCCATTTCCAATTAGCACTGGCTAGTTTGTGATCAGCCATAGTCCACCTCTCCCAAGAAGATGGCACAGACTCGGAATCTATGAATAGCTCAATAACCCACGACGATGTGACGAGCAGATCCATCCTCTTCCTGTCAGCTGAAAAGTGACCAATCATGGAACCCTTAGTTACCCTCAACCGCTCTATATAGAAAAGGCCAACATGTGCGTTATGTAAAAGCCCAACCATGTGGTTGCCACTTGCCCTAATTTGGCAGCGTTACGACGTTGCTACCTTGCCAAACCACAAACTGAGCACGACAGGATTGCCATATCTAGGCTGTTTTTCCCAATATGTCAAGGCAATCACTGTGGATAGTGGTTTACCTATATCCCTCAAGTTCGTCCTCTAATTGATATGATTCACACATTAGAGAAGCAATACTGTGATCTCCTCAAATGGTATAGAAAGTACATCACCCCTAGGCCAGCAACCCCACACCTGCATTGGCATAATGGGAAAACTGGGATGATGCACCAACCAAGCATGACCCAGGCCAAACATAGGATAACATGCAGACTATGTGACCCAATGACCACCGGGTCAATCAGTGCAAAGAACTGAATCCCTTCGCAAAAAAAAATCACACAGGCTCTTCTCTCCCACAGACACTTCTTTACGTAATATCGGAAAGAGCATCATTAATTCTACACTCCCCAAAAGAGTTAGACACACCCAAGCCAACAATACGGAAATGGAAGCATAAGACCTCATCTTCTACCACAGATCGTTTCCAAGCGTCCACATTTGGGATGATAAGTAGTGTTGGTTCCCATACAATCCACTCAGTTGGCACAGTGGTACCATGCACCATCTACACTAGCTAGAACCATGAACTAGAGGCATGCCCGCTAATGGAAACATTCAGGCACCTCTGCACCAGGCGTAATTTACACCAACAGGAAATTGACCATCCTAACGGGGAACCCAACCTCACGCTTTCTCCCATCACAAAGATTCTTCCCCCACCAAATTACAATGACACGATACACCACATATGATTTGTATCATCATATATAGGAAATAGGATTACAACCTCTCCCACATCCCAAGATTCCTACCTTATTCCTGTCACAAATGGTCAGGGCTCCTTATGCTTTTGCATTGATTTCTGCGAGATCTCAAATTTACATGCCACCATCGAACTCCTTGATGATACCCAACCTTTAGAATAGTGTCTAGTACAACTATAGAATGTTGAAAAAGACTGACGACGGTCGGTGCAACACAACGAGGCCCACAAAAAATGAGTAGAAGCATCGTTCGACCGCCACATAAACCCTCACTCATTCACCCAGGGAGAAGTGGTCCTCCGCTATGATGTCGCAAAAGAATCCCTAGGGAAAGGAAAGTTTGAAACCTTATGGAAAGGACCCTACATCGTAAAACATTTCCTCCTCAAGGGGGCATACATCTTGATGGAACTGAACATGACATACCTCAACAACCCCATCAACGGCCTTTACCTCAATAAATTCTACCCATAAGGGCCTACTAGCCCTACCCTAGAGTCAACATACACAAACACGACCACTTTAAAATTTTTGATGAAAAGACTTGTTACAAAACACACTTGAGTGTCACAATGGATTACTAACCCGAACCTTATTTCGGATTTGCCGATGGAGCATCACGATGGTCTCAAAGCTTAGCAGCAGCCGCTTGGGTCATATATCACCCTGACTGATCACCACTCTACACCAATGGCTTGTGCATTGGTTCATCAACAAACAATCAGGTAGAATATGACACCGTTATCAGACTTATGTGCGACACCCTCCATCAGATCATACGCCATATGCATATCTATCTCGATTCCCAGTTAGTAGTATCACAATTAAACCAAAAATTTGAGGTTTGAGATTCACATCTATTTAGACAATATTTGCATGAAAAAATATTAAGAAGACAATTTGACTACATTACATTCACACATATACTAAGGAGTCAAAACCAAATAGCTGATCACATATCTAACAATATTCTAAACTGGAATGCATCTCAAATAAACCATCATACATAAAAAACAAAAAACATAGATATCCATCAACATAACACAATCCATAAGCAGAAATAGGGGACACACCATGTAGAGTCTCAAAAAATATCTCTCATATATATATCAAAATGTATGTGTCTGAGTACAAAAAATAGTATCCCTGACCCATCGGTCAGCCCAAAAAGATACACATATAAGTCGTCAAAAATAGGGGAAGCATCCTAATAATGGGTGCTTTCCCTGTGTACAAAATGATACTAGGGAAGTGCTCCCCCAGGAGGAGCACCTGGACCCACTGCCACTCGGGGTACCACAACTGGAGCCGTCATCAACACTAAGACCACCACTCGACGTAAAACTGGTCGATAGTCCCTCTCTCAGGCCATCAAGGTCTCCAACCATACCTCATCAAGGTTATCTAAAAAGCCTTGAGACGACATCCCCTAGGTCAAGCGGTCCACTCGATCCCAGGCATCCTCCAGAACTGACACCCGCATGGTCAGCTTAGCAATACAAGCCTCCATCGCATCAGCAGGAACCTTCGATGCATTGGCACGAGCTCGCTCAACCATAGTCTCAGCAACAGCCGAGCTGCTACCCTCCCCCGAAGGGTTGGACTCACCACAAAGTTCCCCACCCTAAGGCTTTGCAGGAACTCCTCCCCACCTGCCAAGAGATCCCTGAGGCCTCTGAATGGGACCATGCCCAACAAATTGAGCCACAGGCGGCCAACCTCGCCAACATCTACAAGAGTAACCAAAACGATGTCAGTGTCATCATAAATATACTTATAAACATAAATACTCAAATAAATGCAGAAAACATAAAGACATACCTGTGGGCCACCCAAGCTTAGCTAGGAGGGAGACCCATTTGTGGATCCCTTCGAAATTCCATCCCTGCATATGGGAAGGGAAGGAAAAACTGAGGGTTGGCCTCAAACCAAGCCTTAGTAGTGGTGTTCCAGTAACGCCCCACCATAATATCACCTCCTCAAGGCATCACAGGGGCTAACCTCCTCATGCGAGGCTTTCGTGTCCCCCCAGTAGGCACCTCCACCACTTGTCTCAATAGCACCACCCACTCATACATAATGCTGCACAAAATACTACCATAGGCAAACAACTTTGATCCATCCTGGATCTTTTAAAGCTATGCCAATATCCCGTCATTGCTAAAATGGGCAAAGTCAAAAAAATGCCCGGCCTTGAGTCAGTGCAAGACTCCAACCTACGGGCCTGATGCTCGATGCGGATCCGACAACCCTGCTAGTCACACAATAGCCACCAAAGAACACCTCTTAACCAAATATGTCACCAAGGCAATGTATATGCACCCCTCCATAAAGGGCAACCCGCCACAGTGATGCATCCGGAAATGCTCAAAATCCACCCTCCTAGAAGGGAGTGGATACTGCAGTGCCTCACCCTGAGGCAGCAACCCAGTAACAAAGTAAATATCCATCTCAGGATGGATATCAAGGTCACACCCATGTAGCACAAACACCTTGTGCCGCCAGTTCCAATGATCGATCAGGTACCACAGGAGTCAGTCCTGTGACCGAAGAAGGTCGTTCTCCACAAATTTTAGGATACCCCATTTCACCAACTGTTGCTGCGCCTGACCATCAGTGGCTAAAGTAGTATGGAGCTCAGGCCAATCTCGATCCCTCCACAACATCATGTCATCAAAACAAGAGCACATCAGCAGCATAAAAACATTAAAAAATAGGCAAAATGTTCAAAAATTTGGACAAAAGATTTCCTCAGCCTTTTGCGCACATGTACCTCAGACATGCGCATGGAAGGTGTGCCTATATTTCTCAGAGGCACAGAGAAGGCGCGCCCAAGGCTGAGAAAAGTGCGCATAAGGTGCGCAAAACCCTAATTTTGCACGTAGAAGGCGCGTTCTTACCCTGATCGCCCCCACAATCCAGGGTAAAAATAGCTCAGAATCTATACAAATCAGTATTGTATGGAACCTCGCACCCTCAGACTAAAAAATTAATATGCTGGACATCATGGAGTTTACCTAGCCATAAAATCACTAATCCCTAGTGCTCAGGCTGACTGCAACTGCAAGAACTACTCCACAGAAGCCTTTGACCTCTCAACACTCAATAGACACAAATGAATTGAATTAAGGCCATATTCACCTATATATCGCCCTTTTCAAGAAATTTGTAGGACCGTAACGAGAGCTCAAAATGCTCACTCACCGGACCAAAAGTAGCACTGTGATGAGTACTCCATAAAGCCCAAAGGTGATGCCACACATTCACACCCCCGAAAAAATAAATTTTCAGCACCGACAGGTATGGCCTCTCTCATATTCTTTTTTAAAGCACATGTCTTTCAACAAAATTTGATAAAGAGATGATTTCACTTAGGGTAGTTGTTTTTGCAGGTAGTACACAAACCATCCACAACTCCATCCATTGAAAGTTCTAGACCAGGTGTCATTCTACCTCTAGCATGATAGAGTCCTAGAAAAACTGCATATCCTGACATCATTTCTCCATTAGATTAGAAATCATCCATAGGTTCCACACATCCGACCATTTTTATCATCACCTCACCTTACACATGATAAGCATCCTCGTTGGTCAGTAGAGCCTTCCCTCCCATGGCGCTCGTCACCCATAGTAGACCATATATTACAACAATAGTGATGCCATGGCCATACCACTATATTTCGGGAAACACCACATGCCCATTCACTCACCATGCATAAGGTCAAGTTTTACCATATGAAACAAAACCTCTTTCCCAGATAACCAGGTTGTACTAGCAAATCAAAATCGCACTATCGCGCCTCGCATTTGGTCCACCATACCTCCATCAGCATAACCCATCTGTGATACTTTTTCATCCACTTCATAAACGTCACATAAGAGACCAACTAATGGGGCCCCCACCTGTTATCACTCAGGTTTTCCTAGAAGTTGTGTAAGAGGAAAGTATACCCGAGGTAACCACAAACCAACCTTTTAGATGCAGAATCTAGCCAATCTGCATCCAGAGAGGGCTCTCTCTTTATGATTTATCTTTGTTCTTAGAAGGTTTTAGGCTAGTTATAGATTCAAAGTTTGTTTTGGAAAAATGGTGGAATCCACAAACTACGGGCAAGGTTGAGAGCTTTCAGTCCGTTGGGCTATGGAGTCAAAGGATGGCTTTACTGGATTTCTATTCTAAACACAAGATGGTATTACAGGGCAAGATAGCTAGACAGAGAACAATCCTTAAAATTTAAAGTGGATGTGATGATCTTGAAGGGATGAAAGGCAGCTAAGAATCTTTCACCATGTTCAAAAGAAAGAAATGAGATGACTACAAACAAAGAGCAATGAAGAATTATTTATTATAGTAATCAACAATGTTTAAATTAGCAAAGCAAGAGCATTTAAGAATTCATGCTTATAACTAATTTAGAAGAAAACATTAAGAATAACCACATTTGAAAACAGAGTACAATTAAGCAAATTCTGTTTCAATCCTTTATGTAAATATCTTGCACATATAGTGCGCCGCACTTCATCAGCTTACGATTCCCGGATTGACAAATTAAATGCAGCAATTTAGGACACTAAATTGACCAAACATTATGTTTTAAAATAAAAATCTGAGTGTCTCTAAAAAGGAGAAGTATGCAATTCCAAAAGAATATTTTGTTTTAGTTGGGAATTCTTACAAATATATAAGCGATATTTGTACCATAAGGAATCATTTTTTCAACTAAATGTATCAGATGTACTAGGATCTTGCTGCAACTTTTGAATGAGTGTCCACACTTCTTCGTCCTTCTTCCATTCATCTCTTGCTTCGGTTATCCAATATAGTTGGATAATAGAAATGGCACAAAGCAATGCTTCCACCTCTTCATTCTTTCTTGAGAGTGCATCTGCAACAACATTAAGCTTTCCTTTTTTGTAGATTATTTCAAAGTCATAACCCAACATCTTTGTGACCCATTTTTTGCTGCTCTTCTGAAGATAGTCTTTGTTCCAAAAAGTGTTTAAGACTATCATGATCAGTTTTTACCTTGAAGTGTCTTCCCATTAGGTAAGTTCGCCATTTCTTTAGTGCATGTATTATTGCTAACATTTCCTTCTCATAAATAGGTTTCTATAAATACTTTCCTTTGATTGGACGACTTTCAAAAGCAATGGGTCTTCCTTCCTGCATTAAAACTGCACCAATTCCATTTCCTGAGGCATCACATTCCACAATAAAGGTTTTTGTGAAGTCTGGCGTAGCTAAGACCGGTGCTAGGCACATTGCATCTTTAAGATGTTCAAAGGCCTTAGTTGCTTCAGGAGTCCATGAAAATGCATCTTTCTTCAATAATGTTGTTAGAGGTGCTGCTATTCTCCCATAATTCTTAACAAACTTGCGATAATACCCTGTTAACCCGAGAAATCCTCGCAACTTCTTTATGGTTGTGGGGACTTTCCATTCCTTAATAGCTTTAATTTTGTTAGGGTCTACCTTAACACCCTCGTGAGATACAATATGACCTAGATATTCCACCTCTTGTACTCCAAAGAAACATTTGGATGTTTTTGCATATAATTGTTTCTCCTGCAATAGTTTGAGCACCTTGTCAACATGTTGAACATGATCCTTCCAAGACCTACTGTAGATTAGTATATCATTAGAAAATAATAACACCAATTTTCTAAGGAAGGGTTTAAAAATGGAATTCATCAACCCTTGAAATGTAGAAGGTGCATTGGTAAGGCCAAAAGGCATGACCAAAAATTCATAATGACCCTCATGAGTTCGAAATGATGCTTTCAGAATATCTTCAGTCTTCATTCTAATTTGATGTTATCCTGAATGAAGATCCAACTTGGTAAAATAAATTTCTCCATGTAATTCATCAATCACAAGAATGGAAAATTCATCTTTAATGGTGAGCTTATTGAGCTCCCTATAATCCAGACACATGTGCCATGATCCATCCTTCTTGTGCACCAATACTACTGGAGTAGAGAAATAAATTTGACTTGGTTGAATTATACTAGCCTCTAACATTTCTACAATCATACGTTCAATTTTTCTCTTTTAGACATAAGGATATCTATAAGGCTTGATTTTTGGAGGAACACTTCCTGGAATCAAATGAATAGCATGTTCATGATCACGAATAGGTGGGAGTCCTTTGGGAGTTTCAAACACCTTGGAATGATTGTCCAATAATTTTTGGAGATATGCAGAAATCTATGATTTTGATGTTGGAACCTCTAGTGAGCATAATTGTGCAATTGCGCCTTGTTTTTCTTTCTTCAAAATCTTTGTCATGACATTAGAGATTATTATCTGTCCCTTCTTCCCTGCGATACCCCGTAATTTGACTTCCTTTCCTTCCGAAAAAATTCAAGAAAAATTCTTGAAAACTAAAATCTACCGTCCCCAAAGATTGTACCATTGTACTCCTAGTACCACATCAACACCTCGCATTGGACTATTCAATACATATTCACCCATGGTTAACTTGATATTTTGGCATTTTCCAGAGAAATTTATAGTTCCTCCATTTGCAACCATCACTTGACATTTTGGTGCTGGGTATAGGAAACAATTCAATTCCTTGACTACCTTACAATGAATAAAATTATGGGTACTACCCTAATCAATCAACACTATTACATTTTTCTTCTTGATATGTCCTTCTATATTGAGAGTTTGAGGAGTGGTAATTCCTGCCAATGCATTACACGATATGGTCAGACTCATTTCTTCATATTCTAGGGTTTGTTCCTGGTGTATATCCTCTTCTTTTGAAGATTCATATTCATTTTCTTCTTCCTCTTCACAATCTGTGTAAAATAATTTCTTCTCAGCACACTTATGACCTTTAGTGTATTTTCTATTACAACTATAGCAAAGCCCTTTTTCTCTTTTTTCTTCCAATTTTTGTGGTGTCAGCCTTGTAGGTTGTGGAATTCTAGGAGTACCAACACTTCCATATTTATATATGTGAGTGGTAGGCTTCCTTGTCTCCATAATTCTACATTCAATTTTTCTTGCCAACCTGAATGCCTTTCCCATTGAATCAAGTTCCCAAACGTGAAATTCATGTTGGATGTTATCCTTTAAATTCCCTACGAAGACATCAATCCTGTGTTCCTATGGAATATCAGTTACCCTTATATCCTCAATGTGATCCACCAATGAACCCGTTTGTTTGAGATTTATCAATTGGCTAAAGAAGGTGTTGCTTTTTGTATCCTCATATTGTGCTATCATTTCCTCTGTAAAAATTGACCAAGTGACAATTTTTTTACAGGAGCAAAGCCATCAATACCATAAAAATGTATTTTGTTCTAAATGTAAAGTTGAAATACATACCTTTTGTGTGTTTTTCACATTATTGAGATCAAAATATTACTCTATCTGTAGTATCCATGTTACAGGATCCTTGCCATCAAACTTTCTCATATCCATATTTAGATCTTCCATCCAACATTAGAGTTTTTGAAATCATGATTAACATTTATTTTGTTCTGATCATGAGTTTCCTCTACTATCTTTTCGAAATTAGGAAAAATTTCTTGTATCAACTTTTCCAAACCTTTTATTTCTACTTTTAGATCATTCTTCATGTTTTCCATGTTGTCTTTCATTTTTCATCGATCTTAGCTTCCATGTCATCCATCTTAGCTTCCATGCCAAATTCCATGCCATCCATCTTAGCTTCCAAACCATTCATCTTAGCTTCCATGACTTTCTTTAAACCATCCATCTTAGTTTCCACTCCTTTCTTCAACTTCCATTTCAATTTTTTTTGCGCTTTGCGATAGCGAAATTTGGTGCACTTGCTCTTGTAATGTTGATATCTCATGTTGCATTTATTCGTCTTCATGAGTCATAGAAGAGTCTTCTGAAGGCTTATTGGGCGTTGAATTCTTTTTAGGGGGAATTTTAGAACCCAATACTGATATCTATTCTTCAATATGCCCTTGGAATAAATTCAAACTATTTTTTTCAAACGAGACTTATGTAATTTGAGAAAAATACACACCTTTTTCTTGCTTTTGAGGAGCTCGATATTGAAACTGAATTATCTCTATGATTTCGGATCTTCAATATATGAATTTGGGCCCAATATTACACCTGCAAATCTTGTTTCAAATTCTAGATGTCTAACCAGATTTGGATTATTCAAGGAAAAGTTATACCAAATCTCTCACAATAACCTAATTATGCACTGGTTCAGTAAAGCGACCTTGTACGACGTGCCACGTGTCACTGTTTCCTCCTTCGGATCTAAAATTTATACACAAGAAACTAATTTCTGTGTACTTGTGACCACATTTTACAGAATTCTAATTTAATGCTCAGAGAGATATTTATGACGATCTTCCCACGGTCACCTCTTTGAGATGAAATTCGGGAGCCTGAAAAATCCCTAAATCCCAGAGACCCTATCACCGAAAATCTTGTGAATCAAGCTCTGAAATGTTTCCATGACCTTCCTTAGGATTGTGACTTTTCTCTGTAAAAATTTCAGCTTCTGAACCCTCATAGAAAAAAAATTATAGCGAAAATGCCACGATGACTTGTTTAGGTTAAATTCAGGAGCCTGCAAAAATTACTAACTTGCATAGATCATATCTCCGAAAATATTGCGAACCAAAATCTGAAATTTTTCCACGAGGTTCCTCATGATTTCTGCTTTGCTCTATAAAATTTTTAGCTTTTGAACCGTCGTAGAAAAAACGTTATAGCAAAAATTCCATGATGACCTGTTTGGAGCAGTGAAACCCTAGAATCCAAAGTTGTGATACCAAATGTTGTGAAACCAACTCCAAAAATAGAAGAAAATAGAGATCAACACCTTAGAAATCAACCACTTCAAGGGGGAAACCTCCAATACATTACATAAATTAACAATTATTAGATGATACAAATGACCAAAACCTCCTTCTATATATAGGAGTCCATGGGGCCACAGTATAATCCCAGCCGACCTAACAATAATAATGTAAGGACACAAGAATAACAATATTGGGGTTACAAGGGTACAAAAATAACAATAAGGGGATACACTAATAACAATAAGGGACTAAACTAGTAATATAGGGACCTAACAAGGGCATTAGCGACTGGATCGACGACATGTTACTCAAACGTTGATGTTTTTCACTGAGGCTGATTATGCGCCATCTCATCAAAGATGTGCCAATAACCTTCAAGAACCTCTTGGTTTGGAAATTTGATTTGGGCAGGACTAGTAGACAGATTTGGAAGTGGTCTTACAACACTACCTTGATCTGGGATATCAGGTATCTTTTCTTTAACCAAGATCTTAGGATATCTAGGTTCTGGTGACTATAGATTTTCTCCTCCAACACTAATATTTCCCTCTCCTTCTTGCATATTGCATGAATTTCCCTCTTGTGAAGGGTTAGAATGCAAATTTTCTGTAGCCTGAAAGCTCTGTTGAGACCCTTTGTTTTTGCTATGGATCTTGGCGTGACCTGCAGATGGTGAGCCTGATGCTTGATGGATTACACTAGATATTTTTCCAGATGTGGTATGAGGTCCTACTGACACTTGAGATTCTTCTTTTCTTATGATTTCTTCTATAAAGGTCAATCTTCCAAGGGTCGTCAACCCCTTGGTTTTGGTGGATTTATGTGGTGGATTTGGATCTATTTATACTTTTTTCTTCCTAGTCATTCTTAAAAACGTCTATTCCTATCTTCTCTATATGCATCTGCTGGAAAGCAACCTCTTGAGCAAGCATTTTACTTGCTGGTACGCAAGTTCTTACCTCTTGTTTTCAATAGCCAAGTCCCTCGCAGCAATCAAATTCAGGAAAAAAAAGAGAAATCAATATTTAACACTCTCCCCTGCAACGATGCCAAAATTTTGGTGTACTAAGATGACTATGAAAATCAATCTTAATACCTACATTAATTATTAACCAAGGATTCATCTGTTTATTTCAAGAGTGTTGGCACTATCTATGCAGAGTGAAATCAAAAGCTATTTAGGAATAAATGATTCTAAATCGTTGCAACAACTAATCTCTAATTCTTGAAGTTCAATGTGGAATAATTCAAAAGAAAACCTTAAAGCATTTATAAACCATAAATCTTGATCTACTCTCAATTGTTTTGTAAATAAAGTGAATCCAAACTCATGAATTGAAAGACTCACACTTAATAATTACTGCCTAACAATTATCTACTGAAAAGAGAAATTACAGTAAATGAACAACAATCAACTATTCAAGCCTTTAATTAAGAATAATAGTAATCAATCATCGAATATCTATGATAACAACACTCGAAAGGTAGCACAATCATATGTAATGCTAATCTGAACAATTCATTAAACAATGATATGCAACTGTAAGAGTAACATCATCTAAGATTTATCTCAATAGAAAAGGTAAACTACACAAATGAATTCTAACATCACACAACAAACGAAATAACAAGATACAGTAATTAACAATCACAAAGATGACAAAAATGATTATGTCACAAAAGAAATAGGAAGTCTCCTAGCGACCGGGCCCAAAGCCTCCAAAAGCTACTGATGGGAATACTCAGAACATAATTATGAAGAAAGCACAAATTTTCTCATTAATCACAGTAGTAAATATACAACATTACAATAGTGAAAATACTGTCTTTAATACCAATAATGATTTCCAAACGAAAGTTACAACTCAGAAATTAACCCCCCTTCTTTTTCCCCTATCAGCCTTATATAACCAAATGGCGAACTAATAGATGAGAGTGAATCCCTAGGATTGAGAGATCCTGAGGATTTCAAAACTAATAATCAGATTTTCACTATAGAATTAGCTTGATTCTCCTTTTCTTCCAATAGCCTATGCGATCAAGAAATGTTTTTTTTTTTTTTTCTTTGGTCGTTGTTGTTCCATCGTTCGAATAGTAATTGTCCAATTCTGATCTATGCACATAAATGCAAGCAAAAATTAGTTTTTATGCGAAAATCAAAGAATTTGTTGACAATTTATTTTATTCATCTCTCACAATATTTTCTTCTAGATTATTCCAAAAAAGAAGAAGATAAATACATAAAAGTAGATGATTAATTAAGCTAAGATGAGGATAAAAACATACCTTTTTCATGACTCAACATCTGTAATCTTTGACAGATGAGTTCACCATCATTATGAGACCAATTAACAAATCAAAAGTAGTGTTAGATTCAGAGTGACAGACTCTTCAGTTTGTCTCCATTTTCGAAAACAACTTAGACCTGTAAACTTGGAGCAACTGGAGAATCCTCCTAGATCATTTTGACATAGCCTCACAGGGGCTCCATAAAGGATTTTGTTGTAGGTATCTATTAGTATTTTTTTTTGTCTATTGGATTTGTTATGGTTTTGATTTGTGTCTACCGAGTAGAATTAAATCAACATTGATCTCTTGGTTGGTACACAAATGGTTACTATGCAAGCATTTAATTCTCTTTGGATACAAAGACACTATTTCCATTATACTATATGGGTAAAATTTTATAAAGATAAAGATTTCGAATGCATATGCTATTTAATTATTTAAATTAGTGAAAGAAAATTTTTAAGAAGTATATTATTATTGTTTTAAACTTAAATGTGTAACATTATTTATTCTCAAGGGGCTATGTTACCAAATAATTTGAAAACCCATCTTAGTAACTAAGATCTTTGTGAAAAAAAACAACTAATTTTTGTGTGAATACTTTGTTCTCAACAAACCTTTTTCTTGACTTGCATTGTTTTCCAGCACATTGGATGATCTAACCCTTTTGTGTGTGTTGTTTTCCAATCAATTGGACCATCCAACACTCTTTTTAAGTGCATTGTTTACCAACCAATTGTACAATCTTGTTACAGGTTCTTATCGGATGTGTTTATATATTTAATATTTCTAAAGTTGCTTGCTTGACATTTGCTATACTTTCGAGAAATGCTGATTTTTTTTTATTTGAGAAATTGTGTTTACTCGTATTTTGTTGATTTTAAGTATTTTTGGAGAAGAAATTGTTTTTTTTATTATCTTGGTCGATGAGAATTTATTACTTCTTGTAAGTGTTAACATTGATGATTGGATAAAGTGATCATTTTTCCATGACTTTTGTAGTGCATGTTTCTGTTGTAGTGAATTTAAATTTGAATCTTACTATTGTATTTTTGTCAACAACATTAAAACAAGCAAGGCCTCCATGTCAATAAAACAGACAATTGTAAATGTATGGAAAACTTATCTCAGACTTTTCATGCACTTTATTGCAAATAGTTATATCTAAGTTCTTAAAAATAATTGTGTTTTTCTCATTTCTAGTTCTCAATAACAAAATGTCTCTTAGTCATTTTATAAATTGTTCCATCTGTTTTAGAATTAGCAAATGCAAGAGTTTTGTAATAGAATGTCACAGAGTAGTTTTTTAAATTGTTTCATCTTTTTAAGAATTAGCAAATGCAAATGCAATATTTTTGTGTAAAATTCTTTATCATATAATATGTTATACTTACAAGCTTAAACCAACTACACATGTTTATAGTGAATTTTGTACTAGCACAATCAAATTTACCAATGTGGATGATATACGTCGATAGGCCTATATCCACCACCCACCACATGTATTTTAGCAAAATAATTATTATATATTCATGAATATAATTACCAATATATTTTATATATTTACTTATAATATATTAATAATATAAAGTATATAAATACTATATATTAAACTGTAATATATATATATATATATATATATATATATATATATATAAAATAATAATAATAAAATATATATAATAATAATATATTTTTAAAAAGAGAGTCCATACAT
Source organism: Pinus albicaulis (assembly GCA_034641835.2). Lineage (NCBI taxonomy): Eukaryota > Viridiplantae > Streptophyta > Pinopsida > Pinales > Pinaceae > Pinus > Pinus albicaulis. Next base: position 202,843 of record JAXQQM020061586.1, on the reverse strand, counting down.
GCGAATTAGATTTCAGAACAGAGGAATAACCTATTCCGAGTTTTTTAATAACCCAACGTTTCGGACTTCTTATGTGAGTCCATCTTCTGGGGTAAACACCAAATATTATTTGAAAATATTTGTGAGGATTACGATAAAGAAAATTTTATATAAATGGTAATTATTGAGGATATATATAATTTTTTTTATGGTCGGTTGGAAGAACAAGAAAAATAATTTAATTTAATTTATTTTTTTTAACAATTATAATTAAAGAGGGGATTATTGACTAATATATTATCAATTTTTTTCAAAATATTAATAGTTTTAACTCAAACTATACTATAATTCAATTATAACATAATAATAGTATTTTATTATTATTTATAATAAGTATATATCTCTTACCAATATTCCAAGGGATTATTAATATTATAAACCAAAAGAACTAATAAACCGAAGAGTTTAATATTATAAACCCAAGGAATTGGTGAACCCAAGGGAAAAATATTAAAAACCTAATAGATCAAGAAGCCCAAGGGATCAATATTAAAAATAGAAGAGATTAATAAAGCCTAGGAATTAATATTTTAAATACAGATGAATGATAAACTCACATGATTATTAATATTATAAACCGAAGAGAACAATCAAACTTAGGGATTTTTAATATTATAAACCCAATTAATTAATAAACTAAAGGATCAATAAACCCAATGGATTGATATTAAAAACCAAAGGAAATAATAAATGCAAAGGATTAATACTAAAAAACCAAGGGTTTATAAAACTAAGTAAATATTATTCAACCTAAGAGATTAATATAAAGCCTTAGATAAATACTATAAACCTTGAAATAAACATTAATATTTTAAACTGAAGGGATTAATAAAGCCAACGGATTAAATGATAAACCAAAGGAATTGTTAATATTAGAAAGTTTAGGAACAAATAAACCGAAGATTTTAATATTATAAACCCAAGAAATTAGTAAACCTAAGGAAGAAATATTATAAACCCATGGGATAAAAAGTAATATTATAAACGAAAAAGTAATAAACCTAAGAACTAATATTTTAATCTCAAAACCAAAGAAATTGATAAACCATTAGAATCAATATTTTAAACTCGACACATTAATAAACCTAAGGGATTATTAATATTGTAAACCAAAAGAACTAATAAAACCAAGGGTTTAATATTGTAAACCCAAGGGATAAATATTAAAAACCTAAGGGATAAATAAGGCCAAGGGATCAATATTAAAAACACAAGAGATTAATAAAGCCTACAAATTAATATTTTAAACATAAAGGATTGATAAACTCACATGATTATTAATATTATAAACCCAAGGGAATAATATTAAACCTAAGAGATTAATATTATACACATGAATTATATAAAGACCCTTAGATAAATACTATAAACCATAAAATAAACACGGTTGACCATGCTTGATTTAAATATTGAGATAATTGTTGTCAAAATGCGATGTTGGATGAAGAATGACCATGGTTGGCCATGGTTGATTTTCATATTGAGACAATCTTAGTCACAATGTGACATTCAACCATGGAAGACCTTGATTGACTACGACTAATGATGATTAACAATGGTCGGCCATGGTTGATTTACATATTGAGACAATGTTTTTCATAATGTGACATTGGACCATGCATTAATATTAAAGTGTAGGAGTAATATTTAACACCAAATATTGGGATTTAATAAACCGAAGGGACTAATATTACCAACCCAAAAAATAGAAAATTCAATGGATTAAACCTTAAGAATTAATATTTTAAACTCAAGAGATTAATCAACCAAATGGATTATTAATATTATAAACCATTAAGTATATAAACCCTTAGATAAATAATATAAACCATGAATAAACTTAATATTTTAAACTGAAGGCATTAATAAACCCAATAAATTAAATGAAAAATCAAAGGAATTATTAATATTATAAATTGAAGGAACAAATAAGCCGAAGCTTTTAATATAAACCCAAGAAATTAGTAAACCTAAGGGAAAAATATTATAAACCCATGGGATAAATATTAATATTATAAATTTAAATTTAAATTTATAAATATTTTAAATTCAAGAGATTAAATTTAATATTATAAACAAAAATAATTAATAAACCCAAGGGTTTAATATTATAAACCAAAGGAATCGGTGAACCCAAGGGATACATATTAAAAACGTAAGGGAAAAAGAAGGCCAAGGGATCAATTTTAAGAACAAAAGAGATTAATAAACCCTAAGAATTAATATTTTAAAGTAAAAACCCTAAGAAATTAATAAACCATAAGAATTGATATTTTAAGCTCAAGAGATTAATAAACCCAGGGGGTTATTAATATTATAAACCAAAATAAGTAATAAATCGAAGGGTTTAATATTATAAACCAAACCAATTGGTCAAACCAAGGGATAAATATTAATATTATAAACCAAGAAATTAATAAACCCTAAGAATTTATATTTAGAACACAAAAACTTAAGAAATTAAAAAACCCTAAGAATTATATTTAAAACCCAAAAACCTAAGAAATTAATAACCCTAAGAATTAATATTTTAGACTCAAGAGATTAATAAACCCAAGAGATTATTAATAATACAAACCAAAATAACTAATAAACTCAAGCGTTTAATATTATAAACCAAAGGAACTGGTGAACCCAAGGGATAAATATTAAAAAACTAAGAGACCAATAAGGCCAAGGGATAAATATTAAAAAACTAAGAGACATTAATAAACCCTAAGAATTAATATTTTAAACTAAAAAACCTAATAAATTAATAAACCATAAGAATAAAAAATTTAAACTCAATAGATTAATAAACCCAAGGGATTATCAACATTATAAATCAAAAGAGTTAATAAACCCAAGGCTTTAATATTATAAACCAAAAGATTTGGTGAACCCAAGAGATAAATATTAAAAACCTAAGGGATAAATAAGGCCAAGGGATAAATGTTAAAAACAAAAGAGATTAATAAACCCTAAGAAATAATATTTTAAATTAAAAAACCTAAGAAGTTAATAAACCCTAAAAAATAATATTTTTAACTCAAGAGCTTAATAAACTCAAGGGATTATCCCCTAGATGCGGGTGGTACCTGGCCTTGCAAGACTGCACAGGGTGGCCATGTGGATCACCACACAGCGCACCCATGTGCCCTAGCCTTGGGATGTACAGTGCCTTCAATTCTCGTGTGGGATGGGCTTTAAAGTCCCATGCGCCACCTTAATTTTGACGTACTCAATGCGTTTAGTATTAAATCCTCTCGACACCATGCTGTTCACTTCTCCCGCTCCTTCTCTGGCTCTTCAACCCACTTTGATCGATCTCCTTATGTTCTTCTTACTTCGGCCCTCCCCTACTCAGGCGAGAAGCTTCTGGGCTCAGGCCTCTGCAGCGACCCCTCTGCAATATCGCGCCCTGTCCAAGCCTGTCATGATGCCGCAACAACACCGGCAACAGTGCAGATGAGCTGGGGGCAGGGGCCTCCTTTATCATCCCCCTCTGCCCCATGCCATCCCCCAGGACTTAAATCTTCCGGTCTCTTGGGACATGGCAGACTTGTCGCCCTCCGCCTTCATGCATGCAGAGCCATTCGACTCCTTCATTCCTCTCGTGCTAAGAAGAGAGCCTGCAAGTCCACCATCCCTGTGTAGCCTGCCTTCATCCCCCGTAAACTCAAAGCCCTCCCTGTGCAGCTGGCCTCTAGCTCCAATTCCGATGACAACGACTCCAAGCTGGCCAAAGAGAAGCATCTACTAGGTTTGCATCTCTCAGGCTCCTCCAAGAGGAAAGAAGACCTCAATTTGACTGATGCCATGGATATTACAGCATCTATGCAGGATAACGCCACTCAGGACACTCCGACGGAGCGCCTCGAGCTTCCTGAATCCCCACGCAAGTAGCTTGAAGACTCTGACCCTGGGCTTGATTCACTGGACTACGGCTACATCTGCCGCATCCTCGAAGAGGAGCCTCCCTCCAGCGACAAGCATGAAGGTTCTCCATAGCACTCTCTCTTCGGGTTTCTTAGTTTGATAGTTTTGGTTTTTTCCTATGCTAGCTCTTTTGGTCTCTTTTTGCACTGTTTTAAAGGCTGGTTTCCCACTATGGGCAGCTTGTTCTATCTGAATAATTAAGGCTGGTTTCCCCTCTAGGGGTAGTCTTGTTTTGGATAGCATTATTTTGTCTATTCCCTCTGTCATGGATCTTTCCATTTCCGAGGATGAGCAATGTAACCTTTGGTTGATGAATTAATAGAATTAGTATTACTTAGAAAAAAATAAATAAACTCAAGGGATTATTAATATTGTAAAAAAAAAAAGTAATAAACCTAAGGGTTTAATATTATAAAAAAGGAATTGGTGAAACCAAGGGATACATATTAGTATTATAAACCAAGAAATTAATAAACCCTAAGAATTAAAATTTTAAACTCAAGGGATTAAAAAAAACTTAAGAATTAATATTTAAAACCCAAAACCTAAGAAATTAATAAACCCTAAGAATTAATATTTAAAACCCAAAAACCTAAGAAATTAATAAACCCTAAGAATTAATATTTTAAACTCAAGAGATTAATAAACCCAAAGGATTATTAATAATACAAACCAAACGAACTAATAAACCCAAGGGTTTAATATTATAAACCAAAGGAATTTGTGAATCCAAGGGATAAATATAAAAATATAAGGGATCGATAAGGCCAAGGGATCAATATTAAAAACACAAGAGATTAATAAACCCTAAAAATTAATATTTTAAACCCAAAAACCTAAGAAATTAATAAGCCATAAGAATCAAAATTTTAAACTCAATAGATTAATAAATGCAAGGGATTATTAACATTATAAACCAAAAGAACAAAATAAACCCAAGGGTTTAATATTATAAACCAAAGGAAGCAGTGAACCCAAGGGATAAATATTAAAAACCTAATGGATCAATAAGGCCAAGGGATCAATATTAAAAACACAAGTGATGAATAAACCCTAAGAATTAATATTTTAAACTAAAAACCTAAGGAACAAATAAACCCCAAGAATTAATATTTTAAACTCAAGAGATTAATAAACCCAAGGGGTTATTAGTATTATAATCCAAAAGAACTAGTAAACCCGAGGGTTTAATATTATAAACCAAAGGAATTGGTGAACTCAAGGGATAAATATTAAAAACCTAAGGGATCAATATTAAAAACAGAAGAGATTAATAAACCCTAAGAATTAATATTTCAAACTCAAAAACCTAAGAAAATAATAAACCCTAATAATTAATATTTTAAACTCAAGAGATTAATAAACCAAAGGATTCTTAATATTGTAAACGAAAATAACTAATAAACCCAAAGGTTTAATATTGAAAACCAAAAGAATTGGTAAACCCAAGGGATAAATATTAGAAACATAAGAGATCAACAAGGCCAAGGGATACATATTAAAAACATAAGAGATTAATAAAGCCTAGAAATAAATATTTTAAATACAAATGAATGAGAAACTCACATGATTAATAAAGAGATTAATAAAGCCTACGAATTATTTTTTTAAACAAAAAGGATAGATAAAGTCACATGACTATTAATATTATAAACCGAAGGGAATAATATTAAACCTAAAAGATTAATATTATAAACACAAAGTATATAAAAACACTTAGATAAATGCTATAAACTTTGAAATAAACATGGTTGACCATGCTTGATTTAATCATTGAGACAATTTTGTCACAACGCGACGTTAAACCAAGTACGACCATGGTTGTCCATGGTTGATTTTCATATTGAGACAATATTTGTCACAATGCGACATTCGACCATGGAAGACATTGATCGACTATGGCTAATGATGATTAACGATGGTTTCCCATGGTTGATTTTCATATTGAAACACCGTTTTTCATAATGTGACATTGGGCCATGTAGTAATATTAAATTATAAGACTAATATTTAACCCCTAATATTTGGATTTAATAAACCAAAGGAAATAATATTACCAACCCAAAGAATTAGAAAACTAAAGCGATCAATGTTATAAACCCAATAGATCAAGAAATACAGGGAAATATTAATATTATAAACATAAAACATCAATAAAGCCAAGGGATTCTTAATATTATATAAACAAAAAACATCAATAAACCGAACAGATTGTTAATATTATAAAGCCAACGTATTAATAATATAAATATAAATTATTGTAACTTCCAATCATATGAGAAAGAATCTTAAAATTGGGTGGGGAGACATAACGATCGTGATTCTAAGTTAGTTTATTGTGGACACAGAGGAGCCACAGCTGCCACCATGAGTGCGCTTGGGGGTGGGGAGCCTTCTCCCATCCCACCGATCTCTTCAAATGAAGAAATCCGAAGGCTGCTTTCATAGAAATGGAAGAAAAATTCGAATCCAGAAGTCTTGAAATTTATCAAGAAGTTGGAAGAAATCCCTGAGATCACCTTGCCTGAAGATCAACCAATAAAAATTTCCCTAGTTATGGATGGCAGAGGTTTGGTAGGACAATTTATGGGATGTTGGCCTTCAACAAAAATAACAGATGACTGGATCCAACACAACTGGAGGCCTCAGCTTAAAAACAATGTGATCTACTATGCTGTCGAAAGAGGGTACTTCATTTTCGAGTTCACCTAAGAAGATCAAGATCTGGTTTTCAGAATTGGTCCGTATTTCATGGGAAATCAGGGTCTATATCTTAATAAATAGACCCCCGAATTTGATCCTTTAGTCGATTTCCCTAAAGAGGTCTCAGTTTAGGTCTGGCTCCCCAATCTTCCAATCCATTGTTGGAGCTTTCACACTTTGCAGAAGATTGGAAATGGTCCTTGCCATTTCATTGACAAAGAAGATAACAAAGGCCAATATACCTGTGCAAGAATTTGTGTGGAATTCAATCTGGAAGCTGGACTTCCGAAAGCGGTGAAACTCACAGTCGGAGAATGACATCACTATCAAAAATTGGATTACGAGCAATTACCATTCAAATGCAGAACCTGTCACGAACATGGACACTTCCAACGAAATTTCCCAAAATCTCCAACATGGGACAAAGTGGACGAAGAAGGATGGAAAGAGATCAAAAAGGGAAAGGCAATCCCAAAACCAACTGAGAAGAAAAACTCAGGGCCATTGGTGAAGCCTCAACCTAATCCAAAAGCCAAAGAAGTTCCTAAAGAAGGTTCTTCCTCTGGGGGAAAGGTGGATTCTGTTGAGATCCAAGAGGTGCCAGAAGACCCTTCGAAGAAAGTGAAAGAAGCCGAGGCAAATAAAAATCTTCCCGCATCAGAGGATGATCAAAGGGAAAAAGAAGAAAATGAAGAACACATCAGTCCTGGTTCCGAATCGGGGTGAGAATCAGAAGATGGAGACTTTGAATCATGCAGCTAGCGAGTCACTCCTATCAAAATGGCCAGGGGTCGAAAGTCCAAGAAGAAACAGAGAGAGGAAAAAACATATATGGATGTGCTCCAAGGCTCCCAGAAAACTCTCAAAGGAATGATGAAGACCAGATCTAGGCGCAAGCAAGGACAGGCTCCAAAGGGAGCCACAACCTCCCAAGTCAGTAAATAATGAAATATGTCTCCTGGAACTGTAGAGGGTTAGGCAGTAGGCTGAAAGAAGAAGCTTTGAAAGACATTGTGAGGATGTACTCGCCTGAAATCCTTCTCATCTAGGAGACAAAGATGGAGGAACTTATACTCCTCCAAGCAAGCAAAGCATTCTGGCATAAAGGCCAAGGGAGGGCTGTCAGCGCTAGAGGCGCCTCTGGTGGGATTTCCTCCTTCTAGGACAGCTCCAAATATGATCTGATTTATGAAGAATGCTGCCCCCACTGGATCTTCACTAAGCTCCTCCACAAAGAATCTGGCCATCAAGTAAGTATGTTCAATCTATATGCTCTGGTCTTACCAGCTGAGAAAAGAAGCTGTTGGGACTCGCTTCAGTCCTATATTTTTTTGCACAATCCAGAAAATATTATTATTGCAGGTGATCTGAATGTTATGCTAGTAGTAGAAGATAAAAAGGGGGGCTCGCCTGTCATGGATCCAGCTAGAGAATGGATTTAAGATCTCATATTAGGTTGGGATCTGGAGGATATCAAGCCCTAATATAGGAAATTCACTTGGTCCAATGTAAGGATAGGCCCCGACCACATTGCTACCCGTTTGGATAGATTTCTTGTCCAAACCTCCTTCTTGACCTGTGGCCTAATGGTCACCTCTAAAATTTTGTCGAACTACATCTCTGACCATAAACCCATTTTGCTTGAGCTCTCCTTGGATAAAAATCTTGGCCCCATCCCCTTTAGATTCAGTCCTCCGTGGATACATCAAGAAGGTTTCCAGGAGGTGGTCTCTGAGGCCTGGAACTGGCAAGTTCAAGGTTCCCCCTTCTTTGTGTGGGAAGAAAAACTGAGGGGGCTTAAAAAAGAGCTTAAGGAGTGGGCTAAAATGTTGAAAATGCCCACCTATAAAATAAAGGAGGCGCATGACAGCTTAGCAGCCCATCAATTGACACTAGAGAATTCTGAAGTAACTGAAGGCCTCCTCCATAAAGAAGTAGAGCTGCAAAAATACTTCCATAGATAAAGCAGGGATGAAGAAGATTTATAGAGACAGAAGTCCAGAAATCTTTGGTTGCACGCTGGAGACAAAAATACAAGCTTCTTCCATAAGCAAGCTGAAGCCCGCAAGCACTTCAAAACAGTAAATGAAATTCACTATCAAAACACTTTGGTTAAATATTTTGAAGACATTAAGAGAGCAGCCCACTCCTTCTTCAAAGACCTTTACTCAGCCTCGGAGGACCCTCCTATTGATTCTCAATCCTATCTGTTTGATCTAATCCCTCATTTTGTTCAATATTCTGATGATCTTATGCTGACTGCTCAGATCAGTATAAATGAGCTTTAAAAATCTTTGGATTGCATGGAACCAGATAAAGCTCCTGGCCCTGATGGGTCCACAGTAAGGTTCTACTTAACTTCCTGGCCTACAATTAAAAAAGATCATCTAATAATGGTCAGGAAATCTCAGACATGCACCAATATTGGAGGCAGTACCAATTCATCCTTCCTTGCCTTGATCCCGAAAGATAAAGGCACCACCGACTTCAACAGATTCCGACCCATCTCTCTGTGTAATACAAGTTATAAGCTGGTTAACAAAATAATAGCTAACCGTCTTAAGAAAAATACGCTGGTCATCATTCTTGAAAACCAAGGAGGATTCATCAAAGGGCGAAAGATTCTTGACAATATTGTGCTGGTGCAAGAAGCAATTCATTAAAGCTGTCATCGGAAAGCGAAAGGTATGGTGATAAAGCTAGATTTGGAAAATGATTTTTATAGGGTGAGACATGAGTTCCTGTTTTCTGTGATGGAGAAGTTCGGCTTCTCAAAAGCCCTCATAACTTGGGTGAGAGCCTGCATAGCCTCCCCTTGAATAGCTCCATTGGTTAATGGTCGATCAACGGAGTTCTTCCAAGCCTTGAGGGGGCTAATACAAGGGTGCCCTTTTTCCCCTCTTCTTTACGCCATTCAAGCTTCGATGCTCAGCTTCTAGCTAGACTACTGTCAACAGATCCAAACACTCTCAGGCCTCAGGATGGCTCACAATGTTAAAGACATAAATCATGCCCAATTTTCTAATGATACCTTGTTTCTTGGAGGAGCAAGCATAAATTCAGCAAGGTCCTTCAAGAAGGAGCTAGACATTTATAGGGAGGTCTCGGGCAGCAAGATCAACTATCTAAAAACCACAACCTATGGCTAGAACTGTTTGACCAAGGAACTGACAGATATAGCAAGGTTGTTAGAAATGGAAGGAACCCTGACCTGGGAGTCTTTCAAGTATCTTGGGATTCCAACCTTCAAATCAAATCCTAAAGTAGCTCACTGGATGCCCTTGCTAGACAAGATAAAACTCAGAATACAAGTTTGGGGAGCCTCATGGTTGAATAATGCTAGGAAGGTAATCCTAATGAAATCTGTTCTCATAAGCCTTCCTTTATATCAGAATTCAATTCTTCTTGCCCCTAAAACCTTTATTAGTAAAGTGGATGGTATTTTGAGAAGATTTATGTGGGAAGGGGGGAAAAATAATGAAAGAAGGCTCCACTTAGTTAGTTGGGACAATATTAAGAAGCCATTCCTGGAAGGAGGACTCCAAATTCGGGATATGGCAACCCAAAATCTTGCTCTAGGCTCCAAGATCCTATGGAACATTGTTTCTAGGAATCCTTAGTTGGAGCAAGAGAGAGTTAACATTGGAAAAAATATTTTCATGGGCAACGCTTAAGGTGTTTGGATGACTCTCCTAGAATAACCCCAAAGGATCACCAATTTACAAGCTTTGTCTCACAGCGAATGGAACATTCTCGATCCACACTGACTTCATTTGGATTCCGTGTAACGGAAAAAAATAATAATTTGCAGGAGAGACTCGATCTCCTTGGAGATAAAACCCCTTATCCGGTAACGAAGACCTTGTAAATATCGAGTTTGCTGAGGACGTGAATCGGGAAACTCTTGGGACATTTCCAATTGGACTGATGATGCGGGAAATCTTTGGGATGGTTGGAATGCGGGGATGGTCCCTCAGTAGTCTGGATGGTGAAGCCACCCTATTGTTAGATTTTCTCCAAAGAAAAGCTCCCTTAAAGGCCTCTTCTAAGGACAAAAGAGGATGGGGCTCTCTCTTGAGCTCGTACACAACATGAGTTACAATCATGTGCACAGATGGCTGTCCCAAGCGTCCCTCTCTGATCCAACACAATGGAAATTTATTTGGGCCTTTCCTTCTCTTCCAAAAATTGACTTCTGGCACTTAGCTGGACCTTGGCACATAAAAGTATCCTCGCTAGAGATCACCTTAGAAAGTGTGGAATGGAAGGACCCTCCGGGTGTCCTCTTTGTGCTTCGTATGAAGAAATGACAAATCATCTCGATTTGTTAAACTACCCCTTATGCTCAAGAAGTTTGGAGGGTGTCCCTGTTGTTTTGGACTGAAAGCATCGAGCTCTCCCGAAATATTCCCAGACGCTAAGAAAGCCCGAGCCACATATCACAGCTACTCGTCTCTCCAAAAAATCCTTCTCAAGGCCCGAAAGATCTGGATGTGGATTCCCAAATTCACATGCTGCAGAGCTGTGGCTCGAGAGGAATAAAGGAGATTACTCGGGGATAAGAGTTGTAATCCGGTCGGAATAATCATTAAAATAAAAGCACCGTTGGGTGAGGCCTTAGAAGACAAGCATGCACACAAGAAATGGTATACTTCCGGATAGCGATGAAGATCAATGGTTGAAAGAACTAGTTCCAAATTATAAGGATAGACCCATCCCTCCTACAAAAGCTATTTCTAATTGGGAAATCCATCTAGAAGAAGCGAGGAATTCATTAAATGGAGATCGGCCCACTGGAAGATCATTGCCTCTTATTTTATGGGGCCTCTAAAGGGTAACCCGGGGAGTGGGCTTCGGTGGCGGTGGAGTTATCTTGAATCTTGGAGGCTCTTCTAAGCTTCGTTTCGCAGGGGGTCTAGGCCATGAAACAAACAATGTAGAGCGGAGGCTGCGGCTCGGTGGTAGGGTCTAAATCCTGGCTATCAAAAGGAACTTCCTCTCCCTTTCAGTCTTTGGAGACTCCGAGTTAATTATCCAAGCTTTGAACTCTCGTAGAAGAACCCTTCTCGGTGCGCGATTAACCACCATACTACAAAAAAAATCGAGCTAGTTTTGCCCAAGTTTCTACAAAATCTCCTTCTTTTATATTCGAGGAAGTTAAACTCAAGGGAAGACTTTGAAGCTAATCTAGGCTCTCTCCAAAGTAGGAAGATCTCTTTTTAGTAAATGACCTTTGAATCAATTTTTAGCATACCATAATTACAGGGAAAGAATCGACTCCCTTTGTCTCTCTCGAGAAAATCTTTGTTTTCCAAAAACTCCCTCGGACTCAGATCTTTGGGAATGGACCAAAATGGAAGCATGAATTTTTTTTGAGAGAGTCGGATTAAACACGTGAAAAAACACAAGGCATAACTCCTTTGTCTTCGGCCTCTACGCATTTACTGGAAGATTCCATTGCTTCTTCAATCTAAAATCCATTGGGTGATGGCACTAGGAGGTTCACGAGGGCTCCATCAGTGCGGTTAGGCGGCATGGAGGTCTGCAGTTTACTATACTGTAATGAAAGAGGTAAGAAAATCTGGAAATGTCGGGATCTCTCTTGGCAAACTGGAGCACACGGTAAGAACTCTGTCATACAAACCAAAGAAAAACAATCAATGAGCTAAAGGAAGACTCAGAGCAATGATGATGGTTGAAGTGGATGTACTGGTGCGATGGGCCTCCTCTACGTCAGTGTTTAGAAAACAGAGTTAAGAGTAGCGAGCAGAAATCAAAGAGAAAAATAAAGAAAGCATTCGAAATCGGATCAAGCGTACATCCAAGCTATGTGTCCACTACCTGCCAAACACAATGTAATCTCATTAGCATATTTATCAAGAAAGCTAAATGCAAACTCCCTCGACTCTGTCAAAGTGAAAATCAAATCTCTGTAACAAGGAAGTGAAGAGTGGCCCTGATTAAAAGTCCTCGGCAAGCGTCGTTTGCCAAATTTTAAATAACAATATAGTTGTTATTGTAAAAAATATATATATAAATAAAAAATTATTAATAAACCCTACTCATTAATAAAGTCAAAGGATCAATAAAGCCATAGCAATATAAAAAAGCCAAAGAAATTAATAACCCTTAAGATATCAACATTTTATACTCATGAGATTAATAAACCAAGGGTTTATTAATATTATAAACCAAAAGAACACTAATAAACCCAAGGGTTTAATATTATAACCAAGGAATTGGTGAACCAAAGGGATAAATATTAAAAACCTAGAGATCAACAAGCCTAGTGAGTCATGATATTAAAAAACAAAAGAGAGATTAATAAAGCCAAGGAATTAATATTTTAAATTCAAAATGAATGATAAAATCTCATGATTATTAATATTATAAAGTAGAAGGGATCAATCAACCTTATGGATTGTTAATATTATAAACTCCAAATCGAATTAATAAACTAAAGGATCAAACCCAATGGAATGATATTATAAAACCCAACGACAATAAACCCAAGGGATTAATACTAAAAAACCGAGTGTTTATAAACCTAAAGGAATAATATTAAAACCAAAGAGATTAATATTATAAACACTTAGATAACATCAGTATGATCGTGAAATTAACATTAATACTTTAAATTCAAGGGGTTAATAAACTAACGAAAAGATTAAATTATAAACCAAAGGAATAATTAATAATATAAAGTTAATGAACAAATAGACTCAAGCGTTTAATATTATAAACCCAGAAATTAATAAACCTAAAGGAAAAATATAGATAAAAAGGATAAATATTACTATATATCAACTAAGAAATAGATAAATGCTAAGACATTAATATTTTAAACTCAAAGATATTAAAAAAACCCTAAGAATTAATATCTTACACTAAAAAACCTAGAAGTTAATAAACAATAAAATTAATATTTTAAACTCAAAAGATTAATAAACCCAATGGATTCTTAATATTATAAACCTAAAGAACTAATAAACCAAGGGGTTTAATATTATAAACCAAAGGAATTAGCGAACCCAAGGGATAAATATATTAATAACCTAAGGGATCAATAAGGGCAAGTATGACTGCTAATATTAAAAACACAAGGAAGCTTAATAAAACTGCCGACTTAATATTTTAAACACAAAGGATTGATAAACTCACATGATTATTAGATATGCTATAAACCCTTCATCGATTGTTAATATTATAACCGAATGAATGCTATAAACTAAAAAGTGATATTCAATTCACATCATCAAGTGCTAACCAAAGGAAGAAAATTGAAATTAACATATATTTTTTGTTGTCTTTACATAAAAAATACTCACTACAAAAAATGGACTTGAAACTCTCCATCAAAATTCATTTATCAAATAGCCTTCTCTTCCAAAACACAACGGGACTGAAGCGAAAAAAGGAACATCCATCATTAAAAATCAACAGAGGATAATTGATCACGAAATGACATATATTAGTTTTGTTGTGCTAAGTGTCTTTCGCGTTTAGTAAAATGGTCGCTGCAGATAATCGAGTCATCATTAGTTTGCATAAGGATTAAGGAGTTTTTCCATGATTTGTAGATGATTTTTAGTGAATTATAAGCATAGAAAAAGATTAAATAACACTAAAAAGCGTGTAAAATAGAGAAATAAGTCACAACATGTAAGAATTTACACGATAGGCATGATGAAACGAGTTCAACCCTCCCTGGGCTACATCATCTGTTGGTCCAAATTCTCCCAATGGCTTGTCTATCTTTCATTATGCTCTAAAAGATTTTGCTATTACATGTAGTTACAATACTCTAATGGTTGTTTTCTACTACAGCCAATGGCTCTAATTGCTCCAATTAGTCAAAAATGATTCTTCATTCACTCGGAATGGTCGTAAAATTTGGCTTCCTACTCCTTTCTTCCTAGTATTTCCTAGGAAAGCTCCACTAAAAGTGGAGAACTCAAGTTAGCTTAGGAGTTAAAATTGGCTTGGCCACCAATTTAAAGCTCAGCTCCTCCTAACTTTTCCATTGTTTAAACCACGCATTTAATTTTGTGGTTGTAGGCTGTGTGGGCTAAGAGCAGCATGACTCCCAAACCACTACATAAATGTGGTGGTTAGCATAACTCACGGTAGGAACTACGGTTTAAAAGTTTGAACTACGGGTTGATCATTGTTTTTTAGTGCTTTGATGCGCGCGTGGATGTGATGTTAAAATAGTTTCCATGTGACATATATAATGCGGGGACCAATTTGGTGGGTTAAGGCCGCTGGGCGGTTCCCAACCCCCATATACATTTTCAACACACGATAATACAAACTCCGTGGCCGGAAGATGTTAAGAACTAATGTGCGAGAGTGGACGATATAGGTGTGCGCGTGTCTCGGAGGAGGTCGAGGGGTCGAGCTTTGCTTCCGCTTCTCCAAAAAATTTTAATATGCAATTACGGGGCCACGTGGCAGCCTCAAGTGCTGGCCACATAGAGTAGCTTCTCATTAGACCCTCCCAAACCATACCACAAATAGAAACTTGACACTTGTCATCCAATGATTGGTCCCGAGAAAGCAAATATTTTCGAAGATATTATTTTTCGCTGACTATACCTCCACTTCTGCTACTGATGTGCATCCCAAGATGACCTAGATCGACCGTCGTAATTGTACCCCATGCTTTTGGCATTTTTCGATCGAGAACTCAATATCTTCTCATATAACATTGGTTTTTCAAACCGTTCACGGTGCCGAGACTAGGAAGACGTGATCTATGCAACCATCCTTGTTTTAACCCAATCTCGTAACTTTTAATTTTGAGAAAAATTCTATGAACTCACTCGATCATTCCTCCCCATTGGGAAGCTTTTAGACCTAGAAAGACTTGATTACTTGTTTAGTAGATGAGGGTACAACTCCTTCACCTTTCCAATTTCCATCCAATTTTTCCTTGCTTGCTTTTAGTGCCTTTGAGCCCAACCCAGAAGGTAGTCAACACTTCCCCTCTTTGATGCTCTTGTCCTCTGTCAACAATTGTATCTTCTTTGAGCTCATCCAGAAATTCTCAGGAAAGAAATATTCAATGTAATGTAACTTGAACATCGATTCTTGATCATCGATCAAAGGTGGCTCATACAAGTGCAATTTTTCAACATTAATCATGAATGCTTTTGCATTTAAGAAAGCAGAATCAAGTTATAATGCATTATTACCAACTTTTTTTATGATAATGAAAGGACCATAGCGAATGGGCTTTGAGATTTTTACCTTCCCCTTGCATCCTTTCTTTGCTAATGTAACCATACCTCATCTCCCCTCTTGAAACTTGTGATCATTTGGTGTTTTTCATGTCTCTCTTTTTATCTGCTTTGAATTTTCTCAAGCTATTCTTGAACTTGTTCATGTATCATCTGAATTTTTCTCAATGAACTTTTGAGACTTATCAATATCACTATGGCCATCAATTGCAACATCCTTCCCAAAAGATGAAGTCTAATAGCAATTTTAGCAAATACCCAAATCATACATCGAAAAGTTGAGGTTTGTGTTGAAGAGTGCTTTGTAAGCATGTTGAATGTAATGTAGTTGTTCATCCCACAATTTAAGATGTTTGCTAAGCAATATCCTCTCAATAGATGCACAGACCGTTGTTGTCACTCCTAGAAGATAGCCTTGAGTTGTAAAAGATCAATGCCTAGGGACATCTTATGCAGTAAGGAGCGTAAGGTATAATTCAGACTACTATGACAGCAAGAGGCTCTTTACTTCAACTTTCACAAGGGGATGTAATATAAATGGAACGAGCATGATCTTGAGTCGGGTAAAATTACAAGATCTCTGTAGAGGGGCAAGAATGAGTCCTTAATATAGATGCATCGGACAACTTAAAGACAACTTTTCGTAAGGGAGGGCTGGGATTCTAGAGTGCTACTGAGAGATTTAGGAATCGGATAGGGTATTCTTTCGATAGAGAAATACGGAGAAGGATATTAACTACTAATGAGAAGGAATCTGCATGGAACATATTCAATCATGAGATGGGCTTAAAAAGATAAGAATCCATACATGTCAATTGTTTTTTTAAAAGAATGACATCTCACAATCATTTGATATAGAGGAATAAGGAGTGAAGTGAAAAGCGAGAAACAACATACCATGTACTGAAGCTATATTTAAAGCGCTTGACAGAAGCTCGATATAAAGTATCAATGGTGATAAATTTATACCAAAAGCTAGTGAGACACTACAGCATTCGAGCAACATGATATAAGGAAGTGGAAGTAGAGAAATAAAGCAGTGAAAACGATATCACATAAAACTGACGTAGTTACACACTATAGAACACTGAGCCGAGAATCCTCACATAGAGGCTAAAACTTCTTCTTGCGGAGACCCAATGGGCATTTCTATTAAAGATTTTCACAACAAGCATACAACAATTCTTACACGTACAAAATTCCTTTGAAAATGCGGAACTGGTTTTCTCTTACGATCTTGCTTATATAGAAACCTCCATAGATGTGCGAAGATATTTTTTGGAAAAAATATCTTCCTTGCATAACAAAAATTTGTTAAAGGTCCTTATCAAAATAACCAAAACTTATGATGAGGAATAAAGGCCTCTCATCTATTTGCAGTTAGGCACTCAGCTGCTTTTGAAACAAAATATTACAAGCTAGATCTTAGTAGAAAGTAAATAATGCGGGGTGAAATATAAATTCACTTGAAACTCGATAATAACTAACTAAAGTAAAAGTAAAAATGCCATTAGGGTCAATCATGAATCATAGTCATAGATGTTCATTGACGAGAGGGTAGAGGCGGTCGGCGGCAAGTCGCGCGAATATTTTCTGGATGAGATGGTGATCAGTAGCGAAAATGGGTGCACCTCTGGCTATTGTCTAGTTGAAGGTTCGAAGCATAGCTGCGAATCCTTCCACCTTTGATGAAGTTGCCCTCGGTGAGATAATTTAGACTTGCCTCCGTGGGGATCTTATGTTTTATCGGATGAAGAAGAACGAATTATAGGGCGAGCGATAAAACAATTGAAATCTCGCTTAGCACCTTAGGCGGTTTCATCCGAGAAAGATGTCCGTCTAAGGTCCCTTTCTTCGTGAGAGACATGCTTCATGCTCCGGTAATGATCATAGCATGGAAGGAGTGGTAGGATCCCAGACATGATGGAAGTCCTACCATTGTGATCTCAACCCACACTACATCGAACCGAAGTCCCACACCGAGGCCGCCAATTGTTGTAGGGCCCTCGAAGCTACAACGTGGGCGACTCCTTATCAATAATCTTCTGGCATTCGACGGCTTCCTTCAGCTCGAATCGCTATGCCATATGCCCCGCCTTACTAGCTCTTAACCTCTTTTCAAGAAAGAAAACGATATCCACCTCAGCGTGCATAGGCTACCACGTCGGACAAGTTGAGATCTCCCTCTCGAGCTTCACTCCCGAGATAGAGAACGAGAAAGATTTTATTTCCTCGATGACTTCACGAGAACTCACCTGCTCTGTCACTACCGAAATGATCTCTAACCAAATTATTCTTCTTCCATCCCGTCGAGGGTGATGTTACCTTCGGGCGGTCGATGAGATCACCGATGGTCTCTCGCCAGTCGGCTCTTGCTTTCTTCTCCGTTCAATCTCCCTTCGCGGTAGTCTCTATTTTTACCTGGTATTCTTAGCCCAAAAGAGGTTTCCAACTTCCCGGTGATTCTCTCATTTCGCGGTGGATGCCTCGCTTTTTCTAGTATATCATTTGCGGCTTTGTGTCGTGGTCGTCGTTTCTGACAATGAACTAGTCTGCTGGGTGGGATTTTAGTTGGCACACTACATCGTGCGTGTCCCGTGTAGATTTGCAGCTCCTTCAAAGTTGACCCTCCTCTGAAGAGTGGAGATTGCTACCCCGCCATTTTTCTTTTTCCTCTTTCTCCTTTGCCGGTGTGTCGACCTGACAACTGCTTTTTCTTTATTTTATTGCGCCAATTCGACCGTTTGCACATGGTGAGATGCCGGTATGCTTACCTTGTGTTTTAGAGATCACGACATCCTTACTGACAATTGCTTAATCACATGGCGTCTATGAGTTCGATTCTCTAGTTTCCTTTCCTTTGATTTCACTCTCATGTGAGACCGCACAATTCTGATTTGAAAGGGCATGGAGAATTGGGCTGCTTCTTTCCCCTCAGGTTTGTTTTTCTACCTCACCTTTCATGCTTTATCTCCAATTTTCTTGTCAATAGTGACCCACATTACCTCGTCCTTCAACCTTATATCACCTACCACTGAAACAGCATGTTACGTTTGTCGAGTGTTGGCACCTTGGCCATGTTAATTGTATACTTTCAAGCACCCTATAACTAGTGAGTACCTGCATCAGGGATCCAAGATGGCCTCGACACGTGGACAACTACTCATGTGCTACGTGTCGTACATTCATGGAAGAAGAAACCCACGGTGTGATATTTTTCTACATAACCTTCTACAGCTCGATCTCTTGTACTTATCACACGATCGTTACTGCTTTTTCGAGTCCTTTCAACTTCCTAGCGAGTGAGGTATAATCTCCGATGACTGTGAGACTACGCGAGAGAAGTCGGAGCAGGTGTGACACTTGTCTCCGATGACTTTGATCCCGGCTTACTCTTGTCGGAGTTGGCTATATGGTGCAAACGGCTCAAGTAGTTGTTCTTCCCCTATAACTTTTGCCTCCGCTTTGGGAAACTCATATGTTTCTTCTTTTTGAGAAGGGGGAGAACTCCGCTCTCCCGAGGGCACCACTTCTATATTCTTCTTGGCCTCATATTGGTGTCTTATCCTTCCCTTGTGGTAGATGAATCTGTCTCCATCTGTGAAATCAAAGGCAAAGTTTCAAGGTTAGCCCTCCACTCTATAAACCGGTCTTGATTCATGTGCATAAGGAGTGGACTTGTTCCTCTTTCTTGTTTGAGATAATCTTTCGAGGATCATAGGGCCAAGTCTTCCTGTCTTAGGTCCATGCCTTGCAACAAATTCTCAACAATGGGAAGGGCGTGTCTTGAATTCACAATAAATGGGAGCGATAGTGATAGGGAGCTCCCGTGGATGAAACCTTTGTTTGCGGGGACAAAGTGGAGTTGGTCAGATCTTGAGAGTACGTCGAATATATCCCGAGAGCATAAACTGCGATCGCAGCGAAACACAGAAGCGTAGGTGACTGGCTCCATAGACTCGAATTTCGTGCAATTTTCAGAATAGATACAATCCCTACCGGTCACTCAGCGGGCTTGTACTAGCTGTAGCCGGCTCTTCATTTCGGGAAAAAACCTAGGTAGAGGTGAGATCATAAGGATGATAGTGTAGGCAGACGATAGGCATGAACTCATTTAGGAACTGAGAGTAACCCACCCCATTAGGCAATTGGCTCGTCATGCAAAGTTCCGGTCAATAACGAGGTCGGGGGTTGAGAATTGATATCATATACCCTATCTAACTAAACACTCGAACTTGTTAGCATCTTTGATATAAGAAAAGTGTAGAAGATCCGATCGAGCAAAACGGAAGTGAGAAGTTTCCAAAGCTCTTGGAATTGGGTCGGAATGTTAGTGACCAGAAGCCAGGATATCCGGGAGCTACCCCTTTAGAGATTAACCACAAGAAATAAACACATACCACGAAAACTTCCCTCAAACCGCCACACCTAAAAGACTAACGATGAGGGCAAGGATGGGCTGCACTTCTTCTTTGAACGGACTCAACTGGGAAAGGTTTTGCGGCGGGGAGAGACGTGCGTTTGGTTGTTGGTTATGGAGAGGAAATGAAGTTGTTTTGGTGCTCCCATGTGGAAATTTGGTGAGCTGGGAGGTTAAATCCACTTCACCGAAAGCGGTATAGGTGGCGCCGGTAGGAGAAGGCGGAGGGCTTGTACTGATAATATCGTGGGGAAAGAGAAAAATCTTATTCCCACGAGTAAAGGTAAATGTGCCTCGACGCTCATCGTAAGCATCTCTAAACGGCAAATAGATTGACCACGCGAGTAGACTGTAATGTCTGATGATATAAACCTACGATGATAACCACTCCGATATCACTCCCCTATTTTCGACATGTCGCCTAAAAAGCTTCCAGGGTTTTATACTGGCGATTGGGAAAAGGGTATTAGGGATCACGGATTTCGGCTTTATGTGTCGATGAAAGGCTCTGAACCGGGGGGGTTTCATGGTTTCACGACCCGAGGGGTCTCTGGTTCGGTTTTCTTGGGTGTGCCCCTTCCCATGACCCCGACATATAAAACTTATAAAAAAAGGAAAGCGGAGGGAATATGAGGGGATGGAGTACCTATGCAAAAGTAGAGAAATCTGCGTCGGGAAAATGACGCGGGGGTGTTGATAGTGATCGGGTAGACTTTGGCACTAGCTCCCACTTAGTTTATAGCGTAAAGTGGAAAACTCTGCGGAATTTTACTTGCGGTAAAATACGGAAGACGCGTTATCTAAGGCCGAGTTACTGGAGGTAAAGGCGGAGAGGTGGGATGATAAACGGGGGGAGTGTCGTAGGGACATCGTGTCGAGTGGAGTACGCGGCGTGTAGGGTTTGGGTGTTAGCCGGGAAGCGGAGTGAACACTTTGCGTCGCCGGGTTTAATGCGATGGTACGGGCCTTGGTACCGACTCACCTAGAACTTACCTTACCTTTTACTACGCACGCAAGCCATCCGTTTTCTTGAAGAATATCCTTCGTAGTTAGCTAGTTAGATACACAACGTAAGTCTACTGGGCCCGCACTTCACTCTACTCACCTCGGTCTTGCTTTGCGATTTTCTCCACCATCATCTTTACCTCGGGTCCACCCCGATGGCTGCGTCGCCTTTAATTCACGCGGGGGTGTGGGGACTCTTCCCCCATCCGCTTCTTGACTTCAGGATGGAAATTCCGTATGAGGAGTCCCTCGCGCTGCGTATTGTGAACGTAACAAGCTTTTTAATAAGTTTGTTTTGTGTCCTTTAGCACCATAACTTTGCCCTTTTGCTTGGTTTGGGATTTTTTCATGCATATGCTTCGGTGATTTTTAGGCACGTGACTTGTCTTACAGCATCGTTTCTCTTCGATCAACCCTTCAATGTTTCACTTGATACTGTCAGTAACATTCCTGGATAGCATGGCTTCTCTCAAGGCTTAATTTTTAAAATGCATCTCAGTGTTAAATAATGATTAACATTGGCTCCACATAGGGATCGGCACGTTCATTCTTGAGTGTAAGTCAAGAACTTCGCAGCATCACTTGTTTATGTTCAGGATACCATTCCTCAAAGCACTTTTAATTTTCCTCTTCATGATCCATCACGTCACACACATTATTCAATCAAAGATGATATCAAAGAACTAATATACAATATGATACATGTGACTCTCTCGGCTCGACTCTCAGGGACGAAAATAAGTGCTTTGAGAAAGCTCGACTATTTACGGGGGCATATGAATCTCCTTGCAAATTTTCCAACTTGAAAGCATTGTTGCCACCCTTGTTCTACAATTTTAAAAGGCCTCGACCTGAGGAGGTCGAATTTCTTTACGTGTTTCCTTTATCAGCTCTTTTAATTTCCCATCCTCAGAGCACTAAATCCCCTATACGTAACTTTATATCCTTGGCACACGTTGATCGAAAATATCCTTCATTTTATCCTCGAGTATCGACTAGCCTCCTGCGCTCACACGGTTACTCGCGTTTCTTCTAGCTCCACTAGGCTGGTTGACTTCTCCTCGGTCATATCATCGGGTTCTTCACGACTTTCTTGCATGAATCGAACTAGCGATACTGCTATAGCTACATGCACGGGGAAAACTGCGCTCCTCCCATATACTAATTTGTATGGGGACCTCCACAGTGGCTCTCTTCGTCGGTACATCTGTTGGCCCCATAGAGCAAATCTTTAGGTGTGGGAATCACAATTCTCTAATTTTCATTGATAGCCTTCTTCAAGGTCTTGTACCACGTTTTATTTGAAGATTCTGCTAGGGCCATTTCCTTGTACGGTAATAAGTGCAGATGAGAGTGACTGGTATGCAATATTATATTGTTAGACGTGGTTTGACAAACTTTGTAGATTTAAAGGCCTATGCATTATCGGTCACAATCTTGGCAGAAGGCCTGACAAACTGCGGATATGATGTTTTCTTCCATGAATTTTATCACTACGCATTCTGGTGGAGTATGCCAGCTTCCACCCACTCTGATGAAATAAACCATGGTATTTAGTATCCACTTATGTTGACCGCTTGATGGAGGATGTATGACGCAATAAAGTCAATTTTCCCACCTGGCTGGAAAGGTTCTATCCATATGAAAAGGAATCATGGAGCGAGAGGTGCTAGCTTTTGTTTTTAGAAAATCTTTGGCATTTCTCACAAGCTCGACCTAGGAAAAAACATCTCCAAAAGAGTTTGGGCAGCAAGAAACCCGACTCTTTCGGGATTTTATGGCGTGCATAGCGCTCCAGCTGTCAATGGCCCCCATGATTCCTTCATGAAACTCGCCCATTATACTCTCGACCTCTTCTTGATGAGACATGCGGAGCGGGATGCAGGGGTCTCGCCGGCATAACCGATCTGTTTTCCACCAGTGTACTTCTATGACCTCACGACCTCGGTGTCTCAGATTGCTTGTGTCACGGTAGGCGATACTAGCCAGGTGTTAGAAGATATTCCACTATATCCTTGTACCTGTTGATGAGGTACTGTCATATGTGTTTTCACGAGAAGCTATCTCTACTCACTGTGGTTCTTCTTTCCTCTCGGACTCCTCGATTTGCCATCATGGACATGTTTATACCCAGGAGCCTGACAATTTGATTCGGACAAGATTTTAGCTAACCCTTGTCCCTTTTATTAGTGTTTGGTCAATTTAGTGTGTCCTCAAATTGCTTTCGCATTTAATCATCAATCACAGATCAAATGGAGTCGATGAAGTGCGGCGCATTATATGTACAGAGATAACCTCTTTCTTAACTTTTTGTCGTTTGTGGTCTTTCTAAGGTAAAATGAAATTTCTAAAGTGAAAATCAAGCTTGAGTTATATTTTAGTTCAAGCGAAGTGATATCCCCTATAATGATTTACCAATCTTGAAACTTTAAAAGCAAATTGAAATTACAATGACGAAAAAGAAAAAGTACTGCTGAAATGAAAAGTCTTGCTAATCTAATGAATCAAAACAAGAAGCTAGTGAACATAGAAAACGTAAACTATTCTTACAAGCTTTGAGCCCGAGACACAAAAGAAACTACGCTTATGGAAAATTCAATGCAATGAAATAAATCTAAATCGAGATTACATCAATTCATTTTTCACGACCCTTCATCATTAGCGACTGACTATGGAAGTAATCATAAACAACTTGTATAGCCTGATTATTTAATTTGCAGAAAGTAAACTAATACTAAACCATACACACATAATTCAATCCCTCGCCATCGATCCCAGTCTGTGGCTTTTCGAGGGCTAGTCGAAGATGTCATACATGATTTAATATATCTAAATTTGCGTAGAAAAAGAACTTAATACTAAACTACACATATCATCATGCGGCCCTCACCATCGGTCGAATTTGTGTGGTTTTCGGAGGAATAGCCGAGAAGACGCATATGACGGCTTAATATATCTAATTTTCATGAAAGGAAACTAATACTAAACTACACATTTCATCATGTGACCCCTCACCATCGATCACGGTGGCCCTGCTCGGAGGAAATACAGAAGACACTATGAGTAGCTAATATAGCCCTAAATTTAATCATGCGAATCGGATAAACAAAAGCTAAAATGAACAAAGCAAAGCGATAGTTAAACAAATGCTATGAAAAAGAAACCCAGCGACGGAGACACATGTCGGTTTCATATCATTAGCTAAAATACTATGAAAATGCTCGTGTACATAATGTCACTCAAACACACTGCACAAGAAAAGCTGGATCAAGTAGATTTAATAATCGTAAAAACATGAAAGAGCAAGAATGCAATGGAAATTAATGAGCAATGAAGCAACTATGAAATATGAACATGTAATGGGTATATGATACAATAATTGTTTAAAGAAATGAAATGAAAAATATAAACATTAATACACGGAACACTACTTTGAAAGCGTGGGCCCTCTACGCAGGCCTTTGGTAACGATCCTTAACACAAATTAAGTTGAAAACGAGTTTTTCACATTAAAAGGCGATACATTACGGATCATTTGGTAGTATTACGGCTCAAGAGCGGCGTAGATCACTACATAGCACGGTACACACATCAACTATCAATTAACAATTCAACAGCTGATCAACTCAAGCCAACTATCAACTCACTCTACGTGTGTATGCAAACGCTCATATATAATAACAACCTAAGACATGGCGGCTCTCCGAAGTTTATGATAGCAGTGCAAGCCGTAGACCACTTCAAGGCCACTGGATATAGGAGTATGGCACAGTGTTGGAAAACGGATCTATGGAAGGTGGCGCTTGAATTCAACTCCCGAACTTTGCACTGATGTCAATTAATCCTCTCATAGCTTGAAAACGGTCGTATGGATGTCTACTATGCCACTTGAAACGAGTCTCACGTCGACAGTAGAACTCCATAGCTTGATTTCCACGTGGATGATGGCTTCACTGCGCTTTCTTTGACCTAGATTTATTTCTTTGAACCAATAGGACACCATCAAGACCATGTCACATGTCATTCCCTAACTTTCTCGCATGTGGCTTGCTTTTCCTTCGTAGACTTACATAGCAACATCGATTTCACAAAATAGGCAGAGGAAAGGCATGTACATCATGCGGAAAGTGACAAGTTTCGCAGCTCAGTATGAACAAAATCTAAATCAAATAGAAAAGCACCTGCGAACATAATTAAAACCATATGTTAGATACCCGTACTTTGCACATGATATTGACAATTTTGGAGGTTTAGGTGAGTCGAAAAAAGATATGGAAAAGTGTATGGAAAAGGACAAAGTTGGACTCAACATACCCCCTTTGTGAAGGTGTTGCATGTCCTCATGCAACCAAAATTTCTGACACTCTTTGTTCAATTCATGTGCCTTACACTACTCTAACGACACATCTAACCCCTTCTCTTCTTCTTTGCATCGCCATCATCTAGGGTTTCTTCATGAGGCACTGAATTTGATATTCACAAGTGCTTTCTGCTCAATCTTTTGGCATTTCCTTTTTAGCTTCTGCTTCTTCTTCTTTTGCCAAATACCCAAATGTAACATAGTATTGCTCATGGATAATCTATCCGTCTGCCTTGCTCTTTGAGTGTTTCATTTTCATTTTTGATATGCCCGATTCAAAAAGCATCAAGCTCAAAAATCTCTCACTGCTTTTAATGATTCGAACCAAGTCATCTCCCAGAATGTATGAGGCTGAGTGGAAGAGTACTTGGACACTAGTGGCTGCCTTCTCCGAGGATTCTATATAGTCATAGACCTCTGGCTTGTTTGGGAGTCTACTTCGTTGTCTTTTTCATTGGGCCCTGTCCTCAAAATGCTTAACGAGAGCGGAGCATATGTTCAAAATTTAGCTGAGGAGAACTTTCATCAATATTTTGTCAGAATAAGATGGGAGTAGTCGTCATTGTCCTGATTGGGAGTGAGAGCTCGGGTTCACTAGCAGGGCTCAGAAATGGACTATTGTCTGTTGGAGGCTGATGAGATGTCTCCTCACCCAAATCAATGAAATGAGGACCTTAATGTTGTAGTTTTTCTCAGTTTTCGCTTAAAGCTCATTGCCTCCTCTCATCTTGTGATGTACACTAATGTCCCTTTTGTTCTCTGCTTTTCCTTTTTTTTGCCTTCTTGGATAGAGATCGCCTGCTTTTTGAAGAAAAAATTAATCTTTTTAGATGAGAATTTATTGATCTCCTTCTTGCGTAAGAAGAAGTTTTGATAAGACAGCCTCAATAGACTTTCTTTTCCCTTTTGATATTATTGCGCTTCTCTTAGTTTTGATTTCCTTCTTCTTCCTTTTTACCAATCTCTCTTCCTCATTTTCTTCATAGTAATAGTAGAAGTATCTTGGATTTCATCTCACGTTTCTTTTTCCTTCTACTTCTTTTTTCTTATGTGCTAGGCTGCTAGGGGAACTTCATCGTGTAGGAGCAACTTGGGTTTCAACATCCATTTTCTTTCTTCTACTCCTTCTTAATTGGATTACCTTCGGGAATTTTCACGAGGAGTTCTTCTAAAGAAGTTTCTAACTAGGAATTGTTCCATGTATCTTTTCTTTCTTTTTAGCTCAATTTCAATCGAAATTTTTTATAAAGTCCATGATGATTGCTAAATGAGGCTCTCACATCTCTAGGTGTTTTTACACGCTGACAACCATTTTCTTCAAGCTATTAGTATAGGAAATAAGGAAGATTTGAGAGTTTGATTTTTCAAGAAAATTCATCAATATCCTAGTATGATACATGTACATGGAGCCAAAACGGCATTCACATGTGATAAATTTCTGAACAACGAGTAGTAAAGTGGCTCATTCATCTTTTATTGCATGCACACGGATTCCTCTTTTAGCACAGTGATATCCATACCTTGATTTCTGGAGGATTGTTCTCCATGCCTCATCATCGATACTTTTGTTTTTGAACCAACGTTTCTCCTTCCCCGAAGAAAGCTTCTGTGTTCTGTCCCTATAATGATGCTTCATTGACTAAAACTCTGATGTCTCCCACTTCACGCTTCCGAGCCATCAAATGATCTTGCAAACGCTTTGGTAACTTCCTCTGTAGTAACCCACTGAATTTCTGAATAAAACGCGGCCATTTAGCTTTCCTCAACATCTCTTTTGCTTTCAGGAAATCCCTCTATAAATTTCATGTCCTTCAGCTCTGGCTCTCTTAATAATTTTCCATTTTCTTCTACGTAGCTTCACTGTGTCAGCTTCTCTGTGAGGGTTTAGCGGAAATGGAACTGATGGAATATACGGAGTATAGCTATCACATCGTGGGGATGTTATCACAAAACGGAAATGAAGCACCATAGACGAATGTGAATGAAGGTTTGACTGGGTGGATAGGTACGGGAATAGAGAGTGAGCAAAAGGAACGGAATGGAATGAAACAGAGATGAGAATGAGTAGAGTGGGGTTTGTAAACACGACAGAGAAACTATGACAAAGAGGTTAACAAAGTATGCAATGCATTCGGCCGCATTTTGAATTTTTGGTGTGTTAGTGCTCGATAAATATGAGGAACACGTTTCAATCAATGATTATGAAGTTATGCGGCTTGTAAGAGTCCTTTGTCAACTCAAATACGTATCATTATCTATGGTGGGATATTTGAACATGAGTGAGAGTCGGAATTTACAATGATGGCCTGTTTGTGAATAAATGTAAGAGGATAACATAGAGATCATGGAAGGTTATGGACTGTCACTATCATAATCATTGCGCTGCTATGGGTAGAGCTCATAGTTTAAAATTACATAAAAATGTGTTTTTCCAATACTATTTGAAATAAACTTTATTCATACCCTTTGGAATCCTTGCTTTTGTCCTCTAGTCTTCAAGCCGATTGATCTTCATTAGTGTCATTCGAATGTCCCATTGATCCTCCTCTGCATTTTATTTCATGATTTGTAGTATATATAACTAAACTGTCACATAATCTTTTTGAAAACATAGTAGTAGTAATGGCTGCAGATACGTCAATGCTATAAACTGAGTCATTGCGTGAATGAGTGTCAGCATGTGAAACTCGACATGACTGCATCTACTTCTAGCTGAAATAGAAATGAACAAATGAGCCAATGACAGTGGAAATGGTCATAAAAGATTTTTATTGATGAAATGGATGAAATGAAGTGGAATGAAGTGTAATGAAGTGAAATGAAATGAAATGAAGTGGAATCAGAAATGAGTGGGTGGTGAGATGAAATGAAATGAAAAGTAGAGGATTTTTTTTTGGAAAATATAGAGTGTCAAGTGTCACCCGATTTTCACCCCATATTTTCTCAGTGTAAGAGCTGCCAACTTATCAATGATTGGTTTTCGAGGCTATACTACTGCATTTTTCTTTTTTTTCTTTTTTTCTTTCTTTTCTTTTTTAACTTGAAAAACAAAAAGCTAGCTTAGTAGAGAAGAAGGATTCTTACGTATCTCAAAGCCCTCTGATGTGTTAACTTTTTGGAAACAACCTGACAAAATCCTCTTTAGAGAGTGGCTTATAGATAAACTTCTTCAATCTATGGCCATTCACTAAAAGAGGAGTTTAGAGAAGCTCTCATCAATAGTCTTGATTCTTACGGCTACATCTATTGAGTAAGATCTCTGTCAATCTCATATGGCCCAAGCCAATGAGTCACGAAATTTCCCTTGAAAATATTTCTAAACTTGGAGTCAAATAACAATGCCCAATCTCCTTCTTGAAACTTCTTCTCTTTGATATATTTGTCATGCCACTTAGTTCTTTGATATTGAACTAGATCGATTCTTAGAATTAGCTTCTTGTCCGATCTCATCTAGCTCATTCAATTGCTCCATTCTATGCTTTTGGGCTTCGATAAGTCCATTCCTTAACCTGGAATCTGCTATCTTGGAAGGTCTTGACTTTGGGAACTCAATGGGAAACAAGAGCTGACTTTTCACTTCCGCAAACAATTTCTATAGGGAGAATGTCCCTGTCAGTATTCTTCTCCATGTAGTTACGTAGAGTCCAGCTGTAGTCTCGGAAGACGTCTTCTGCCAATCTCTTCTATGTAGATGAACGAGTTGTTGAGTGATGATAGCTTTTCAAGAACTTTGTTTGTGGACTCCACTCGATTACTTTTCTGTGTGGATGGTGAAAGGGAGTAGATTTTCATGTGCTTGATTTTGTATTCTTCCATCAACTTCTCCCACCCAAAATTTGATGTAAATTGGCTCCATGATCACATTCATGAATTTCTCTTGGAACACCAAAGCGAGAGTAAAAATATCCTCATAAAAAGAAAATGAACAAATACTCGATTCTTTCGGTAAGTGATATCTAATGCTTTAGGCTTCTACCCGATTATAAACATAATCAGTGCAAACCAATATACATACTTCTTTTGCTTTCGATGGTGTGATTAATTGGTCTGATGAAATCCAAAGCCCATTTTTCGTAGGGTAATCAATGAGTATGCTGTCAGGTTTGTAATGGAATTTCTAATTTGAAAGTGTAGGTTTCTCTCACTAACTTGGCGAGCTATCACATCCTTTTGACATATTGTTTCTTAGCATCTTTTGAAGAAGATAGAAGGCCACTAATATCCCAAGGAAAGTTGATTTTATAGTGTCAGTCTCTTTTTGTCACATGAAAAGTCATCGACGCATAGTTCATACATAGACATGCCTTAATGAATATCGGAGACATTTCATCTCCCACTGCCACACTCTTCGATCAAGATTCGCGCTCATGTCAAACAATTTGTTAGAAATCCATGAATATCTTGAAACTCTCTCTGAATAATTTTTTCGTTTTTCTCTTGGGGAAATAAATGTGCAGGTGGTTTTCACGTAACCAAATAGGTTAGCAATATTCACGCATACCAAAGGGGTCTTAATAGTTACTTTACGAAACAGAAATATTCATCATGAAACTGTATCTTTTGCTGGGGAGAATCTTCTTTAGTATTTTGAATTCTATACAGAAATCGGCTAATCGCTAATATTTCTGCTTTCTGACATCCAACGACATGTAATATTGAATTCTTGCAAAAGTAAAAGCCATCTTGTCACTCTTGCCATTAGTAACGAGGTTTGTTCATTAAATATCTAATGCGAAGGAATGGTCGGTATGAATAAAAGTCATGTTATAGCTATGTTATGTAATGTCTAAACTTATTAATTGGGACATGAAATCAATCGACTAGGGGAGCATCTTTTCAACTGTCACGAGTATAATTCAACTGCAGTAGGAGTCAAATTTTTGACTTGGTGTAATAAATGGCATAAGGAATTAAATATTTTTGACCCAACACGAGCTACTCTCAGAGAGTCGTATTTCGGCGTATATCTAGTAGAAACTATGGAAAGGAAGTTTCCAATTTGGTCCTCTCAAGATAGGTGCTTGAGATATTCTTGTTTTCAAAGTTTCAAAAGCGATTGACAATCGGGGATCCCATTTAAATTCACGATACTTTTGTAAGCAACTGAAGAGTGGAGATGCTATTTTAGTGAAGTCTTTCTAGTAAATCTTCTATAGTAACTCGATAAATCCTAGAAAACTTCTAACATCTCTTTGACAATTTGGAATAGGCAACTTGGAGATGACACTTCAACTTTTGATCTATCAACCTTAATTCCATCTCTGAAATATGATGTCCCTAAAACAATCCTTGACAAGAACATCATAAAGCATTTTTTCATGGCTTAACTGAAAGGTTTGTTTCTCTACATCTTATGAGAACTTTTTCCAAATCTTTCTAATGTCTCTTCAAATGAATTACCATAAGTCGCTAAAATCATCCATATAAACTTCTACACAATCATGGATTAGATCAGAGAAAAATTCCTAGTCATTGCTCTTTGGAATGTTGTGGTGCATTACATAACCCAAAAGGAAGCTACTCGGTAGGCAAAAGTTCCCCATGGACAAGTAAATGTGGTCTTATCTTGATCTTGGGAGCTGCAATTTGATTATAGCCACTAAAACCATCCAAAAATGAAAAGTACTTTTTACTAGCTAATGTATCTAATACACGATCAATAAAAGGCGAAGGGAAAGTGATCCTTCACAAAGTTGCTTTGTTCAACTCCCCTGTAATACAATGCATACTCTCCATTTACCATTCATTTTTTAGGTACTATAACCAAAGGAGAAACCCATCGGCTATCTCAATTGGATAAATGAAGTTTACATTGAGAAGTTTTTGGAGCTCTTCTTTCACTATCTCCGTAAGATTTGGGATTCATCCTTCTTGAGAGTTGTACTGATTTGGCCCATCATTGTTTTCCTCAATATAGCATGATGATGGATGCAAGTCTTAGGGATCAATACCCTTCATGTCGAGTATACTCCCATGCAAATGCAGTAGAATGTTTTCTGCAGGATTTCGGATTTAGTTCTTCTTGTTGTGACTACTCCGGCATGTTTTGTTGATATTCAATGTCTTTTCTCGGGAAAAATCTACAGTAGAATTACCAAATTCTTCCATCCAGTAGTAAAGAGACATTTGTCTTGATGATAAGTATTTCATGTCGGATTCCAAGCTTTGAAATTGTGAGGGGTCATATTCTGAAGTTATCTCAAAATTTTCTAATGTGCTCTGGGAATTTGACTCATCCTCACTAATTTCGAAAATGGTAAAGACGGGTTGTATGAGTGTTCTCATCATCGGCCATTCATTGTCTCCCTATTTGTGAATGGTGCTCTTGCGAGGAGAGATACAAATTGAATTTATTTGTTGAATTACCATTAGAAATGTACGATGTCTCCTGTGATCTACAACGCTACATAAAAGCATCGAAAATCTGTAGCTACCAAAGGTCTTCCCTAAGATAATTGGATGTCCTCCTAGATTACTTTTGGGAGTCAAAATCATAAAGTCTACTTGGATATTCCAAGAATCTAAGGAGAGCTGAAATATCTTCTAATACACCATCACGGTTTAATAACAGATCGATACTGCGAAAGTTGCACAAAGTAGGTGTAAAAAGAAGGTTAGGAAGTTTTAAGCTGTTCCATGGTCACACTACACTCATAATGTTGATAGCAGCCCCCTCAAGTCAATCAATGTGTTTGGAATTTCTATCCCATTTATATGTGTCTTGACAATTGGACTTCAGGATCTACATATTCTGCATGGCAATTTTTCCCATCAGTAGTATGTCCCTGCAATCTTTCCTGCTGAGTGGATTCTTCTTGTGTCCTTTAGCTTTCTTCCTGGTCTTTTTGAAAACTGGCAACTCCTTTATGGTTTTTCGCTAGAATAGAATTTTCTCGAATGGCTTGTAGCAATGGAATCTTGATACAAACATTCTTCAATTCTATCTAGAAAGTCATAGTTAGACAAGATTTGTTTTTCCACCCCCTTATCAATTTGTAGCTTCTTCCTGGGAAAGGAGTGGTGTGATGTGAAGATACGTGTGTTGTTCAACTATAGAGAGTTATGAATGTACTTTAGCTTTTTTTCTTTTTGAATTTTGAATTTTGAATGAGATTCTCTCCTCAGAACCCTTATTGACTCTGAAGAGAGTCCTCCTGGTATCTCCTGCTCTTGAATGTCTATAGAATGTTTTTCTAAAACCTCTAGTCGGATACGAGTTAGTACATCGTTGAGAGGAACAATCATAGTAGGTAGGGAAATTGTTGTCCTTCT
Source organism: Pinus albicaulis (assembly GCA_034641835.2). NCBI lineage: Eukaryota > Viridiplantae > Streptophyta > Pinopsida > Pinales > Pinaceae > Pinus > Pinus albicaulis. The sequence goes on along the minus strand of JAXQQM020061586.1, from coordinate 169,884 downwards.
ACCATATAAGTAGTTTGAGTGATTCTTATTGTTAGGATTTGGCAATGGAATGTTTGTTGGAAGTTGATTTGTCTTCGTTGGTATGGGAGCATGAGGTTGAGGATTTGTATTTTGTTAAGAAGGTTGTTGTTGTGGAAACATGGCAATGAAAGTTGTTGCTGTGGATTTTGGTTTGGAAATTGTAGAGCTTATGTTAGATTTTGAAAAGATGTGAGGATATTGATAAAATTATAGGACCCTCCCATAAGGATTTTGCATCCCTTGTACCCATGGTCGATATGAATTTTGATGTTGGGGCCAAGATTGTTGCCGAAGAGTCCAATTTGGTGGGGTTTGAAGATTCATAGGGTTATTAAACCCTTGAGATTGTTGTCCCCCGCCAATGTCTCCTTACGACAAAACGAGAGAGATTACTATCGAATTTGGATCTTCTTGAAAAACGGCTTTGAGTCCGGGGATTGAAGGACAATCCTTGATCTCCATGATTTTCCCGAGCAAATCATAGCATGTGTTTCTACCACTTTTGCATCCAAGGGACATTCCCTTAAAGCATGTTTCTTTCTACATTTCAGACAAAAGATGGCTAAAGCATACTGCTTTTACTGCCACCTTGTTTTGAATTTTAGGGATGTCTAGTTGTTCACTAAGACCCCCCTAAGATATCAGCTAAACTCATCAAGCATATTACCAATCTTTGCCCTATCTTCATATCGATCCAGTTACAGCATTTGTTAGTCCAGATAAGAGGAGAATCCCTAGGCTCTGCGTCTTTCAGTTTTAGATCTTCCCCTGTGAAATTGGATACACTAGTTCTGTTATATCATGAAATGGGAGTTGAGAAATGTCTCTCCTTTCCCATCATGTTATGAAAATGTCTATCCATTCATCTCTAATGGCTTTTAATAGGAGAACTCAGGTTTCATTATCTAGGTTGTTCTCATCTTTGCTCTTTTCAAGTTGTATTGAAATCTTTGCAATTAAGTCTTCCAGAATCTTTCATCTTCTTTTTGCATCATTTGGAATACCTCATCCTTTGGCAGATTGGTGGGCATACAATAATCCAAGTATCCACAATACCAAAAATGTTTGTTTCATATCATTCCAAGTCCCGATAGATTGAGTGGCTAATCCCATGAACCATTTTCAAAGCGCTGCATCCCTTCAATGTTGAAGGAAACAATTTGAGCTTTTTGAGAATCTTCCATATAGTCATAAGTTCGCACTACTACTTCAAACTCTCGAAAACAGAAATGTTTCGGGATCCTCACTTCAGTAATCCATAAAAAGTTAGGGAGAGCGAGATGGTGAGATATTTTTCATTGTTAGCATTAGAGTTTCCTCATCAACTATAGGGAATCCAAGAAAATTGTCCCTATTTCTATCGTTATTTCTTCACCATTGTTATCTTCATTATCTCCTCCTCCTCACTACCTCCACCTCTATTGTATTATCTTCCTCACGCCATGATAGTTTCTTTAGAGTCCTCATAGTCCTCTAGTTCTTACTACGAGGAAGGATGAGAGAAAGTTTCTTTGTTTTCTAAGTGGGTTTTGAGAGTAGGTGCAGTATAGGAGAATCCTCTAATTCCGCACTTTGTTCTTTGACTTCCAAATATCTTATAGGCTAGGGGTAGATGTTGGTGAATACTGGTCATACTTTGAAGAAGATAGGTTATGAAAATCGAACTCTTGGCTTTGAGTTTATAAACCTTCCTTTCTAGAATCTCTTGCTCTATGCATGTCATTTTTTTATTTTTTTTAAAAAGTTGGGCTAATAATTCTCTTTCGATCTTCCGGATCACGCCATAGGTGAGAAGAAGAGCATACTTAAGTGAAATTACTAAACCATTAACTCTCTTTTACTGATCCTCCGCGATCACACTAGGTGCAAGAGGAGTAGGCATACTTCAAGAAGTTATCAAGTTTTCCCTTCTTTGCATGCATTTTATGCTTCTTTTTTTAAGAAATTAGGCTACCTAGTTACACTTCCACGACAGCGACGCCAAAATTGTTTGGTCGATTTAGTGTGTCCTAAATATGCTGCATTTAACTGTCAATCAGAATCGTGAGTCGATGGAAGTGCGGCGCACTATATGTGCAAGATAACCTCTTTTCTTAACTCTTTGTCAGTTTGTAGGTCTTTCTAAGGTAAAATGGAAATTCTAAAGTGAAAAGCAAGCTTTGGTTAGTATTTATTCAAGGAAGTGATATCCTACTATAATGATGTGCAAATCTTGTAAACTTTAAAAAGAAAAAATTGAAATTACTAAATAGACAAAAGAAAATAAAGCTCACTTCCGAAAATGAAAAGTGTCGCTAATCTAATGACTCAAAACAAGAAACTAGTAGATACATGAAAACTAAACTATTCTTGTCATGCCAGCGAGATCACAAAAGCCCACTACGCTTATGGAAATTCAAAATTGCAATGAAATAAATCTAAATCAGATTACACTCAATTCATTTTCTCTGACCCTTCATCATTAGACCAGGCTATGACTTCGTGGAAGTAATCATAAACAATCTGTGTAATTGATTATTTAATTTGCGAAGAAAGTAAACTAATACTAAACCATACACACATAATTCAATCCTCGCCATCGATCAGTACATGGCTTTTCGGAAAACAATACTTTGAAGATGTCATACATGATTTAATATATCTAAATTATGCGAAAAAGGAACTAATACTAAACTACACATTTCATCATGCTGCGGCTTCCCTCACCATCAGATCAGCTGTGGTTTTCGGAGAGGTAAGCGAGATCAGCTATGAGCAGTGCTTAATATATCTAATTTTACGAAAGGAAAACTAATACTATCTACACATATTTCATCATCTGCAAAATCCTCACCATCGATCCACTGTGGCTTTCGAGTGTATGAAGACACTATGAGGTAACTTAATATATTTAAATTTAACTATCTTTGAATCGGATAAACAAAAGCTGAAATGAACAAAGCAAAACTGAAGTTAAAGCAAATGCAATGCCAGAAAGGAAACTAGCGACGAGAATAATGTCAGTTTCATATCATTGAAGCTAAAATACTATGAAAATGCCCTCCGGACGCTTCTACCTAAAACTTACAGCTGGCTAGTCGGTGATTTAACAATCATAAAACATTAGAAAGACAAGTTAATCGTAATGTTTGAAAATTAATGAAGAACGAAATGAAGTCAACTATGAAATATGAACATGTAATGGGTTATGATACAATGATCATTTAAAGAGAAATGAAATGAAAAATATAAACATTAATACACGATCCTCGGTGACAGCCGGGGCCCTCTATCGCGGCTTTGTACACGTATCCTCAACATTAAATTAAGTTGAAAACAGAAGTTTTCACATTAAAAGGAAGTTCATTCATAGACTGTAGCAGATATTACGGCTCAAGAGCCGGCGTAATCACTACATAAACATAACAGAAAGTAGCACACATCAACTATCAATTAACAATTCAACAAATTATCAACTCAGGCAACTATCAACTCACTCTACATGCGTATGCAAACGCTTCTCTATATAAAGCAATAAGCATCAGACTTGTCTCTGAAGTTTATGATAGCGACAGACACGTAGACCAAGCTATCACAGGTCACGGATGATAGGTGAGTATGGCCATGTTGGAAAACGGATCTATGGAAGGTGGGCGCTTGAATTCAACTTCAGTAATCTTTGCACTGCAGATGTCAATTAACCTCCTATGGCTTAGGAAAGCAGTCAGTATGGATGTTTGATATGCCACTGAAACAGAGTCCAAAGTGACATAGCAAGACTCCATAGTTGACTTCCACGTGGATGGCTTTGTGCATCGGCTTTCTGTCGGCAATTTACTTGAACCAATAGGACACGTAACCATGTCCTTGTATGCTATTCTAACCCTGCCCATGTGGCTCGTTTCCTTCGTCAGACACATAGAATATCGATTTCACACAAAATAGCTGCGGAAGGATGCATGGCGAGTACAACGGAAAGTGACAAGTTTCCTTGAAAGTTGCATGAACAAAATCTAAATCAAATAGAAAACACACAAACATAATTAAAAACCATGTTAGATACCCTTTTGCACATGATATTGACAATTTTGGAGGTTTAGGTGAGTGAAAAAGATATGGAAAAGTGTATGGAAAAGAGGCAAATTCGGGACTCAACAATTAGTTCGGTAGGGGGGATGTCTAGCTCGTACTCCTGTATTTTGGCTACTCATTTCCCTCTTTTCCTTCACTATCTCCCTAGATAAGCGATATCCTACTCATGTTGTTGTAGGCACAAAATGCGAGTGAGCATGGGGCTCGTGGAGGACATACATACGGGAAAGGCTTTTAGAGGGACTTCACCGTACATGATAAGGCTCCTTTTTCCAATATGTTGTATTTCAGCTTAGCATCACCCGAAAGCACCTGGCTCAGAAAAAGGCAATAGAACTTTGCTCATACCCTTCTTCATTTTTATGCAACGGGACTCCATCTGTTACTATATGAGGTGATGCAAAGGAAAAGATCATAAAGGAGTTTGGCATAGTCGGCCTAGCTAGCATAGGGGCTTCAACAAATGCATTTTTAATCCGCACGAAGCCCAAAGCTCTAGTGATTATTGTGACCACTTGACCTCGGTATGTGTTCTCTCTTCGGTATGTTAGTTATGTGCTACCAACTATCTCAGAGCATAGTTAGGGATGAACCTCCTCGAGAAAGTTTATATGACCTAGGAACACACGAACTTCCTTTTTATTTTCTAGGGAGGAAATGCTCATTACATGACCTCTACTCTCTTAGGGTCTATCTTTTACTCCATCTTTAGTTACAATATGCCCCCAAAAGCTTGCCTTCTTCCGGGGTGCAAACAAGGACTTCTATGGAGTTGAGGAGAGGCCATACTTTCTCGCAGACTTCTCGAAGGTTCACGCGCAGAGTGTTCAATGTGCCTCTACTGCATCATCTTTTGGAAAACACTAATAATGTCATCCGGGTATACCACGCTCGAAATTATCTTGCTCCCCAACGAAAAGAAATATCCACATGGCCCTCTCAGAAAATGTGGCCCCTCGCTGGTAATCAACCCAAAGGCATCTCGGGCGGCACATAAATGTCCCCCATGGAGTGGTAAAGGCGATCTTCTTTTGATCTTCGGTAGATACAACACACGATTGTACCCAGAGAGAATCCATCCATCATCGACATCTCGGGAAAGCTCTACCACCTTCGCAAGATCGTGATCCATCTTGGGTAGTGGATAATTATCCTTTAAGGATGCCTGCTGTGATCTCATGAAATCAACACATAGCCCGATTTCTCTTTGTTCTTCTTCCCGATACTGAGACTAAGTTTGCTACCCACTTTCGAGATATCTCTATGGTACAATGATTTTGGCCTTCGAGCATTTGCTTAATTTATTTCTCAAATAGAGGGTAGCAACAAGGGGATTTATCGTGTCTAAGTCTTGTTTATGTGGTTTGGCATCTCCTTGAGTGGGAATTTTATCTTTGCATAATGTCGATATCAAAGGTTTTGTAGGTCTTGATAAGACCATGCAAAACACCGCTCTTTATAGGGCGAAATAACTTCTGGGTACAAGCTGAATTTATATTCCTCAGGGATCTTCTTGGACAAATTCACTGATCTTAGGGTCATCCTGCAGTGCCAAGATTTAGATCCTCTACCCGATTCTCCTCTACAACTTTGTTTGCTTGTTTGCAATGGAACATCATTCTTATTAAGCATGTCTTTCTAAGGGAACTAATCCTCGGGGAACGACATTACCTTTCAATTGCGAGAAAGTAGGCGCAGCCACCTTTTCTTCCCATTTATCTCCTGAAGTGTCTTGATCTGCCTCCTCTTCACAAATATCAATCTCCATGTTGGGAAACTTCCCCAACTATTTCCAAGAATCTCTGCATCTGTATCTTCATCTCAAACACTTGCCAGTGATCTCGATATTGTGCTGGGATTGATGGCCGATACACGTACCTCTGTTCTCATATCTCGGGAGAGGATTCTCGAGGTGGACGAAAACGTCTTTGGTAGCCAGCCGCAAGGGAGTACGCCATCCTATTCTACTTCGAGGCATGAATTGGATATTGAATGCCAAGAAGAAATTCCCTCCACTGAATCCCAAACTTCTGTTCCTATAAGTTCCTCGGCCTCAGGGATGTTTGGCTTGGCATTGATTCTTTACTTGTCCGACCACACCGATTCTGAATCTCCCAGAACCTTTAGACTCTTGTATGTTCATACTCTGGTACGTCTGCTGACCCTGATAGAAGTGCTTCATACTCAACCACATTATTTGTAGCTTCCTACTACTGACTCTTGAATGACAAAGGGACCCATTGGCTCCGGGAGAAATCAATAATACCCACGACCAAGTTACCTTCCCTACGAGTTTGCCCCTATCGAAATGAAGTGTCCAGCATTTCTCGATTCGGGACTCTGCTATGGATTGATCCTATCTTGATCACGGTAAAATTATGGTTCATGAGCGTACTCACGATCTTTCTCCGACGATTAGACATGAGAAATCACCTCTCTACTACTAAACCTGGAGAGTTAACTGAGTCATCTACCTTGGTAATTGTCTCTGACAAATCTGGTTTCCCGCATACTGACCTCCTCTCTTGACCACCAAATACGTGGGATAGTGGCATAGGTCAGGGTCCGTACTTGATTGATCCACGAATTTTAGTCCCCCAAGACTCGATGTGATGAGCATGCAGAGTCGAGCTGGAATGTCGGCCACCACTATATCCATCACTACACTTTTTGTCGGGATCTGAGCCGCATTGACCACTAAGTCCTTTATCATGCCTGCTGACACTTAACTCTTTTAGAGTACAAATGAGTAAAAGGTCTTTGTATGGGTGGGGTGATCCGTCAGAGCCCTAGGCACGGCTCCATGAGCGAGAGGGGTAAAAGGTTATGAGAGGCTCACGAATCTAGTATTACGCGTTATGCGACGACGAGTCAAGTATTACGTAAAGATGCCACATAAAAGGGGAGTAAGCGGCCATCAACTCTTCGACATGTGGGCCAAACACAACCATAGGGCCTTTCTTCTTGAAGGCTCCTGGGACTATCGGGGAATATGTACGCCTTTAGTGGGAAGCATAAAGGATGTGACTTGGGATCGATATGCGGAGTTGATTTATAATTCGGTTAAGGGAGTGGGATTTTTAAACCTTCTCGAGTTCCTTTTGTAAAGCGCGAAGGCGGAGGGGAGGACACACTATCTACGCCGACGCACTTATTTTGGTTCTTTATCTTTTGGAATGTTTTTTACGGGGAGAGGTTTGACTTCTTTTAGGATTGGTTTGACACTCAGGGAGTGTATCCCCTTGTGAAGATGATGGAATTTGATCGGCCAGGATCTGCAAGTAAAGATTGGTTAGAGGCCTCTTACCTTTTGTCAGGGTCTTTTGAGTCGTGGCCTCCTTCGAGCGAGTGTGCTCTCCTCTTAAGTGTGTCCTCCTCTTGATCTTGAGTGCGAGTTATCTTCCTGGAAGATGCGAGGTCATATCTTCTATTGAACTTTGCTTCGCATGAAATCGACGAGCTCGCTTGCATTAGTCATCAATCTCGGGATCTTCGAAATCGTATCTTGATAGTTTTCCTTCGTGTGTGCTCACTCGCACCTCAGCTTCTTCACTTCTTTCATGTAGGGCATTCCACTTCATCATTGTTTGAGAAAGCAAGGTATTCTTCTTCTTGCTCATAGGTGGTATCTTCGTGCGGGACACATCTACTTGTCCTCTTCCAAATACAAAGGATGTGGTACACAGTCTCGCTTTGTTCCTTCCTCTCCTTGTAGTATACTGCTGAGGGTGGCCTTCCCTATATTGTAGGATTATAACCTATGTTTGGGGAATTTGGAAATTCTTGGAGGGTGAATTCTTGGCCTCTTTTTCGCAAGCTTAACCAACTTACTTGAGAGATTCTTGATCATCTTTTTCATCTCCCTCAATCCTGTCATTAGTCGAATCTCTATCTTGGCTTGAGGTGGATACCTCTTCTTTCCCCCTTCTCACAGTATCCGTTCATATTTTCCCTTTCGATTTACAAAGGAGGCAAAGTTTCCTCAAGCTCTATTGCATCTGTCTGGGCATCATCCAGGGGTGGTTGGATTTCTTTCTCCTCGAGAGAGAGTCTTGGACTCGAGTCAAAATCTGCCACGAAAACAACCTGTAGTAGCGGTCCAGGTGAGGCTTCATATCCGTAGGAAGGCTCGGGTACAACTTGTTAAATCTCTTTAATAAATTTAGTTACCCATTCATTATGTCTTTTCTTGAGTGTATTAAACTCAGAGTAAGACAATGTCCATGATCTTTTCTTTCTCTCCCATTTTCTAAGAAAAGTGTCCTCCATCCCTTCCCAAGTAGTGACAGAACGATCTCACGTCTTGAACCATTTTTCGCTTCACCCATCAAGGGATTGCACAAAAATCTTAGGACTACGTCTGAGACGCTTTCCACATTAAAAATTTTTCTCATGAATCCAGCGAAGAGACCTCATGGTGTTTTGAGCTTCCTATATCATTTTCCCCATTGAAACGGGGCAGGGATCTTTAGATAGTCCCTGTGGCATATCATTGAGCACTTTGAGGTAATGCAAGGGGGGGGCATATTTATTCAGCAAAAAGCCCGGAAAATTAGCCATTGGAGGAGGAGGTGGAGGTAATAGAAGGGTTTGATGTGAAGAGGAGGGGGAGAGTGGAAGTGAGGTGTGAATGACAATGGGAATGTATTGAAATGCAGTGAGCTTTGGGTGATGACGAAAAGGCGTGAGTATTAACAACGGATACTTTGGTGACTTCTTTGACCTCTTTAGCCCTCGGAGTGGGATGGGATGTGTAACGAGTGGTATCTATTGATTCAGCCTCATCCTTAATCCTGGATGTTTCCCGGGTAGACGCTTGTCTAGTAACCTAGGTTTCTCCCATAGCGAGTCGAATCTTGCACTTGGGCTACTTGAGAAGAGTGAGGACGAAAAAGACTTCTAAAGCAAATTGTGGGATCTCTGTATGAATGAATTGTCTCTCCCTCAATTTCTTCTATGTAGGATCCTCTCTGGGTCGGGCACGAGGGTGTCATTGGCGAGACGTATTCGACCTAAGGTGTGGCTTCCAGGAGCGCAAAACCCTGCAAATAGATTTGCTCGAAAAATGAGTGTGGAGTCGCTAAGGTGAGGGATATACAACTCTCAACTCTCCCATGCTCACCTAATTTGAAGAGTGAATAAGGTTTTATCGAGGCCCTGGGGATTTCAATTTCTCTCAACTTCGTATCCCCAGACAACGGCGCCAAAAAAGATGTTGTCACTCCTAGAGACAACCTTTGAGTTGTAAAAGACCGAGTGCCTAGGACATCTTATGTAGTAAGGAGCGTAAGGAATAATTCAAGACTTTTTGACGCCAGAGAGACTCTTTACTACTTCAACTCTTCACAAGGGAATGTAATATAAATGGAACCCGACATATTCTTGAGTCGGCAGAAATTACAAGATGGTCGCAGAGACATAAAGGAATGATTCCTTAATATAGATGCATCGGAGCAGCTTTAAAGAAAACTTCTTTTATAAGGAGGGTCTGATTCTAGAGTGCTTTACTGTAGATTTAGGAATCGGATGAAAGTTTTACCATAGAAAATACAAAAGGATATTAACTACTAACGAGAGAAGGAATCCAGTAGAACATATTCAAACATGAGATGGGCTTAAAAAGATAAGAATCCGTAGCATGTCAATTGTTTTTAAAAGAATGACATATTACAATATTTAATATAGAGGAATAATGAGTGAAGTGAAAAGCGAAACTTGACATACCATGCATGAGCTATATTTAAAGCGCTTGACAAGCTCGGTATAAGTATCAATGCGTGATAAATTTACCATACCAAAAGCTAGTGAGCCACTCGCATTCGAACATGATATGCAGGAAATGGAAGTAGAGAAATAAACGACTTTGTTTGATATGTACATGACATATAGAGTTACACTATAGAACACTTAGACTATCCTCACATATGAGTAAAACTTCTTCTTGTTGTGACCCAACAGCTCTTCGCATTTCTATTAAGATTTTCTTACAACAAGCATACTAATAATCCTGTACACGTTGCAAAATTCCTTTTGGAAAATCACAGGAACACTGGTTTTCTCCTCCGATCTTGCTTATATAGCAGAACCTCCATACATGAGCGAGAAGATATGATTTTTGGAAAAATATCTTCCTCGCATGCAGAAATTTTCATGTTTAAGGTCCTTATCAAAGATAAACTAAAACTTAGTGATGAGGAATAAGGCCTCATCTCATCATTTGCGTGTTAGGCACTTGTAGCGTGTTTGAAACAAAATATTAAACAAAAAGTCTTGGCATAAAGTAAAATATCACAGGTGTTAGCACTCAAATCTACCTCGAAAGTGTGAAATGAAGTAAAACTCAAGGCTACGATCAGACACGCTTTCCGGCCCTCGATAGCTAGCCCTACGAGGACATGAGAGAGGCTCTCTCCTAAAGATCAATCTCGAGAAAATGAGCAATAGGATGCGAGATGACTTAGGTCTTATAAGCACTGATTTTAGGCTAGTAAAGAGAGTAGGTATGTTTGATTTTTTGGTTTTTTGGGTCTTTCACTGGAGTAATGGGAAAACAAGTTTTGGGTCGGGGGATAAGGTCAGGACCTTTGCAGTGAGTTCAAGGCAGGCGGGTAGGTGACCTGATCTTCTGATGCTTTAAATTGGATTTATGAATAGATTAGACCGACGAGTGAGCTGAAGAGGGCAAAGAAAGAACTTTGGATCCTCTCCAAACGGTACTTGAAGCATATAGAACTTAATCTGAATTCAAAGGCTAAGCTACTCCGTAAACAATGATTCAACCTTATTTCACTCATTCAATTTAGTTCGAAGCATAATGAAAGGATGGCATACATTAAACATGAAGAAACTTACCGATGAAACAAAGGAGAAACATCATCAAGAATAGAACACCACAAGGATCCCAACACAGTGCCTAAAACCACCATCTTTCCTTAGCCAAAATATGAAAAAGTATGTACTAATAGTATCAAAGTATCCCAAAGGAGTCCAACTCTTTTGTAGAATGCCTCGAAATTACAATATATGATCACTCTAACCCCTTTCCCCACCTCTAGGGGTCAATTTCCCTCTTCAGGGGATCAGCTCAACCAATTCTAATCTATGGAACTACAATCTAGTGCGGCTAACCACTCTACCTCACAAAGAAATTGGGGAAAGCTGATCCCATTACATAGATTTTTTACTCATTTTGAGTGAATCTTCTAGAAGGGATAAAAACAAGCCAAAGTTAAGCATATCAAACAAGTGAATTTACATCATAAAACCAAAAATTCTATCCATAAACAAAACTAGTCTGGGCATAAATAGGCTGAAAATCTTTTATGGTGTGGCGATTTCGAAAATCTGAGAGAAAAATCTCTAGGTGGGTACGCTCTCCAAGCTAGTGGGTAAGCTCATGTTCCGTGTGCTGATTTTCTGAGGTAGCTCTCAAAGGCATCTGAAATTGAGGTCTCATGATGTAGCTCGTTGAGAGAAGCCCTGGATGTCTGACTTTCCAACCAAGTGGAATTTCTGAATTGGGAGTTGATTGGACTCTCCAAAACCTCATTCTCCCAGAGGTACTTCTGCCTGGGTGCAAAAGGTGGCGACTAAGGTGATTTTCATGGTGTTTTTTAAACTTTGTTTGACCATCCGATTTTGTTGAAATGCTAAGTTGACTTCAGAAGGGATGCATACATTAACCATGAAAAATCCAAAAATGTAAAAAATCTCCTCTAGCAAGTGTCTCAAAAAAGCTGAGCGCATGAGCGCGCGACCACGTAGACTGTAGAAACACATTTTTTGTAGATCTCAAAAAATTTTGAAAAGTGACAATAATTTTCTCCACTCTGCCCGCACTCTGGAGCGGAGGGTCCTCCATCATGTTTCCTGCCAGTCAATGAAGCTTTTCTCGCCTCAAAATTCGAAGTGGGATTAGGCCTTTTCACGCCGTCGAAGCGCTTTGCGCAACCTCCTCTTCATGATCTTCATCCTCGCTTTGCAAACATGCATACGAGCTCGATATGTCTTTTCATGTGGCGTGAGCATAGATGATTTGTCTCGACTGGCCTTTGCCAACAACTTCTCCGGATGTATATTCACCAGCGAGTGAGTCTACAGAGGGTATCTCCATGATCAAATGTGGTGTGCATGTCCTTACGGGTCTTTTTCTGATTGCCTGCTGTCTGTCCTCACGGATTTGGCGCACCTCATAAAATGTGAGCTCATCCTCAGTTTTGTTTGTGCATATTTGCTCCAAATAGTTAGATCACCCTATTGAGCCATGGCTAATTGGTCTTTTCAGGCGTGGGTCATTCTACGGCCTTTTGCTCCTGGATGACTTCCCTCGGCTTTCGAGTCTAGAGAGTCCGTGATCAACATCGATAGTAGTGCTTATATCGGTAGCTCCGCCTCTGTGATGGGCTCCCTCTATCATGCATGGGCCTCTCTGTCTCTGTCTTGGACCTGTACATGCTATCGACAGAAGAAGCGATACCCTCCACGATCAACGTGGAGATAGTACCCGCCGTGTCGCTGCAAATAAGGCCCTGTGGCCTCGCTGATATGTCTGAACCAAAGGAGTGATGATATGCTCAACCTCAAGCATGTCCGGCCAGTGTGAGGGCTCTCCTGCATCATGAACTGCCTCGGGAGGCTGTTGTGGCACTCTGAAAAAGTCTCTAGAAATGAAATCCTCCCAAGTGATGCCCTGCTCTGCCAACTGATGTGACACCAAGATTTTGATCAAAGCGAAATGATATATACTCCTCGTATCACGCACCGGGCCTGCTCTTCTTCTCGCACAAATGTCATCATCCTCCTATGTTGCTATGAAATACGGAATATTCATCATACGCACCCTTGTGAAGTGCATCAGAAAACGAACATGATATGAGAAAAGACGAGCATACCTGCCCTCACAACTAAAATACTGAATGATGAGCCTCATGAGTGGTGCATACTCATCTCTCAAGAATCTGAATGGAAAAACTCTGCTCAAGTAAGCCACATATCCAGCTTTAATGTATGGCTCATAGTGAAATTTCTCTAACTGCTTACCCTTGCTCCATTCCTCGCCTATGTTCGGTATGCCAGTGGCTTGAGCAATAGTCAAAGGTGATACAATGAAATCAACCCCAGCAAGGCTTACCCGATCACCCCGTAAATGAAGAACGAACAGACGTGCTAATTCACGATGAGGCAGGGTTTGTACAACCATCTCACAAAATCTGAAACATGACAAGAACCGAAAACAATCCATAGCTAATGGACATGCCTGCAACCGAGCCAAAGAAGTAGGCTCCTCTCTGCGATGATCACCACTTCTATTTTCTCTGCGGGAACCCCGTGGCACATTACCTTCAGCCACCGAATCACTGCCTGACCCTGGCTTATATTCTGACTCTGTCTCTGACATATCTCTGATCAAGCTTTTGGCAATGTGTATACTGATATGAATGCAGTGAAAGCAAAATTAGGATGTATGTTTTAACACCCAACCAATATTCCCACCATCAAAGCACCATCAAGGAATCAAATCATGGATAAAATCTCAGCTTTAAATGGATTGGAAAAGGCACAATCTCTGTTTTGAATGCAAACTAAATTTTGACCAAATAGGAGCAGGCAACCTTCAAAAGTTTGAACACATCTAGTCAAAGGAGAGCATGGCATTAATAGTAATATGTTTGTCTATGAGTAATGATCATAAAGGTTTCAATGGGAAATTTGAAACAAAGTTATGAGCATATTTTTACATTGGGCAGTGAGACTCATTACAAACACAGTCAACATGGCACAAAGGGTTTTATCATGGTATAATAATAGCAATGGTTAATATGGCTAAATGGGCATGAGAGCAATATGATTTTAATGTTATATGGAAGGCTGGACATATCACTGCTTTAAGATAGCAAACACATTCTTTCCACCATTCATTTTCATTTCAAAGCCTGAAACCAATAATACTATGACTGTGGGGTTTTAAATCCTCCATCTGAATATTTGAAACCTCCAATGATGCCACAAATGCGTTCAAAAACATCAAACAATGGATAGAAACCTGTTTGAAGGCAGCTTGAGTCGATTCCAAGCCAAACTGGGCGCTCAAACTAAATTTCGAAACCCTGTGTCTGCGTGGGTCGCGCAGCCTCTGCGTGGGTCGCTCGGCCCAGGTGGGTCGCGCACCTTGCAAACTTACACTGCTGAACTGACTCTGCGTGGGTCGCGCTGCCCAAGTGGGTCGCTCTGCCTCCACGTGGGTCGCGCAGCCCCAAAACTCTGTCCACGCACTTCAAAACTCTGAAATCGGCCCTCCACTTTGCAAACACGATTTGGGAGCTGTGAATTGGTTCAAATGAAACTTGTTTGGCTTTTATACATGTCACAAATATCTTCACAATTAGATTTTATTTCAAATCTAATTTCAAACCCATATTACAAATGTTTTTGTAATTTTCACTTTTGGCTTTTTCAAATACAAACTTCCTTTGGCTTTTTTGAGGTCGATACTAATGATTTTGTTGTCTTCTTGCAGGGATATGGCTATCTTGGCTAGAGAAAAGACCAGGGGTCTGCTTTTGACAATGTCTTCATGGCAGAACAATTACAATTTATTACAAAATGATAATGACAAATTTCTAGTTCCAAAACAGAGTTTTGGACTAGAAATATATTTTTTTTAAAATGCTGATGATAATAAAATAAAAATCACAAGTGCTGGACTTTCCTCACCTTGCAGGCTTTATGACTAGTATATAAATGACTCAAAAACCCTAGACACCAAGACCTAGGACACTTATTGACATTTTTAATGACTATATATATAATGACAATAACTATGAATAATTTTTTGAGGAAATTTTTTTAAAATAGTGCTGCAGGTATAAACATGAGGAAACATAGGACGACAGACCCCTTCGTCAGTTCATGGCATGATCCTAGTGAAATGCAACGAAGTGGAACAAGCGAGACACCTAATAATGAATATGAAAAAGACGAAATGATCACTGACGGAGGGCTGCAAGGACCGACTCTAACATTGGCTCCAATGGGGATGGTGGCTCCATGGAGATGCCAAGAACAACAGATCTCTGGAGGAGTCAGACAGTGCCTCTCATCCATTGGGCGATGGAATCATTATTTCAACTGACAAGACAAACTTTGGACAATTTTATTGACTGCAGATTTGACTAACGATAGACTGCAATTTGACCAAAACTGAATAGACTCAAACTGACATGACTTTAAACAAGAAGACTGATAAAACTTAACTTTACAATCTCAAACCAACCAACCTCTATTTCCAGAAGTATAGCCTTCGCTCCGGGCCCCAGACTGAAAATGAGAGATCAGTGCACACTTGCAATGAAACAAAAGTAAAATGATATATACAATGACAATGAGATCACCAGCAAGTACTCAGAAATAATAGCGCTTCAGCAACCGACCATTGATCGGTCCACCAGGACAATCATCTCCATTCATTTCTTTGAGAAGAAATGCATTCTGCCCCCGATATGCTGCAATCTTAAACGGTCCCTTCCACAAATTCTCAAATTTGCCATGCTTTCCCTTATCCTCATTCCGAGCATCCCATTTCAAAACTACTTCATCCAACTGAAACTTATCTGATTTTGCCTTTCTGTCGTAGATCTTCTTAATGCGCTCCTGCAACTTGAAAGTATTTTGAAATTCCTCCTCTCGTGTCTGCTGTAAATGAATCATCTCATTAATCCTCCGCTGCATAGGATCCTCTTCACTTCCAGCCTCCTGAAGCAATTTGACCACCGGGACAGCAAGTGAAGTAGGAAAAACTGTATCCGTCCTATACACCAACTCGAAAGGAGACATGCCAATAGACTTTTTCTGACTTACCCTATCAGCCCATAATGCATTCACCAACTTTTTGTGCCAAGCCTTCTTGTTGATTTCCAGCAATTTCTTAATGATATTCACCAAGGATTTGTTTGAAGATTCCGCCAAGCCATTCCCTTGCGGATGGTATGCGGTTGAATGTCCCAAGGTAATATTGTACTTAAAACAAAAATCAACCATCCTCTTAGACTTAAAAGCTGCTGCATTATCTGTGATTATTTTACTAGGACACCCAAAGCGTGACAAATATTGTTTTCAAGGAACGAGATAATTACCGCATCAGTGGCCTGTCGAGTGGGAATCGCCTCAATCCACTTCGTGAAGTAGTCTGTAGCTGTCAAGATCCATCTATGCTGTCCGGAAGATGCTGGGTGGATTTCTCCGATAAAATCCAATCCCCACTGCTGGAATGGTGCATTAACTTCAATTGGTTTTAGAGGCAAAGGTTGTAGTTTCTGCTTCCCTTCGAATATTTGACACTCATGACAATTTTTCACAACCTTGAACACATCAGAAAACAAAGAAGGCCAATAATACCCTGCCCTTAGGATCTTATTTGTTGTGGTCTTCCAAAACAAATGACCTCCACAGTCACCTTTGTGAAAATCCTCCAAAACTCTTTGAGCTTCCTCTTCTACCAAACAATTCAACAACATACCCCCAGGGTCTTTCCAATACAATGCAGAATTCAAAATGCAGAATTTAGCAGCTCTTAACTTCAATGTTCTACTCTTATTTCGAGGCATACCAAGCGGTGTAGACAAATTCTGAAGCACATATAAAATGTCAGCATACCAAGGAGAAGAAACAAACATATCGGATACCTGAACTGACGTACTTTCCTCATCTTCATCAGACATGGCAGCAATCAAATTTATGTCTAGAGCATGCAGATTTGTTTCAGCCATGAGCTTGGCGAGTCCTTGTCTTTTGATCA
Source organism: Pinus albicaulis (assembly GCA_034641835.2). Taxonomy (NCBI): domain Eukaryota; kingdom Viridiplantae; phylum Streptophyta; class Pinopsida; order Pinales; family Pinaceae; genus Pinus; species Pinus albicaulis. The sequence continues at coordinate 152,999 of JAXQQM020061586.1, read as the reverse complement.
GCTTGGTCGGTTTAATCTCCACATCGTACTCTAACAACGCAGCGATCCACTTACCTCTTCTTCCTTCTGGATCTGCCTGTACCAAAACATCTTTAACTGCTGCGTTAGGAACATATGCTGTAATATGGGAATGCAATATGTACACACGGAAATCCTTCAAAGCCTTTACAAGCGCAAGTGCCTGTTTCTCAATGATATTATACTTCAATGCTCCATCTCTTATGATCCGACTGAAAAAAGCGATGGGCTTCTCAACTCCATCCCTTTTTTGCATCAAAACAGCTGCCAATGTATGCTCAGAAGCGAAAGAAAATAAAATGAAGTCTTGTGTGTAATCGGGATTGATTAAAATAGGGGCTGAAGAAAGAGCTATCTTTACCAAATTAAATGACTTTACTGCCTCTTCTGTCCATCTTACCTGACTGTCCTTTTTCAGCATGTTCGTGATTTCTCTAAGGTGTTCTGCAAGATTGGGAATGAAACGACGCAGAAAATTCATTTTACCATTAAATGACTGTATCTCTTTCTTGTTCCGGGGTTGTTCAATCTGCTGTATGGCTTCAACACGTGCAGGATCAACTCGAATGCCATCTTTCGATATGATGTGGCCAAGGATCTTTCCTTCATCCATGGCGAAAAGGCTCTTCTTTGGATTCAGCGAAATGCCATATTTTCTGCACTTCTGGAAAACAATTTTCAGATGATATAAATGTTCCTCATCAGAATTAGAAAATACAGTTAGATCATCAAGGTAAACAACCAAAAACACATCTTTCTCATTGGCAAAAGCCATGTCCATTGCACGCTGAAAGGTAGCGCCTGCATTCTTTAAACCGAACGGCATCTTTGCGTAATGAAATGTTCCCCAAGGAGTGGTGAACGCAGCCTTGTCACGATCATCTTCCTGCACTAAAATCTGATTATAACCTGAGTATCCGTCGAGTAGTGACATCCTTGATGCTCCAACTACTCGCTGCAATATGTGATCCATCTTTGGCAGCGGATAATTGTCCTTTAATGATACCTTATTCAGATTTCTGAAGTCAATACATAAACGGATCTCACCTGTTTTCTTTCTCACGGGCACCAAGTTTGATATCCAATCTGAAAAACGAATAGGTACAATAATTCCTGACTTATACAACCTATTTACCTCTTTCTCGATCGATGGTAGCAGCTTTGGATTGATCCTCCTCAACTTTTGACGAAAAGGCTTCTGATTTGGTTTGATGGGAATAGTATGCTGAATGATATTGGTATCATATGTTTTAAGATCTGAATAATCCCACGCAAACACATCAGAAAATGAAGATAACAATTTCACATATTCGGCTCTTACCTTTGGTGACAATGACTTTGACAATTCTACCATCTTGGGATTCTCAGCTGTCCCAATATTTACCTCTTCGACACCTTTTTCTGTTGGCCTCAATGTAGGTTTACGGGCTACATCATCTTGATCAAACAACTCTTCCAAAGGAATCAATCCCTTAGGAATGATGTTATCCTTCAGTTGCACCACATCCATTTGATTTATCTGTATGTCATCAATACCATCATCAAATTCTGTATCTATGGAGGTATCTTTAAACTTACCCTTATTCTGCAGAAATTCACTAATCTCCTCATCATCCTCAAAAACTTGCCAACATCGCTGATTGTCTGGAACGGTGGGTCGGTGTTTCACATGTATCTCAAACTTGTTGCTGGAATTCATTGGAATCTTAAGATTGCTTGCTGCCTTAGCAAGTCCATCAGCGACACCATTTTGTATGCGGGGCACACATGTCAAAGTATAATCAGAAAATAACTTCAGAATATCCAAAACTGCATTTCGGTAAGCCCTCATGCGAGGATGCTTAGCCTGAAACTCACCTTTAACTTGCTTTACCACTAATTCTGAATTGCCATATACCGCAATCATTTTCGCATTCAGCTTCTTGAGAATTTTAAGACCAACAATAAGAGCCTCGTATTCCGCTTCATTGTTTGAACAATCGAATGCAAGTTTGTAAGAACACACTCTCACATTGCTCGGAACTTTATCAGGAGCGGAAAATGGACTTCGAATCCACACACCAATCCCAGCACCATCGCTGCCCACTGCACCATCAAAATCCATGGTCCAAAGACCATCTTCATCGTCCTCTAAATGCTGAAACTGTGTCGGCTCTGTTTTTCCTGTTTGCTACCCATTGTCTTCAGCTGATTGCTCCAAAACAACTTGTTTTTCTCTTCTTTCTTTTTGCAAAACTTCTCTAAAATTCTCATTTATTTCTGGTATGTCTTCTGCCTGAACTAATTGAATTTCTACATCATTAAAACTATCAGCAAGCAACACAAACGACTCTAAATCAGTATGTACATAATTCACAGGATGATTGACTGGCTTCTCTTTGCTAGTTATCATGTATTTCATCTTCTGCTCACGATACAACTTTCTCATTTGACCGAAGACTGGAATTGTAGCATAAGAGAAATCTAATTGAAGTGTACCTTTCAACTTTTCCCCCCAAGATCTTGCAAGGAGCATCCCAAAACGTGGAGGAATGTCAGCAACCACCACATCCATCAAAACATTCTTCGCTGGAATTTGATCCAAACTTACCACCAAATCTTTGATGAGTCCTATACACTTTACCCGGCTGGAATCGAATGAATACAAATCATGATACTCTCTTGTAATGTATAATCCCAACTTTTCCATGATTGCCTTTGGCATCAAATTATGCGAAGCACCCGAATCGAGCATAGCATTATGCAATATATATTCATGCAACCTCAAACTGATGTAAAAAGGAGGAACATTAATGTCAGGAGACTCACCATTCAATGCAGGCCCAAAAATCAATTCCGGCTGATCATCCTCAACATTTACTGTGTCAATCATTGGATCAAAGTTCAGAATTTTGGTGACTTGACTACGGTAGCTGCTGTTCTTCATAATCTCCGTCAAAGGAATAGATATTTTCAGTTTGGAAATTTCATTTTCCAAGCTAAATGCTGAAACCTTCTCGACCTCTTTAACTGGAATTTCCTTCCTTTCAGCCTTGTCTTTCACTATACTTGACTGATTTACCTTCTCAGCTGATGATACTTTACTTGCTGCGAGGTCAATTGTCTCTTTCCCTCTTTTCTGTGGTATTGGTGAATCTGTCTTCGGTGCTGAAGCTTCCTTTCTTTTCTGAATGGGATTTATAGGCACATCTCGATTTCTCAATGAATATTGTTTCTGCTGAGCAGTCAATGCATTCAAATATCCTCTTTGGTATTCATCTGACTCTTCTTCTAAATCAACATCATTTGTTAGGATAAAATCCTCATCTTTCTGAACAACTGAACTTTCACCATACTCCTCTTCCTCAGTAATATAAATAGGCAAATCATCAGGAGTGAAGAAATGATTTTGCTCACCTGACACATCATCATCATCATCGGAATCATGACTCACAAAATTTTGCAAAAGAGGAGTCTTGACCTACTGTTGGGCTGCTGGCTCTTGAGCTCTTTGTTCACGCTGCTTAATTCTGAATTGTGGCTGCTGCTGGCCACGGAAATTTGGATTTCGAAACTGTGTTTCTGCCTTGTCAAGATTTATTCTTCTTAAAGCCTTTTCCAACTCACGAGCTAAGTGCTGTTCTGATATAGATGTAGAAGGCTCTTCCTTTATTGTCACTCTTTTCTCTGCTTTCAACCGTGCTCTTTTATCATTCAAATTTGCCTCAACACTAACAGCGACCTTCTGCATATCTTCTAAAGTAGGTGGATCTCTCTCACGAAGGGAATAAGCCATCTCCGGATCAAAGCCATCCGGGAATTTAAGGAGAGCAGACTTTTTAGACGGTCTCAAGTCATCTGGAATAGCATTATACACTGTATTGAATCTAATGATATAATCCTGAACAGACTCACCAGGATTACGTCTGAGGTTTGTATATTCTGAAGTGATCTGCAGCGGATCCTTTTTCATCTCCCATCGGTCTAAAAACTGCCTCTGAAGTTCTGCCAATGTATCGATGCTTCTTTGTGGCAAGGCTCTGAACCATTTCCGTACCTCTCCTCCAAAGGTTTGCACAAAAAGCCTCATGGTCACATTTTCTTCATCAATCTCGAAACGATCAAAGAAATCTGCCATATTGTCTACATGCTGTTGTGCAGGAAGACTCTGTGGAGTGCCATCAAATGTCTGGATCTTACTCTGATAGTCTGCGGGCATATCATTCAACTGCTGGGGTAACACAAGGGGTGCAAAACGAGCAGCCATAGCTCTTGGTGGATTGAAAACAATCTGTTGTCGAGGAGATACAGGAGGAGTAGGAGCAGTAGGTCTATGAGATGTATTCAATGGAAACGGAGAAATTACTATTGATTGCTGATCAAAAAACTCAGGCTGAACCGGAATGGTAGGGACAAAAGGAGGTTCAGTAGGGATCCGTGAGCTTGATGCAATTTCAGATGGGTCAAGAACTTGTGAAGCAGATTCAGTAAATTCAAAAGTGTTAGTATCCTCAATAGAACTTTGCAGCTGTCTATCCAAGTACTGTGAAACAAATCTATATTCCAAATCTTCAGTAAACAATGGATCTGGGACTAATCTTGACAATTCAGTTTCGGAAAAATTCACAAACAAGGATGTTTCAAACCGTGCATCAAAGGGGATTTCATCAACATATATGATTTTGACAGGACAGGATGCAGATCGGGTAAGCACTCTGGAACTCTCAAAACTCAATTGGCTTTCTCTTTCTGAACTCTCTTGGCTCCCTTGTTTTCTAAGGGTCCTTGGAATCAGATTCGGATTTTCGAAGATTGCTGGTGGATCAGGGTCAGGATTCGCCCTAGTATTTCTTCTTGAAGCCAGTGTATTGATCTTCTCGGAAAACAAAAATTACAAGGAACACAATCAATTATTTTCAGCCTTTTGACTTCTAGACTCAATCATCCAAAAGGTCTAGAACGAATAAGTATACTGGGGTGATTTACAAATCAAGTAATGAACACACAAGCTTACCGGAGATCGACTGAAGCAGCATTTATCTACTTCCGCTTATGCATAACAAAAGCGTTTCGAAAGCTACCTGGCGTGACTTCAGACTCCGTCTAAGACTCGTGGAACAAACACATCAACAAGCAAACCATTGAGATGATCCCCAGTATGGTCGCCACTATGTTAGCACTCAAATCTACCTCAGCCTGAAATGAAGTAAAACTCAAGGCTACATCAAACCACGCTCAGCCTCGTAGCTAGCCCTACGAGGACAGGAGAGGGCTCTCTCCGTCAATCTCGAGAAAATAAGCAATAGGATGCGAGATGACTTACAATAAGAACCGATTTTAGGCTAGTAAAGAGATAAGTATGTTTGTTTTTTGGTTTTTGGGTTTTCGCTGGAGAAATGGGAAAACAAATTTTGGGTCCGGGGATAAGGTCAGACCTTTGCAGATTTCAAGTTGGGGCGAGGTAGGTGAATGTCTTGATGCTTTTGATTGGATATATGGATAGATTAGACTGACGAGGAGCTGAAAAGGGCAAAGAAGAACTTGGATCCTCTCCAAACAGCTGAAAACATATAGAACTAACTGAATTCAAAGGCCAAGCACTGTAAACAATGGATTCAACCTTATTTCACTCATTCAATTTAGTTCAGAAGCATAATGAAAGGATGGCAACATTAAACATGAAGAAACTTACAGTAAACAAAGAAGAAACACCATCAAGAACAGAACACCACAAGGATCCCAACAAGTGCCGCAAAACCCCCGATCTTTCCTTAGCCAAAATATGAAAAATATGTACAATGATATCAAAAGTATCCCAAGAGTCCAACGTGTAGAATGCCTCAGAAATTACAATATATAGATCACTCTAACACCTTTCCCCACCTCTAGGGGTCGAATTCCCTCTTCAGGGATCAGTTTCAACCAATTCTAATCATGGAACTACAATCTAGGCAGCTAACAACTTGCCTCTAAAAGAGTGGAAACCGATCCATTACATGATTTTTTACTCATTTAAGAGTGAATCTTCTAGAAGAGATAAAAACAAGCCAAAGTTACATATCAAACATGAATTTACATCATAAAAACCCAAGAATTCTATCCATAAGCAAAACTGGTCCATAATAGGCGAAATACTGAGCTGGCAGCTGAAAATTCAGAAAAATCTCTTAGTGGGTCGCTCCTGAACTGCGTGGGTCGCTCATGTTCTAGGCTGATTTTGAGGTAGCTCCCGGCATCCAAATTGAGCTCATGATAGCTCGTTGGAAAGCCCTGGATGTCTACTTTCCAACCCAAGTGGAATTTCTGAATTTGGAGTTGATTGGACCCTCAAAAACCTCATTATCCCAGAGGTACTTCCTGCTGGTGCAAAAGGTGGCAGCAAGGTGGTTTTCATGGTGTTTTTGAGCTGTTTGACCATCCAGATTTTGTTGAAATGCTAAGTTGACTTCAGAGGATGCATAATTAACCATGAAAAATCCAAAAATGTAAAATCTCCTCCAGCAAGTGTCTCAAAAAAATGCGAGCGCATGAGCGCGCGACCCACATAGCTGCAAAACCTGTTTTTTAGACCAAAAATTTGAAAATGACAAAATTTTCTCCGAATTTGCCCAAATTCGGAGCGGAGGTCCTCCATCATGTGTCTTGCCCATTCAATGAAGCCTCAGCCAAAATCCGAAGTGGATTAGGCCTTTTCCGTCGTCGAAGTGCCTTGCGCAACCTCCTCTTCATGATCCTCATCCTCGCTTTGCAAACATGCATGCGAGCCCAGTAATGGCCTTTCATGTGGCGAAGCATGTCTTTGTCGCGATTGGCCTTCGCCAATAGCTTCTCCAGATGTATATTTACCCGAGTGAGTACGGTATCTCGGTCAGCTGGTGTCATGTCACCGGGCCTCTTTCGATTCCACTGCCTGTCCTCACGGATTTGGCGCACCTCATAAAATGTGAGCTCATCCTCGAGCCGTTTGTTGCGCTGCTCCAAATAGTTAATCACCCACTGAGCCTTCTGCAATTGGTCTTTCAGCTGGTCATTCTCGGCCCTTTGCTCCTGGATGACTTCCCTCAGCTTCGAGCTAGGAGAGCCCGTATCAACATCAATGACCGTCATATCGGTGTCCCGGCCTCCTGATGGGCCCTCATCATGCATGGGCCTCTTGCCCCTGTCTTGTACCTGTACCTGCACTGGAGAAGAAAGCGAGACCCTTTCCACATCACGTGGAGATAATACTCGCCGTGTCGATGAAGTCGGCAGGACCCCTTCCACCTTACGTGGAGATAGTACCCGTCGTGTCGCTGCAAATAAGGCCCTGTGGCCTCGCTGATATGTCTGAACCAAAGGAGTGATGATATGCTCAACCTCAAGCATGTCCGGCTGGTGTGAGGGCTCTCCTGCATCATGAACTGCCTCGGGAGGCTGCTGTGGCACTCTGAAAAACTCTCTAGAAATGAAATCCTCCCAAGTGATGCCCTGCTCTGCCAACTGATGAGACACCAAGATTTTGATCAAAGCGAAATGATATATACTCCTGTACTGCTGCACTGGGCTCGTCTTCTTCTGCACAAATGTAACCATCCTCTCTATGTTGCTGTGTATGAAATACGGAATATTCATCATACGCACCCTTGTGAAGTGCATCAGCAAACGAACATGATATGAGAAAAGACGAGCATACCTGCCCTCACAACTAAGATACTGAATGATGAGCCTCATGAGTGGTGCATACTCATCTCTCAAGAATCTGAATGGAAAAACTCTGCTCAAGTAAGCCACATATCCAGTTTTAATGTATGGCTCATAGTGAAATTTCTCTAACTGCCTACCCTTGCTCCATTCCTCGCCTATGTTCGGTATGCCAGTGGCTTGAGCAATAGTCAAAGGTGATACAATGAAATCAACCCCAGCAAGGTTTACCCGATCACCCCGCAAATGAAGAACAAACAAACGTGCCAATTCACGATGAGGTCGGGTTTGCACAACCATCTCACAAAATCTGAAACATGACAAGAACCGAAAACAATCCATAGCTAATGGACATGCCTGCAACCGAGCCAAAGAAGTAGGCTCCTCTCTGCGATGATCACCACTTCTATTTTCTCTGCGGGAACCCCGTGGCACATTACCTTCAGCCACCGAATCACTGCCTGACCTTGGCTCATATTCTGACTCTGTCTCTAACATATCTCTGATCAAGCTTTTGGCAATGTGTATACTGATATGAATGCAGTGAAAGAAAAATTAGGATGTATGTTTTAACACCCAACCAATATTCCCACCGTCAAAGCACCATCAAGGAATCAAATCATGGATAAAATCTCAGCTTTAAATGGATTGAAAAAGGCACAATCTCTGTTTTGAATGCAAGTGAAATTTTGACCAAATAAGAGCAGGCAACTTTCAAAAGTTTGAACACATCTAATCAAAGGGAGGGCATGGCATCAATAGCATGTGTTTGTTTATGAGTAATAACCACAAAGGCCTCAATGGGCAATTTGAAACAAAGTCATGAGCATATTTTACATTGGGCAATGAGACTCATTACAAACACAGTCACCATGGCACAAAAGGTTTAAACATGGTATAATAATAGCAATGGTTGCAGTGGCATAATGGGCATGAGGGCAAATTGATTTTGATGTTATATGGAAGGCTGGCCATATCACTGCCTTAAGATAGCAAACACATTCTTCCCACCATTCATTTTCATTTCAAACCCTGAAAACAATAATACTATGACTGTGGGGTTTTAAATCCTTCATTTGAATATTGGAAACCACCCATGATGCCACAAATGCGTTGAAAAACATCAAACAATGGATAGAAACCTGTTTGACGGTAGCTTGAGTCGATTCCAAGCCAAACTGGGCGTGCAAACTAAATTTCAAAACCCTGTGTCTGCGTGGGTCGCGCAGGCTCTGCGTGGGTCGCGCAGCCCAGGTGGGTTGCGCACCTACAAACCTACACTGCTGAACTGACTCTGCGTGGGTCGCGCAGCCCAGGTGGGTCACTCTCCCTCAACGTGGGTCGCGCAGCCCCAAAACTCTGTCCACGCACTTCAAAACTCTGAAATCGGCCCTCCACTTTGCAAACACGATTTGGGAGCTATGAATTGGTTCAAATGAAACTTGTTTGGCTTTTATACATGTCACAAATATCTTCACAATTAGATTTTATTTCAAATCTAATTTCAAACCCATATTACAAATGTTTTTGTAATTTTCACCTTTGGCTTTTTCAAATACAAACTTCCTTTGGCTTTTTTGAGGTCGATACTAATGATTTTGCTGTCTTCTTGCAGGGATATGGCTATCTTGGCTAGAGAAAAGACCAGGGGTCTGCTTTTGACAATGTCTTCATGGCGGAACAATTACAATTTATTACAAAATGATAATGACAAATTTCTAGTTCCAAAACAGAGTTTTGGACTAGAAATATTTTTTTTTAAATGCTGATGATAATAAAATAAAAATCACAAATGCAGAACTTTCCTCACTTTGCAGGCTTTATGACTAGTATATAAATGACTCAAAAACCCTAGACACCAAGACCTAGGACACTTATTGACATTTTTAATGACCATATATATAATGACAATGACTATGAATAATTTTTTGAGGAAAATTTTTAAAATAGCGCTGCAGGTATAAACATGAGGAAACATAGGACGACAGACCCCTTCGTCAGCTCATGGCATGATCCTAGTGAAATGCAACGAAGTGGAACAAGCGAGACACCTAATAATGAATATGCAAAAGACGAAATGATCACTGACGGAGGGCTGCAAGGGGACCGAATTTCAACACCTCGAACATTAGCATAAAATTCAGGTTTCGGCAAATATGTTAAGCCTTCTTATTTAAGAGAAGTCTTAGACATCTTCATGTATTTGAACTAGGTCTCTACAATCATTAATAAGATCAATATCTGTCAACATTTTGTCCTTCAGCATGATCACTAATTTTGAATCCCCTAAAATTAACAGCTTCTCACCAACAAGAGGAAAACTTGATAGATAGTAAAATTATTTGTCTTTTTCAGTTTAGAATCTAGATTCTAAATCTTGTAATTATTTTTCTTAACTCTTTATTGTGGACTATTTCTAAACATCATATCACAATATAACTTTAAGGTTCAAGTTTTAACATTCACTGTATATTACAACTCTTCGGTCATGATGCCATGTTTCATTTCATGGTTGATGACAAATGTTATCCGTTGAAATTTGAAACTTGAAGGTTGATGTTATGATTGATCAGTTAATAACAATGGTATAAGTTATAACTTCTAGATGGTTTTCCAGGAGATGTGTGCAAAGATGGAAGGAGGATGAGGGCGTGTTTGAACTTTTTGTTCTGGGTGGCTCAAACCCATGACCTGCAGGTTTGCGAACAAGCGTTTTGAAGGGCACCCCTGGTTCTCCACGTCCCTAGCGGTTTATCCCCTCTTCCCCGTGCAACGGTGCTCTAACCCCTGTGTTGTTGTTGGACTTTCGTCACTGCCTCGCCTCCTCCTATCGGTGGTCTCCTAGTCGTGGTTGTCGGTTGCGCTTTGACCATGGCCTCTGAAATAGACAAAGATCTTTTCGACTACTCCGAGGATCATTTCACGTTCGCTGACATCTGGTCTCACCCTTTGCATTTCACTACAGGTATGATATGCACTTTACCGATTGTTTCCTCCCATTTACAGGACGTTTTGAAGAGAAAAAGAAGGTTGCTTATGAACTCAAACTACATGCTAAATGCACCATGACCAATAGAGCTTACATGGCAGAGACAGGAACCATTCCTTTGCTTGTATCACTGCTAACTTCACAAGATCCCAAAGCTTAAGAAAATCCTGTAACTGCGCTCCTAAATTTATCTATTATGCAATTTGGTGCATACAGCTGATCACCAATGTTCTCAGAAATAGATGCAGTATAGATGTAGTGTTCTTCAGCTTTTCCTTTGTTGGTGAATATAAGAAATCAATTTGAAAGAGGCCTGATGCCATTCCAGCCTTGATAAATCTTCTTTGGGACATAATTGTCAAAGGCAAGAGGGATGCAGCTACTGCCTTGTTTAATCTTTCAGTTTTTATTGAAGTGCTTCAAGATAGTAGCAGCTGGTGTAATTCCTCTGTTTCTTAATGTTTTGACAAATGACACACCAGATCTTACATACAAAGAAGTTTCTGCTCTCGCTGTTCTTGCGACACAACTAAGATTGGCTTCTACTTCACTTAAATGCAAGGAGAATACTGTGGCCAATTTGCCATCACTGTATTGCAATGGAAGTGACAAATTTTAAATAAGTTGTTGAGATCACCATCGTTAATGCCTCATCTGTATAATCTTCTTAAATCTGGTAATACTGGAAAAAAAAACTAGATTTCTTCTCAGAATCCTGGGGCAACTTCAAGAACTCTGCAAACAATTTTCTCATACGATACTGAAACTTTAGTCAACACAGTGCTTTAGCAGTTGGAGAATTTTGTATACTTTTGCATTATTTTTGTCAATTTTTAAGAAGAATGTTTTTTCTTCTATGTTAAGCACCTGCCACCAATTCGTGCAGGTGCTCGCCTTTTACTGGTATAGCATATTCTTTCACTTTGGTAAACAAGAATGAAAATAAATGTAAGAATTCTCTTGTAGGACAGGGTAATTTCTTGTACTTTTTAATCTGTACATACAGCTGACAAAACTTAAACTCTAGTCATCCGCAAAGCCTTTTTTAATCTGTACATACAGCTGACAAAACTCAAACTCTAGTCATCCACAAAGCCTTGGATAAGTTCAAGTGGGGGCCACGTAGATCAAAACCAGTTGAAATGGAAAAAAAAATGCAGGTAGGACACAGTTTCAACACGCCCCTGACCACTGCCAGGATATGAATTAGATCTTAGAATAAAAAAACCATGCAAACGAATTCCGTTTGTGTGCATCCACTGTAAGAACCCTTAACCCTTTGTTGTTAAATTCCCTGGCAGGAAGTGCAATCTGCTAATGCCCTAAAACCCTAAACCCTGGACTTCCTTAGTGTAATGAGATAAAGAAATATTTGGAGAAATAAGTTCGTGAAGGGGGCAGAGCGAAACCTTTTCCTGGAAGTGTCGCTGGAGGATGAACTGAACAACCTAGACCTCGAACGGCAGCAAACTATGTCACAGAGCGTCTGGAAGGCACACCACGGCAGCAGACTATGTCACAGAGCGTATTCCACACCCGCGTAGGGAAAGAAAGAAACAAAGAAAGAATTTTTAATGTCCACAAGGCTAAAAATAGCCTATGGGACAGATTGCTTCTCTATGTGGCTTTTGTATTCTGTCCTTTTCCTGTGAAGTTTTACAATGACCACTCCCAACTTATCGACAAACTCTTCGCTGAATAGCTTATCCCAAGAATTAGCTGCCAGAATACCTGCATAGTTTTCCCTAGTGTCTTTGAAGGCCTCACATTCTAGAATGAAATGTTTTTCTGTTTCCACTTTTCCGGAGGAACAAAAAATACATACTCTTTCTTCCCACATTTCTTTTGGCCTTTTCCAGCGCCCTGTTTCACAACGAAGTTGATGAGAATTAGTCCTTAATTGAGCAATAAGAATTTTAGATCTCCAAGAAATATTAGCCCCTATGTACGCCTTTTGTTGATGGTTTTGCGTGGGGTTAAACTCTTCCATGTAGTACTTCTTCTTTCTCTCTAGCTCTTTCTTCCAAGTATGTTTGTGGAATTTATCCATAACAAAAGTTTTTATCTCTTCACTGTTTGTAGGACACATGCTCAAGCAAATACCCCATTTACTAAACCATTTGTTATTTTTCCGCATCCAAGTCTTCTGTCTTTTGCACAATCTGTCACTAAACACCACCTTAGGCCATCTACCCTCTTCCATTTGCTCAATTTTTTTCAGATACCTTATGACTCGCACCATAGAAATTGCTTCAATAGGAGCAGCCCCTGTTTCACTTAACAGGATAGCATAAGGAACTGCACTTTTAATTTTGAATTTGTTTGTAATCAAACGTTTCTAAATTTTCTCAATTTGTTTCCACTGCATCTTGGTTGTGCTGCTAGCCCATAGTTCACAACCGTAAAGAATCACCGGAATCACTAGAAGCCCAAAAAGAGTTAGGGTGGTTTTCCAGTCCCACAGCTCTGCCTCTCTACACCTGTTTTGAAGAGCATAAAATGCTTTCCAACCCCATAAAGTTCTTTTCTTTCTACAACCATCCCAACTTAAATTTCTGTTGAAGTCAATTCCGAGGTATTTGTAGTCTGCAACTTCTTCCAGAATGTTGCCTTCAAAATAGAACTTATGCTAGTTATGCTTTCTTTTGTTAGAGAAAACCACTACTTTCGTTTTGCTAATATTGACTTGCATCCCAACCCTTCTACAAAAATGCTCAAGGGAACGTAAATGCTCTTGCAAACCAAGAGCCGATTTAGCAATCAATATAAGGTCATCTGCATACAAAAGAAGCCTGATAACGAACTTGCCCAAATGGATACCGTCACCCCCTTGCGAATTTAGCCACTCTTCAAGCTTGTCAATATATAACCCAAAAAGGGTAGGAGACAATGGGAAACCTCGCTTGACCCCGATATCGCTTCTAAAACTTTCAGAAATGCCAGCTGAAGTTCTGATTTTGACTTTCACCTCTTCATACAACCTATGCACAGCTGCTCTCAAATGCTTGGGAACCCCGAGTTCCTCCATTCTGCCCCAAAGCTTATCCCTAGGAACCGTGTCAAAGGCTTTTCTGAAATCAACAAAGCAACAGAAAACTTCTTCCTTTTCTTCCCAAACTTTTTCAATGATGTGCCTTAAAGTTATACAATGATCAACTATGGAATGTTTAGGTCTAAAACCTGCTTGCCCTTTAGCACGTTTATCTCTTTCTTCTGCCCACTTGCTGATTTTCTTTTCTAACATGCTTCCAAATAACTTTGCAAACAAGGGGTTTATCATTATGGTTCTATAGTTTGAGGGATTATTGACGTCACCACTCTTGAAAAGAGGTATGGCCATACTAGTTGTCCAACCTGTGGGGAACCCTTGCCGTAAGATGTTGTTGAAATTTTTTGTGATGTGAGGTGAAAGAATTTTTAAGCCCCACTTTAGATACTCTGCTTGGAGTTCATCTAAGTCTTTTGCTTTTCCAGCGCCCAACTTCTTGATACCCATCTCTACCTCTTGCACCGTGAAGAGTTTTGTGCCTGTGTTGACCAAGGGAGGAGGGTCAACCTTGGGATCCTGCTCATAAAGTTGTCTTGCATAGTCAAACCATTTAGAAGCTGTAATGTTGTTTTCAGTTTGCATCTTTTTCGATTGGAGCTCCTTCCAAAATAATTTGGGGTTATTTTTCCCGAGGAAGATTAGTTCTTCTCTCCTTGAAACCATGAAATCAGCTTTTTTCTCTTTTACTGTCTGCTTGTAAGCTTTGAGCTTTATGCTATCCGTGTTTGATTCCTTCCACCTTCTCCTTGCCTTTTTGCATTCCTCGTCAAACCAAGCATTAACCGGAAAGCAATTTGTTTCAGACTTTTTAATTTTTGCTCTTTTGCACTCCGCAAGTGCGCTTTGAATTAAATGTGTTAATCTGTGACTATGAAGGTCATGAGATGGGATTTCCTCCTTCTTGAAGAGCCTCTCTAGCATTATTTTGAAGGTATTACAATTCTCTGGATTCAAGAGAATTCTGCCCTTTGGGGGATTTTGTTGAACACACTGATTTTTTGACCCTAATTGCTTCTTTCCGGTCCAAGAGAAACTTAAATAGATTGGCTTGTGATCTGATTTTAAATCCCAAATTTGATCTCCAATCAACACTTCCTCCATTTTCTCACACAAACTATGCGAGAAAATTACATAATCTACTACACTTGCTCCATTGTAAGTATTGCAAGTGAAATTACCGGACTTTTCCCATCTAGTCAAACCATTACAAATGACTAAATCGAAGGCCCCACATAGCATAAGCAGTTGTTCTCCAAAGAGATTGCAGCCTTTATCCTCTGAAATTCATTCCCACTGATGATTACTCTCTTCTGTAAGCCAGATAGGGTCACTATCTTCTTTACAACAAAGAATGCTAGCTTGTTCACTTGCAGTTCTAGCATTGAAATCCCCCACTATAAGGACTTCACCTAGCTGAGAATATATTGCAATATCTATTTTTAGGGCTGCAAAGGGATCTTTGTGGTCAAACCCTCTACTTTTGTAGATTTTTGAAACTTGCGGCGCAAAATAGCATGCTGCAATTCTAATGTGATTTCCATTTTCTGATATTTTAAGCCAAACAAATTGCTTATTTGGGTCTTCTTTTTCCAGCTGAATGAAACGACCTTCTTTTTCTCTTACTAATACCATGATACCCCCATGCCCTTTGCCATTCCCTGCTGCCCTGTTCCACACTGCTATCTTCCAGTACCCTTCAAACAAAGGTGTCTTACACCCTTCATGCTCATGTGTTTCTATGAGGCAAATTATGTCTCTACCTTCCGCAATAGGCCCTAACCCAGGTCCTCGTCTCCATGGGTAACCCCTGTAGTTCCAACAAACTAATCTTAAGGAAACCTGGGTAAGACTTGATTGCTATTTTTTTTGACATGCAAGACTCACAGTTGAGTCTTTGTCCCTGCTTGCCCATAATGACCTTGCTTCCTCATTTCTTGCTAAAGAGTTTGCTGCCTCTTCTTTGTTATCATTTTGCTGTCTTGCTTTGGAAGGAGGTCCAAATTGTGCAATCACTGCTTTACCTTTATAAATCCATGCTCTTTTTCCCTCATCTCTTGCTGCCCTAACTTTTTTCATTTCATCCCTCCTTTCCTCTTGTTGTCTTACAGTTAAATCTTCTTCTAGAAAAAACCGAGAACCCCTTAAGAGTTGCTTCTTGCTTAAAATGATATCTTTATCACCCAAGTTGGGCATGATGACTTTTATGGGCCTGGCTCTCTCACCGTTAAGCTTACCTACTCTCCATGCTTGACATATTTGTCCTTGCCATTGGAGCTTTTCTTTCAAGAAGTCTCTTGCAAGGTCAAGAGTACATTCATTTTTCCCATACTCCTTCACCCCTTTAATAATTATGTTTGTTGCTCTATCCAGTCTTTCCTTGCTTTCTCTATCTTGCATGTTGTTAACCTGAATGTTTGTTTCTCCTTCCCTCTTAGCAAAATTGTTAATAACTTGAGCCCAAGTTTTGGAAAGTTTTGTGGGATCCCTTTCCTCCCTTCTGTTGATGTTTCTTCATTGTTGTCTATTTGAGCAACTGTTTTCCCCTTATCCTGAGATGGCTTCGCATTCATCACCTCTGTATTCTCCACTGCAAATTTCTTCATGTTTTGCACCTCCGCTTTCATGCGTTTCCATTCTGTTTTCCCTATTCGGAGAGCTTCCTGCAGTAATGACACTTGTTCCTTCAGAACTTTGTTGCTTTCTGCTAAAGCCTGATTTTCAGCTGTTATTATATGGATTGTACAATCTCTTTCTAGCTCTTTAGCTTCTACTACTTCCAACCATTCTTTTACATTTAAGAGTTCTTTCACATAAAGATCAGATGACCAAGTGAGAGGTGTGGATGTGGGACTATATAAAGCATAATAATCACTAATTTTTTCTTTTCCTTTGGACTTGTTGCCACATGTTTGCGAAGAAGACTTGTTTGAATGTTGTTTCTTGCGAACAATACTCTCCCTTTGAGACCTTTTTTTCCTTGTTTGCTCCCATTTTAGACGAGCTAGTCTCCTTTTTAAAATGCCCTGATATTGTTTGGCATTGACCCAAACCCACTTCCCAGTTTTCGTTGATGAGGCAATTTTCACTTTCCCTATATCATTTGTTTCCACGGGTTCTATAGTTTCTTGTCCCATTATCATGATGATATTAAGGGAAATCAAAATCTCTGCCCAAAACTGACCCTTTGTTTTATGCTTAACTCTTCAATATCTGTTGGTCTGACCACTGAAAACTTGCTGCTCTGCCCACTGTCCACTGAAAACTAGCTGCTTTGCCCACTGTCCCTGTCCTCTGTGCTGCTCTCTCCACTGTCCACTACTGTCTTATGTGCTGCTTTTCTGGTGCTCTGAAGAACCTCTCTCTCAAACTGTCTCTTGAGAGAAATTGCCATTACTTACAATTGCCACTTGCGGAAATCCCTAGAGCATTCCGAGGGTATCTAAATTGTCCATGTAGCTGGGGGGTCACGAGGGGCGAAGCAGTCCCCACCGTTGGGGTCCGGGGTAGCGCCCCGGCCAAAATTTGTTTTTTGTGCGGACCCACTCATGGGCGGATCCGCCCATGGTTTTGTGCATGGTTTTGCACATGGTTTTGGGGTTCGATGGTTTTCGGCCCCTAGTATTTTTGTAGATCCGGTCAAGGGAACTACGGTTATGTTCTAATCCAGGGTTAATGGATTGGGGTTTATGTATGCTCCGGCATGTATATATATGTGTTGTAACACTAAAAGGAATATAATGAAAAATCAAGCTGGTCGTCCCGATTTGGGATCTAGGGGAAAATCTCTGTGTTTATCTGTTTTATGTTTTATGCTCTTGCTATTGTTTATTTTCTGTTATAAGAATCGTGTGTAGATATTTTTGTTCAGGGTTAAAACCTACATCCATGAGGGGTGCTGCTAGCTATGAGAATCCTCTCATGAATTTCTTGTAGTATGTACAAATTCCCAAGAACCCCCTTAGCTCATTCACATTCATAGACGTTGGCAAATCCAAAATGGCCCTGATCTTCTCCTAGTGTACCTTTACTACGTCGTCTATGCCAATCACATGCCCAAGGTACAACATATTTGTCAATCCAAAATCAGATTTGGAAATATTGACATACAATTGCTGCTCCTCTAGTATGTGAAGTACTACGTCCAAATGTTGAAGGTGCCCCTCCCACGTCTAGATATAGATGAGTATGTCGTCACTGAAGACAAGGAAAAAGTGTTGCAACTGCCTAAGGAATGTCTGTTTCATATAAGACTAAATGTAGCTTGAGCATTGGTTACCTCTAAAGTCATCATCAAGAACACAAAATATTCATAGTGGCAACAAAAGGCAGTCTTAGGGATGTCCTTCTACCTCACCTGAATCTAGTGGTATCCCGAGTGCAGATCTATCTTAGAGAAGTATTTCACTCCTCTAAGATCATCCATCAACTCATCAATGCATAGAATAGGGTACATTTTCTTCAATGTATTCTTATTGAGGGCCCTATATTTAATGCACATGTGGGGTGTCCCATCCTTCTTCTTCACTTGCACCACAAAAGAAGCAAAGGGACTTGAATTAGGCCTGATGTTCTCCAATATTAGCAGCTCATAAATGGCCCCCTCAATCTCATCTTGATATGATTTTGGATGCCTATAAAAGGTCGTGATAACTGAAATCACTCCCTCGTCCAAATCAATAGTGTGTTTGAACACTCAGCTTCGTGGCCTACCTTGAGGGATATCCCCAAAAACCTCATGATGCCTCTCCAATAGGGCCTGTATGTCTTGGTGCATTGGTCGTGGCTGGGCCCATGTCTCCAAAATCCTCAGCTCAACTACGCATTCTATGTCCCCATGTCGTATATCCACCTCCATCTGGTGTGATGAAATTTTCTATGGTGGGGAAGAGTGCATCCTCCTGAAAAATACTAGCTTCCCATCTAGCCCCAAATACTCCATCTCTAGCTTCTACCAATCAGTGGTTACCCTCCCCAATGAGTATAACCAATCAAAAATAAATATTGTGTTGGTATCTGCGATATAAACTACAAAAAAGTGCTTAGTAACCAGGTATTTCCTCATCATCACAGTCAACCTAGGAGCATACTTCATGCACTACATGGTCCAATCTTCTGGCACCAACAAGAACCCCTCAAATGGCTCTGTTTGTATGCCCCTACACTCCACCATCTACGAATCAATAAAGTTGCGTGTGGCCCCACTGTCTACCCAAACTGAAACTCGTTGCCCCTATACCGCCTCCCCAACCCTCAGTGTAAAATACTTAGGAACTCCCTGAAGTGAAGAAACAACTCCCCCTAATGTGGAAAATAGTCCCCCTCTAGGTGGTAGTGGTGGTGGTGGTGCTCCCCTTGATGATGGTCGTCCATCATCTCCCAAATCTGTTTGAACCTCAAACTCCTCAACCGACTCACTATTCGAATACACCTCAATGTAGTGGGCCTTTCCCTTGGTGCACTTGGGCCCAGGTGCCAAATTTTCTTGGCATGTAATGAAAAAATTCCTCTTCCTAAGGTCTCTCTGGATATAGTCTCCTCCATCTAACCACGTCCTCCATCCCTCTAGGGTGGTACAGTGTCTCGATTCCCCTATGCTATCATGGTTCTAGTGGGTACAAAGGCCCGGGTCTTGGGCACAATGGAAATCATATATGGTATCATGTGGATAGCATCCATCAATGATGTGGGATTGTAGGCCCTCACCCAACCATGCAATGGATCTTCTAGCCACTCCAAAAATAGCATGATGAAGTGAGCCTCTAAAATGCTAGTCACCATCACTACCAATCCCTAAAACTCTGTATGGTATGCCTTTGCGTTCCCTGTCTCCATCATATGGGTTAACTCCCTAAAATTTAACTCTGGGTATTTCCTCTCAAGCCTCTCTAATAGCCTATGGGTGAACTTTGTGTAAGATGTGATGTGAATATGTCCCAACATGATTAGCCCATGGTACCACCACTCTTGGTCATCCCATTCGAAATTAAGTGTAGCAAATAAAATAGCATTAGTCTCCCGTATGGAGTTTAGGTGGAAGTATGTATATATATTCTAAACCCAAGCCCTAGCATCCAATTGTAGCATCCATTTTTTCCAGTGCAAGAACTCTAGTGAAGCTGACAAGAATTATCATTAATGTATTTTGCATAATTCTGTGTAATCAAATTTTAAAATAGTGCTCATGTGGGTATAGAGGAGAGACTTTGGAAATATGTTAGAACTTATAATTCCATTTTACTCTTTGTCCTCCCTTTTTTCTAAGGGATAAACAATCCTTTGAAGGTCAAAAATATGTTGAGCCCTCTTTCTCTTTGAAATATGGGTAAAGCCACAACCCTTTTACTTTAATATACAACATAGTTGTGACTATGAAATAATGTGTAGTAATGTTGCAGACCTCAATTTAGGACCAACTGTAGAACATTGATAGACCTCATAGAGGTATCTGGAACCTAAATCCTTCAAATACCTTGGTCCTAAATTCATATTGTTGTACAAAACTAACAACACCCATGTTCCCCAAGGAGATTTAGGAATTAGGTTGATGCAAGAACTAATAACTCTGAAGTTCTTAGGCACATTGAATTAACCAAGAAATTGACCAATTCACATGACACAAAGGTATGACATAAATATTGTCACATGTTGCACCCCTATGTAAAGATCCCATAACGGATTCGTGAAACAAGGGGGCATGTGATAAATATGCAAAGGTTGTGGAGAATTTGTCTTTCATATTTCTCAGTGTTCAAACTCATATCTCAAAGCTCGCCACTGCTAGTTGAGTATTTCAATTCCATGTTTGACAATCACACTTTGTTTCCAAAGTTGCATCATTACCATCTTACATTGTGCCAGAGCTGGCTCTTGGCCTGAGCCCACAAAAAAACATGGGGGCACTGATTTCACTTGGGTAGGATGAGGTTGGATGGCTGCAAATTAGGTGAAAGGATGGAGAAGGGATTGGACTGAATCGTGAAGATTTTGATTAGCTTTTCCTCAAAGTGTTTCCCTTTGGATTTGATTTGGTGAGAACTTATAAGTCAACCTTTGAGAGCATGATGAAGGAAAAACTACAATATAAATGAGTTCATCCACCAGTAGTATCCTGTTTAAAACTTAAGTACTGAAGAAGGAAGCCAAAATTAGTATCCATTTTGAAGGGATGTGATTGTTAGAATTATTTATCTTTTAAAATTTAGATAGAATGCATATTTTCTTTTATATCAAGGAGATGTTTAGTCCCAATTTTCTTTTTGTATCCAAAATTTTCCATCTCATATTGTATTCGTATGCAAATTCAACCTCAGTTACTATGTATTCAACATGGCTTCATGATAATGGAAGTGATCTCATTCAAGCCTTCTCCTTTAATTTGTAATCTTTATTGAGAGGACTGGAAATTCTCTACTTCAAACAAATTTGTCCAAATAAAGAGTTGAAATTCTTCTAATTTCAGTTCCTACTATAGATGAAACTTTTTTTCAAACACATTTCTACAACATAATATTTTCTTCCAGTACCATCATTATATTCCTAAAAAAATTTAATCCCCTAAAATTATTATATTCACATAAAATTTCTCTTCACCATTTTAAGCGCCTTACTCGAGTTTCTTTCTGGGATTTCATAAACATGATTACCATGTCTTTGTTTAAATAAATATTCAACACCAACATTATAAATTGGATACATGTTTCAAGAGTTATCGCAAATGAACAAACAACGAATAATTACCAACTTTGCATTGTTGAAAATAGATCCCCATCCCAACTTCTTTCCCTTCCACAAAAATTAAGTTTGAAGAAGCCTTTGCATATTCTCATTAATATAATAACCCTTTAAAGTGGGGTTTCTTGAGATCTATCCTTTAATACTGAATGGTGCATTTCTTGATATTTGTCTTTCAATACTTAATGTTGCATTACCAAAAAGAATTTTAGAAACACTGCTCCATTTCTATTTTCAAGCCTCAATGCCAAATATTTGTTTTCTATAAGCCTCATGATAGGTAGAAGGAAAGCACAATAGAAGGGTTTCATTCACCCAGATCTTTCTTTGGTACATAGAAGTAGGAGAATGTGGGCAATGAATGGAAATATTTTTTTATCAAAATTGTTAGGAAAGTGCACTTAAAGGTACATGAAAGCTATCCTACTATTTACTGAGAAAGAACGAGGCAATATAAGGATTACAAACTTGGATTATATATTGTTGTTCCAACCAAAGAATAATAAGCAAAAATATGCATTGTTCAGTTTCCAAACTTTACTTCCATTTCAATCAAGTCCATCCCATGTCTTTCTAAGAGGTGGGGTAAAATCTATGTTCGAAAATGGTCATGATTTAGATAAACATTTGTCACCTATTTTTATTTTTTTGTATCCTTGCTCCTCGACATACTTCAATGAGTTTAGGTTCAACATTGCAACCACTATTGCAAACTTAGTGAAATGGAAACTTCTCATTCCAATTCTCTCCAGTTTTATTAATTCATTTTAAAGTTCAAGGATATCTTAGTCATATTATCGATAAAAGTAAGATAATACACGGTTTGTTTGCATTATTTTTCCCAATATAACCAAGTATTCTATAAGTAAATTTACTAGGCCTTAAGTACAAGTCAAATCTATTCAGCTTTCGACACCCATGTAATAGATACATGACTAAATTGTCATGTGGAAAATGAGTGATTTGTTATTTTTTATCCAACAAAACAAAACAGAGGTCCCTAATATTTTTTACAACATTTTTGAATGGTCATCAATTCCATGTTGTGTATGTTGGTAACATAAACACTAGTAAACTCTAAATTGAGGAAACCTTGGCTATGGTAGAAATCCCTCTATGAAAAACTAAAATTTTCTCAACATGTTCAAATTCTTCTTCTTCATGCTCTACTCTCAGTATGCTCAACCTTTGTAGAAAATAACAACAATTTTTAGCTGATTGTTTCCATTTCCACTTCTTATATCCTGAACTTCAATACCACTACACAAACTATGTAACACATAATGATTTTATATGTTCAGATATGTCAACTATAATGAACATTTGTTTTGGGCTATTTTACTGTAGTTGGTAATATCAACTTATTTTAGATTGTTTTTATGTCTATTATATCCACTATTATTAACATCAATCAATAATAGTTTAAGATTAACATCCTTGCAGTGGTAAAATGGTTTTCATATTCAGTGTCTCCATATTCTTCACCTCTTTTAGAAGTGCATTGCAATAGGGGAAACTAATATTTTTTATCATAATGGTTTTTCCCACAATCTTTTGGGATATCTTCCATTTCTGGCATAACATTTCTTGTGTTTTAGCCACTACTTTACATATATATGATACCTTTATATCAGTTTTCACCTTATGTATTTCATCTACCCTCTAGTAGAATTAATCAATCACTCATACAATCGTAGCAAACCAAAAGAGCGAATCAACATTTATCATTTCCACAAAATTAATCATCACCTTATATAGACAACGTTGCATTTCCTTTATCTCCACTAGCTAATGTAGATTGGGGGGGTGTAGAGTGGTTATTATGGCTTGTGGAGACTAACATTGATATTCAAACTAGCCCCTTCAATTTAGTTGTCTTTGCAACAATGTTTTTAAGTAGTTCCCTCATCTCATACAATTCTTGTTCCATCCCTTAAGGTTTCTCTAGTATCAGATCTCCATTCACTGTTATCATGTTATGAATGAAGGATAATATTTCATCACTAGAGAAGTTCAACTACCATTCACATGTATTCTCTAGATCCATGATTCCAAATGGAACCTCTGCCAATTGAAAAGCCTCATTAAGAGGAGCAATTTAAATTTCCCACTAACCAGTAAATATGGTGTGTTTCAGTATTGTAGAAAATGTTCATCATTTAGGGAAAATGTGCACATTTTTATGCATGCTCATATTCCAAGAGAATATTTATTAGCCACTTAATAACTACATGTGTCAATAAGGTAAATCCGGCCTTATCTGTCCACAAATATGTGATAGCTGCAACAATATTTTTACTTGGATTTCACTCATTTTACTACATTCCCAACGTGCGTGTGTGCATGTGCTTTTCCATATGAGAATGGCTATACAATATTTAAAAAATGTACAAGAATTAGGAATACTTTAGTGCATACATTTTAGGATATGTTGGCTTGAACCATCAATGTATGGTTGTAGGTGTAATTTAGTTCTCATTGATGAGTTGTTTGTGAGTGTATATATTTGTAAAGTCAAATAGAACATAGAATGGGTTGTAGGTACCAAAAACCCTTTTAATAGAGAATTTGGGGCACTGAGCTAATACACAATGTAATATATTCTCAAGGATGAGTCATCTTATCATAAACAAAACATAAAAGGGGTTCTAGGTGCCCACTACCATTTGTATAGAGAGTGTGCAATACAGAGCTAATACAGCGTAAATAGAGCACCAAGAGATTAAATGATATGTGAATTTTGTACCAGTATATAATTCTTGTGAACGGATACTACCAAACGATGGAATTCTAGGTTGGTTCTTGTAATTTATACAATAGACAAGAAATGAATTAAAACAAGTCATCTACAATCCAAAGAATGGGCCATATGCCAACCATTAATGTTATGGAATTTATTTCAAAGCTATGGGTGTCAACAAAAATTAAATCATTGTACTGGAATTAATTAATGCAAGAACTAATACAGCATACGAAAATAATGTTCAAACAACAATTATTTCCATAGATAGAAAATCTTTCCCTAGAGAAAACACAATGGAAAATCTCTAGCACGAAATGGCTTTTTCTCGGGATTTATTCTCAGCAACTGAATTACAAGGGTGTTTTGGCTCTTTAGAGGACCTCAAATCAATTTCATCACACTCTTTTCAGACTCACGAGTCTTTCCAAATCACTTCTGTAAAAAAATTACTCCTCCATATTCTTTTGTAACACTTCCCACTCCCCTAGACTCCTCCGAAACTCCTCAATACTGTCAAATGGGTCGGTAGATTAGAGGAGTAAAAATATCATCAGCTTTATTATTTATTGCCTAAAATAAAACTTGTTCTTGTAATCCATCGATACATCCTCACATGTAAAGGATGAAAATATGATATATTTATCTTTGGATGATGTTATGGAAGAAGTTGAAGTTAAATATATTTTCCAAGTATTCATAGATTTTGATAAATGATATTATATTGTAATGAATATGGAGCTCACTAAATGATATCATATTCTAAATAAAATGGATCTCAAATAAATGTAAGGATTTTATCCTTCAATTGTTATTCATGGTTGAATTGATAAGGAAACCCCTATAATTCCTAATTGAACATCTTTTAAGAGGAGAAAGTGAAGGTAAAAGAAAGTATATGTGATTCTTCCAACATCCCTCTCTTTCCTTTTGTATACTTATGGTATCATGATAGAGTGGTTATGCTTATGGTATTATGATAGAGTGACTAGTATTTTTATTGTTGGAAATGATCTATTTTTGTAATATACTAGGGAAATTTTCTATTAGGACTTTGAGATTACTAGGGTTTCAATTTCTTTATTGAAAAAATAATCCCATCACTGGTACAATATACTAAAATAATACCATTGTTTCACAATAGCATTGAACAATATTGCAACGGTCCAAAAATGCCAATACCATCCAGGTTCAGAAATTCGGTACAATGAGTTCCACGGGCTCAAATATTGTGCACATGAAATCAAAATATACTTTTCCACACTTTGAAATTATTTTATTACCGCTATCTATAATACAACCAAGAAAATTTCCCATCAACCAGTTCAGTTGATAACAAAAAATAATATAAAACACAACTTTTTAAGTGGCTCAGGTCCGCACTCCAATAAGCTCGGGTCTACTGCAAAAATACCTTGCGTGGCCCCAAAAATTCCCTATTGCATTTTTGTAGGTTCGCATTGGGATCTGTCATTCTTGATTCCACAAAATATTTGTTATTTTGTTACGAATTCACACCTTCCATCAAGGGTTCCGGATTGTGGATTTTCACCTTCATAAAATACTACAAAGACGTCTAATGAAGAAAAATATGCCATAGGAACCACGAGTTCGCTTCTCCGACAAGTCTCTCTATTTGATATGCCTTGGTTTGTATGAACTCCTTATTATTTTTCCACAATATTGGGTCTAAGATAGAATCTCAGAATCTCTGACGCTAGAAAACGAAGAAACATAATGATAATACTTTTCACAAAAGAATATAAACAGTAGTAAATATACTAGTGCACAAAATCTGTACAACTTTTTACAATTTCAACCTAAATTAGTTATATAAATCAAACTAAATTATGCAATAGTCTATGGCTCCCATACTAGGGATAATATCCCTCATACATCCACTAGTACAAGAATACAAAAATAGGGCTTAGTTTCATTCCATCAGCAACAAATCTGCCCTCAACAAGATAATCTAACCATCTGATCGATGTAGTTGACTCTCCTAGCTCCTCTCGGTCATACCCTGTACCTGCCTGATCCTTCAACTCCCGATCTACAGCTCATGCCTCTATCAATGCTCCAAATCCATATACGCACTAAACCTCAGCTATAAATCTTCTCACTATTTGTGCCTTAGTCTATCAAAGTCATAGCACATCGAGACTCTTGTCAAATTTTTCACAACTGTATTTGTGAACTACTCTCAATCTTCCCACTACTATTCCTCAGCTACTGAGGGACTTCAACCCACTATGGTCTTCCTGCATTGTTCCAATAAATACTAACATAAGGAAAAAAGAGCTACCACCTATCACTCAAATATGTCCATTTCCCACAATGAAAATGGGCTAGGAGGAATGTCCATCATCTGTTGTTGAAGTGATTCTCCACACACAAGTCTAGGGCCGAAAAAACTTCTCCTGGTTTATTAGACACGTGAGCTCAACTACTGCCACTGTAGAAACCACCTAGGTCCATGAAGATGTTGTGCATCAGGCTCAAACTTTGGAACTATCACATTGTCATCCACTAGAATAGAAATTTTTTGGGAAAAATACTGAGAGGGGGGGGGGGGGGTGAATCAGTATTTTAGGCTGACTGAAAACTTTTTCACTTTTTCTACATTTAAAATCCATATGCTTCTTTACTGAACCCAACTTGCGTATACACGTGGATATTCTTTATAAAACTTGTGTATTACCAGAGATCTCATCATGCAGATAATTCTTTACTTAGATCATTGCATCATTCATTCATTAGATGTTTAGTAAGTAGTAAACATGTGCAGTAAGAACAGAATAAATCATCACACATAAGCAACACACATGAACACCAGGATTTAAGGTGGAAACCCAATATGGGAGAA
Source organism: Pinus albicaulis (assembly GCA_034641835.2). Lineage (NCBI taxonomy): Eukaryota > Viridiplantae > Streptophyta > Pinopsida > Pinales > Pinaceae > Pinus > Pinus albicaulis. The sequence goes on along the minus strand of JAXQQM020061586.1, from coordinate 125,947 downwards.
AACCACCGTTGATGTCGTCTCTGTCTTCAATATTTATTCTAAGAAAACATCTTACAATTTTGTACTGGCGCAGACTCATACCAGCACGCAGGCACCCACCTACAGAAGGCTACAACCTTCTCTCATTTACCAGCCTCTCCTGGAAGGGAGTTAAAACCCCCTGCTCTCATTTACTAGCCTCTCCTGGAAGGAAGCTACTACCCCCTGCTCTCATTTATCAGCTACCACTGGAAGGGAGCTACAACCCCCTCACTGAAGGCTTTGACCCTCAACACCACTGCGGACCACATTTCATCAATTTTCATACTGGATCCACTCCACACATTTAAGCTCAACATTCATCAAACTGAAACTTATAACCCTATCAATTCATTCATTGAATCATCAACCAATCAACCAACAATTTGATCTTTAATCAACAGCATAATCAACATTCAAACAACCCAGATCTGTATGAATACATCATTAACAGATAGCAGCAAAAAAAGTTAGATAATTCATTCCACATAGTTCAGCAATCCCTAGATTCCACCAGATTTCTTTAATTTCTTGATCAGACTTTCGTCATGTCTTCATCATTTCCTTGCTGATCTTCTTAGAGCTTTATCACTTCCTCGATCAACTCCATAGGTGCATCATAGATTCATCGTTATCAGAAAATAGAGTTCAATCATCCAGATATCTCATAAAGTGATTTACTTGTTGACAATGCCACTGCATGCACACCTAGTTCTCTATTTCTCTTCTCCTTATATAGTTTTTCCTCTAGTAAAACCATGAGTCAAAACCACGAACTGCTAATGGTATTCCTGGTCGGGGTCAAAATAGATAATCCAACGTATTAAAAATCGAGCCAATCCAGATTGAAATCTCAGTCTTCATTCTTCCATGCATGAATCATCCCGAAGGTAATTTTTATCTCTGCCAAATAATACTATAGCCAAGGTTAAGAAAAATTAACATGGCGCTGACTCAGCAGTAATATATATTCATATAACCTTTCGGGCCCTTCAATAATATTCAATCTTTGTATTGATGGCATAACCCAAAAATGTATATTGAACCAATAATACGAAGGGAAATCGGGTGCCACGCCCTTAATACCCAACATAAAATATGTTTGCGAAACCCCTACGTGGGTCCCTGTGGAGGCACCAAACGGTTGATGTTAACTTGGCATGCAGTGCCCCCGTAACATTACTTTTAATCAAATTTCAATGAACTTTTAACCTGGACTTAAATCCTCAAACAAACTGGTTTTCAATCTTTGACCCTGGGCCCTCATCGCAGTCGAGCATTTGCGATGTGCGATATGCAATGGTGCGATCAAACAAAAGTGTGCAAAGTTAACATTTGTGACTTGCAATGGGATCACATAGCAAATTTGTGATTAAACATATGGTGGAACACTTTTTAATATGTGATGGTGCGATATGCGATGGCGCGATCAAATAAAAGTGAGCAAAGTTAACATTTGCGATTTGCGATGGGATCGCATCGCAAATTAGCAATCAAACATATGGCATAACACTTTTCAATATGTGATGGTGTGACCGTGCGATGGCATGGTGATCGCACATCGCAAATATCCACATCAAAAAGACATTTACACTTCAAAACTTGCGATTTGCGCTAAAGTGGTGGGGACCACTTGTCCTCCCTTTTCATAAATTTAAAGTCTTTGGCTGTTTTATTCAATTTTCTTCATATTGGTTGTTCAGGGCTTTAAAACCCGAAATGACTATCTTTAAATAAACTCTGCTCCTCTGTAGTCTGGAACTAGGAATGTCTTCATTCCTTCTACAAAAATACTTCGCCCATAACAAAAATTAATTCTCCTCTGCAATACTTGGTTGCAGCCCGTCAACAATCTGTTCTCTGTCTATTTTTCCAATTGATAGTTTAGGTGTTGCTCCCGTCTTTACCTATGTTCTCTGCAACTTTGATTTTCTCTATTACATCTGAATTTTTCTGTAGATACATCATATTTACATCATTAACAAATAGAACAAGTCAGTTTCCATCAAGGACAACTTCATCAAGTAGGTTTCCATCAAATTTATCAAGTAGGTTGCCATCAAGGACAACACTCTGCATCATATTGCCAACAATCTCCCCCTTTGGACTTGATCGAAACCATGATGGTGTTTGATCATCACAATAGATAGATACACCATGATACTCTCCCCCTTTGAAATCAAGGGAAAAGGGCAGATCAAAACCAACACAAGGTTTTTCTTCGCTTGTAGAAAGAAGAGTTCTGTAGATCTTATTTGCACTAAAGTTACCATGCTCCCCCTGAGTTCACGCTGAATATTCAAACATATTTTTCAATGAGGTACATGACTCTATGACCTTTCCTATCACCAAGGACTTTATACTTACATCAATGATCCAACCAAGTGGATTTACATATGTGACTCAAGTACCCAACCAAGTGGGTTTACACATTTTGACTCAACTACCAAACCAAGTGGGTTTTACAAATTTGAACAGGTCCTTTCATGACTGAATATTATAATTTACATCATAGGTCTCAACATAACCTTTTCATCAAATTACAAATATGAATTTTTATAACCAATACCAAAATACCTCAAGAGAGAGATCATATTTTAGAACCATCATAATTCCAAAAATGCATTACTCTCAGCAAGGCTAATGCTCCCCCTGAAACTGTGCTCCTGTTCTTGAGCCAACTCACTATTTTCCTTAACTGAAAATCATACGGTTATGTCTTCATTGGAACTCGCATGTATACATGGTTTTAGTTCATAAAACTTGCGTATAGAAAGTGAGATACAGAAAAATTTCACTCCTTCATCTCCCCCTGAACTTGTATCTCCTGTACCTGTCTTTTTCACATCAGATGTACTTGTTAGAAATATCCATAACTATAATTACCAAACCAATCATGGAAATCACCATATATTTCTCCCCTTGTGATGATACATTACTGATTCCTATAATGTATCTCACATCACCCTTGCAGTCATTATGAGAAGTAAGCTTTAGAAGCGGATGACTTCAATAGGATTATTATCCCCTACGTTTTTGACCGGTCCTCCTTCTTTTTCCAGCTTTTCTTGAAATTTCTTATTGTGTGTTGGAAATTATCCAATTTCTTAGATCTATTCATCCAGCATTTCTTTTCTACATGTTCATACTTGTTACAAGCATAACATCTTGTGTGACCAGAAAAGTAAGCATAGGGATCATAATGTGTTTTTCTATTCTTTCTTTTATTGCAATCAGCTGCCCTATGACCAAACATGGTGCATTAAAAACAATATCCCTTAAAGAAACCTGAGTACCTTTCTGTGTAGAATCTGTTTGTTTGTGACTGAAACAATCTGCTTCTGCAATTGGCTACAACATGCCCATAATTATGACATTTAAAGCATTCAACATTATTGATCAAAGGAGAAAATGATTTCTTTTGAGAATTCATGATTGTCGGTTGACTTTTTGTTTCTTTCAACACTTCAGGTTTTGCATTGATATCCTTTGAATCTTTAGCACTTTCTTGTGAACTAGATTCTCCTTTAACAGTTTCATGAAAACCAAGAACAAATTTAACAGAAGGAGACCTTTGACTACTAAGAATATTGTCCATAATCTTAGTACTATCTTGAAACCTCAAAAGTTTATCCTTTTCTTCTAATTTACCTTTTAGAATGTTTACCTCAACCTCCAATCTTTGGCATTGCTTCTTCATAGTTTCTTCAACCCTTCTTCCTTCTTCTACTTGATAATTCAATTTTAAAATCTCTTCTTTCAACCCATTTTCTTGTTCTTCAAATTTTTGTAGAAGTTCTTCATTCTTCTTATTTGATTTTTCCAGATCTTCTTTGAGAGAGATGATTTCTGCTTCAAGTCTTTCACTTCGATTGGTTACTTCATCCTGCAGTCTTTGATATATTTCTATCTGTCCCTTCATTGTTTCTATCTGTCCATTCATTCTAGAGATCATATCTTTGTAGATATATTCCTTCCTTTTAAATTGATCTTCATCATTGATCTTGAGATTTGCTTCTAGACCCATACTGTTACTTTCACTATCTTCACCATTGCATGCACAATAAAATGAATCACAAGAACAACAATCAATACCTGTTTCATCTTCTTCATTTTCTGCTGCACATGTTTTCTGAGGTATCTTCTTTCTTTCAGTAGCCTTCTTCTTTTGCTTCCTTGCCATGAGCACTTGCAGATCTTGGTCAGAATCTTCTTCATCTTCATTTCACATTTCATCATTATCTTCATTTGTATAATAACTCTTTCCCTTTTCAAATTGTTTCCCTTTATCATGATTTTATTCATAAGGAAATTTAGCAGCATAATGACCAACTCTTCCACAAGAAAAACACTTGAAGGGAAGCTTACCTCTGAATCTTCCAGTACCTGGTTGGAGTCTTCTCACAAAATTTGCTTCTTCTTCTTCTGATATATAACTTGATTTCTTGACAACTTCCTTTTCTTTTCCTTTTTCACATGCCTTAAAGCAAACTTCTTTGTTTTGAGAGGGACCTTATTTTCTCATTTCAAAAGCAGTCAGGATACCATGTAGTTAAAAAATAGTAAGAGTTTGCAGATCTTGCCTTTCTTCAATAGCTAATACTTTTGACTCAAATTTTGAAGTGAAAGATCTTAAGACCTTTTCTACCAGAGTAGTATCAGTTATGGTTTCACCCAAATTTCTCATACGATTTACAATATTATCTAGACCTAAAACGAAATTGGCAATACTCTCATCACTATGCATCCTTAAATTTTGATATTCAATTCTGAGAGTTTGGAGTTTTGCAGTTTTTACCTTTGTATCTCCTTCATAGCTTAGAATTATTTTTTCCCATACTTCTTTTGCTGAGTTTAGCTGCATCACTTTAACAAATTCTAATTCATACATGCTTCCTAATAAAACATTGACTGCTTTGGCATTGATTTCATATTTCTTCCTTTTTGCTGTATCAGAAGGAATAATTGCCAGATACGGATAGCCTTCTTCCACGATTTCCGATACTTCTGCACCAAGACTTTGCAAATATGATTTTGTTCGTATCTTCCAAAATAACAGATTACTTCCATTGAATAGAGGTGGCTTTAGAGAAAATATTCCTTCATGACTTCCCATTGCAACGGATCTCCTTCAAGCTATCAAGCTTCTAGAGAAGGACCTCCTCTGATACCAATTGTTGGGAAAAATACTGAGAGTGGAGGGTGAATCAATATTTTAGGCTGACTGAATTTTTTTTCACTTTTTCTATGTTTAAAATCCATATGCTACTTTACTAAACCCAACTCGCATATACACGTGGATATTCTTTATAAAACTTGCGTATTACCAGAGATATCATCATGCAGATAATTCTTTACTTAGATCATTGCATCATTCATTCATTAGATGTTTATTAAGTAGTAAATATGTGCAGTAAGAACATAATAAATCATCACACATGAACACCGGGATTTAAGGTGGAAACCCAATACGGGAGAAAACCACCACTCTTGTCATCTTTGTCTTCAATATTTATTATAAAGAAAACATCTTACAATTTTGTACTGGTGCAGACTCATACCAGCACGCAGGCACCCACTTTTAGAAGGCTACAACTTTCTCTCATTTACCATCCTCTCCTGGAAGGGAGCTACAACCCCCTGCTCTCGTTTACCAGCCTCTCCTGGAAGGGAGCTACTACCCCCTGCTCTCGTTTACCAGCTATCACTGGAAGGGAGCTACAATCCCCTCACTGAAGGCTTAGACCCTCAGCACCACTGAAGACCATGTTTCATCAATTTTCATACTGGATCCAATCCACACATTTAAGCTCAACATTCATCAAACTGAAACTTATAACCCCATCAATTCATTCATTGAATCATCAACCAATCAACCAGCAACTTGATCTTTAATCAACATCATAATCAACATTCAAACAACCCAGATCTATATGAATACATCATTGACAGATAGCAGCAAAATAAATTAGATAATTAATTCCACATACTTCAGCAAACCCTAGATTCCACCAAATTTCTTTAATTTCTTCATCAGACTTTCGTCAGGTCTTCATGATTTCTTTACTGATCTTCTTAGAGCTTTATCACTTTCTCGCTCAACTTCATAGGTGCATCATAGATTCATCATTATCAGACAACAGAGTTCGATCATCCAGATATCTCATAAAAATATTTATTTTTTGACAATGCCACCACATGCACACCTCTTTCTCTATTTCTCTTCTCCTTATATATTAGTAAAACCATGAGTCAAAACCAAAAACTGCTAATGGTATTCCTGGACGGGGTCAAAATAGATACTCCAACGTATTAAAAATCGAGCCAATCCAGATTGAAATCCCAGTCTTCGTTCTTCCATGCACAAATCGTCCCAAAGGTAATTTTTATCTCCGCCAAATAATACTATAGCCAAGGTTAAGAAACATTAATGTATTGCTGACTCAGCAGTAATATGTATTCATATAACCTTTCGGGCCCTTCAATAATATTCAATATTTGAATTGACGGCATAAACCAACAATGTATATTGAACCAATAATACGAAGGGAAATCGAGTCCCACACCCTTAATACCCAACATAAAATATGTTTGTGAAACCCCTCTGTGGGTCCCTGCGGAGGCACCAAACGGTTGATGCTGACTTGGCATGTAGTGCCCCTGTAACATTACTTTTAATAAAATTTAAATGAACTTTTAACCTGGACTTCAATCCTCAAACAAACTGGTTTTCAATATTTGACCCCGGGCCCTCATCGCAATCGGGCATTTGCGATGTGCGATATGCAATGGCGCGATCAAACAAAAGTGTGCAAAGTTAAAATTTGTGATTTACGATGGGATCACATCGCAAATTTGCAATCAAACATATGGCGGAACACTTTGTAATATGCGATGGTGCGATATGCGATGGCGTGATCAGACAAAAGTGCACAAAGTTAACATTTGCGATTTACGATGGGATCGCATCACAAATTTGCGATCAAACATATGGTGGAACACTTTGTAATATGCGATGGTGTGACTGTGCAATGGCGCGGTGATCTCACATCGCAAATATCCACATCAACAAGACATTTAAACTTCAAAACTTGCGATTTGCGCTAAAGTGGTGGGGACCACTTGTCCTCCCTTTTCAGAAATTTAAAGTCTTTGGTTTTTTTATTCAATTTTCTTCATATTGTTTGTTGAGGGCTTTAAAACCCGAAATGACTATCTTTAAATAAAATTTTCTCCTCCGTAGTCTGGAACTATGAATGTCTTCATTCCTTCTACAAAAATACTTCGCTCATAACAAAAATTAATTCTCCTCTGCAATACTTGGCTGCGGCCCATCAACAATTTTTTCTCTGTCTATTTTGCCAATTGATAGTTTAGGTGCTGCTCCTGTATTTACCTTTGTTCTCTACAACTTTTCTTTTCTATATTACATTTGAACTATTCTGTAGATACATCAGATTTACATCATTAACAAATATAACAAGTCAGTTTCCATCAAGGACAACTTCATCAAGTAGGTTTCCTTCAAGGACAACACTCTGCATCATATTGCCAACAAAATTTCCAATCCAATGTCCACACTTGGTCCACTCTTGTGTTTCCCTCCAACAGACCAATAATGACTAATCGTGCTGTATCATTTGCTCCAAGTTATAGCTTCCAAAACCTATGGAGACCCTCCCACATGGTTTCTAACAAATTCCTCAATCAGTCCTCTAGTATGACACCCATCGACTAGCATCCAACCAGCAAATAAGATGACATCTAAAACTCCCTACTCCTTCCACCTTGCCTCGGGATCTATGTACGTAGAATTTTGGTTAGGGCATACCCAACAACGCCAAATCCCTACAAAAATCATTGTATCTCCTTCTTGAATTTGGATGCTACCTATGTTTTCCACACAAGGCTCCTTAAGCACTGTACTTGGCCTTAGAAAAATTCACAAGACACCCTCTTATACTCTTCCCAGAACAAAAATAGAAAAAAGTCCCATAGAACAAGAAGATACCATTTTTTGGGTTGTGGCCTCCTTTAGAAGTCTGTAGCTAGGAGAAAATATATCTATATCCCTCTAAAAAACCTCCTCAATGTGTTTCTGTAGAAGCCTATCCCTACAGCTGAAGAAAATTCCAACACCCACACACAAATACACCAAAAAATATTCAATACTTACCTCATTCTTATAGTTTGATGTGGCAAGAATTATGTTGTCATGTTGGTCATGATTTAGGCCTCCAATCTCCCACGATGTCACCTTCAAGCCTCTGACATTTGTGGCATATTTCTGATGAAATCCATACACTAAACAGAGATACTCCTCTCCATACACATTCTTGTTCTTTCCCTTGATTGTTGCCTCATATCCGCATCAAATTGCAGAGGTTTCTCAGATGATGAATGCTCCTTGGATATGTTTAAATTCCTCACACCTTGTCCTAAATTTATATGCATCAAGTGGATCCAACGAATTTGACTTTGGGCACCATTTTGACCTCAATCTGACTTTTCCAACTAGACAAATCTACCCATCATATCTTCAAAAATTAATATCTCTTCAATGAAAAATAATACTCGGAGGATTGTCGATGTGTTGGATTTGTCTCATCATCTAATATCATCCTCATCCATCACATGTCGTAATTCCATCATGGTTTTGACCCAAACATCAATGGGTGCAAAACCCCAAGTATGAGTTTCAAGCCCACAAGGCCACTTTTGGAGCTTCTTCCTCCAATATTTTAATCCTCAAAGCTTTTTGTACCTCCCAAGATACAAAAATCAACACTCCCTCTTAGCAAGGGAGGTACTTCCAAGACTAAGAAGTCTCCATCAATATCATCACCAATGACACTAGCCCATCTAGTATCAATCACTGCAACATACACTATGGAATTAACCTGACAATATAAGTAATGTCTCTCCCTCATTATAGGTGAAACTGAACATCAAATCCTCCATAAGGCTTCTCCCTCTTTGGCTAGACTCCCTTTGAGCCTACTTGATCTCCACTAGCTCAATCCTACAAGCACTCATCCTCTTGGATCAAATACCACTTGTGAAAATACCTCCAATATCATATATGAAACAACATGATATGATGAAGACTCTAACATGCCAATAACCAGTACATCACATGAATCCATCTCGTTCAACCTAATCTCGTCCATGCCAAGTAAATCCTCAAAATTTCCCAAACATCTATGGAAAATCAATAGATGTCCATGGTCAACAATCCCCCCTACAACTAATTGTTGTTCATGAGGCTCACCGCAAATCCACCAGAAATCCCAGACAATCTCACTGCCAAGCCAATCAAGACCACATCCCCATGTCATCAGCAGAAACCTCTGCACCATGATTGATACACCCACAACTCCCTTCGAGTTTCTTCGTTATGCACACTCTAATTCACTATCCCTAAAAGTATCTGAAATAGGCTATTATACAATGTTTTTTTTCCACGATTTTTTTCCTAGAAAATAATATTATAATCTTTGACGCTACCAAACCAATAATCACAATGATACTACTTTTCACAATGAAATATAAATAGTAGTCCTACTTTAATGTTGCTAGCACCTAGAGACTTGTTTTAGTCCCAAGTTCTGAATCTAATGGAAAACCTGACCTTGTCCACTGAGGCAAGAAATACTTCATTTCTCCGTTACGTAGAGAAATATATGTTCTGAAATCTAAACCAGCAAAGTATTTTTATATATTATAGATGGCTTTCTTGTGCCACAATAGAATAATAAAATATAGAAAATGTTTCAACTAGGGTGGAATGTTTCACCATTGAAATTGATAAGAAAAAGGGATCTTAAAACCCGCAAGGCCTTAGGCTCAAGAGAAAATAGAGAGAAATGATCAAATCCAATGATGATCAAAATGAATTCATAACTCTCATATTTATACATTTCCTATAGGGTTCTCTCCTCCTTAAATGATTTAGTAAATTTCACTCCAAACCCCTATTTTTAATTTTTTTTTCGCAACTGCCCTAAAACTCACATAGAATTGGAAATTTTGGGGTTTTTCCCCTTTATTCAAGACTATAGCCTACAAGGATCAATAATTTATTTTGTTTCTTAGGAAATTAATTTACCGGGGTTAGCACTTTTTTTATATCTTCACAGAATCAAAATGACGTGAAGAAAAATTTGACATTTCTTAAGTGGTTTTGGACGTAGGGTATATTAAAAATTTTGATAAAGGAGATATCATGAGCTTCAAGGTGTATCAAAGGTCTTCTTAAGTGATAACTAAGCACCAAATTAAGTTTCAAAAATAAATGCATTGTACTTATCAATTTCAAAGAGCACTAACAAAATATTGTTCAGTGCCTAGAAGTGTGCTACAAAAATATTTTCCAATGCTTAAAGCAACACTTTTTTTTCTCCTTGTTTTAGTCACCATGTTCAAGAGAAGTTTCCGAAGAATTGGAAATGAATATTTGGAAACCAAATTCCGAAGAAGTGGAAATGAATATTTGGAAACCAAAGGATGGTTTTTGTGGAAACAAACCCATATCCAGAAACCTCTCTTAGTGTTTATGCATGTTTCATGGCTTGGAGGATACTAAGGAATCTTTGCAACCATTTTTGCCACATTTAATATTCAATGATTTCATGTTTTAGTCGTTAAATTTGGACATGATTTCCTAGAAGGTGGTGATGAATTTCAAAAAAAAAAAAAAGAGGCTTTTTTTGGGAATGAGATTATTTACAAAAAAAACTTTCAGTTGTGCAATAGGTGTCATGGTTTAGAAGAAATAAATGCCTCTTTGAACCCTAGTTTTAAGGAATTTTCTAGATTTATTTTTCTAAAAATAAACTCATTTGACTGTTTTGATAAGCCACCCCATAAATTCGACTTGAAGATCATATAGAACCATCCCCATGATTATCTCCAACAACAAACTAAAGATAGGTTAATACATTTTCAGATCCATTCCTTTTGGATGTTGATGATTATTGCAATTAAGACTTTCCATGGATTGTGATCTAAAACCTATGTAGTGTTTCTATAAATTAAATCTAAAAGGTTGTATTTTCATGAAATTATCACTATTGTCTCTGTGTTTTCAAAGCTAGATACAATTTAGAGTTTCCAAGATCATAATATTTATTATTACTGACACAAAGATTCATGTGATGGTTGGTCCTAGTCTCTATTTTCTACATGTTTTCGTATTTCCTTTTATTATGCCATTTGAATGTTTATATTATAAGGTTTTTAGTATTCACTTATATTATGATTATTTTTATCCATTATCCTTGGATACAATTCCACTTATCCCATGAAAGGGAATGCTACTGTGACCCTTCATCCAAATCAAGGTCAAGTCATTTGATTACAAGATGTGTTGTACGTACCTGACTTGAAGAAGAATATAGTGTCTATCTCAGCAATGGAAGACAAAGGATTCAAGGTGGAATTCATTGATGGAAAGGGACGCATTTGGATAAAGAAATTCAAAGGAGAATTCACTCTAGGTTTTAGGGTTCACACACTCTATCAGGTCAGAGGAAGTTCGTTGGTGGCCATGACATGTAACACAACACTTCAATCGGAGCTATTGCACCAGAGGTTTACACACCTTCATTACAAATCCCTTCTCGAAGAAAGGAAGGTGGGGACAAGAATGACTGATTTAAAATATTCTTAGGAAGGTGTATCTGAGGGTTGTGTCGAAGGAAAGTCTACAAGGGGACCATTCCCCTCAAGTTTCATGAAGACACCTCATATTTTTATACAATTGGTTCATTATGATCTATGTGGTGTGCTGCCCTTAATATCCTTCATAGGATGCCTATATTATATCACTTTTATAGACAACTTCTCCTACAAAACTTGCATATAATTTTTCAAGAATAAGGATGAGGCATTCAAGTGGTTCCACACGTTCAAGGCCTTGGTTGAAAATCAAACAAGGAATAAGATTAAAATTTTGAGGACCTATAATGGAACCAAATATGAGTCAAATTAATTCAATTACTATTGTAAGGAAGCTAGCATTAAGAGGTAGAACACTAATGTGTATACTCTAGAACAAAAGTGTGTCATTGAAAGGAATAATAGAACCATTTTAGAAGTTACCCGTGCCATGCTCTATGACCAAGGTCTTCCAAAGTTCCTATAGGGAGGAGCTACCAGCACTTTTTTGTATGTTCAAAATAGATGCCCACATTCTTCATTGGACTCCAAAACTCCCGAAGAAGTCTTCTTTGGTAAGAAGCCTAATGTCTCTAAATATAAATTTTTTGGAAGTCCCGTATATTTTCATGTGCTAAAAGAAAAGAGAAGAAAATTTGATTCTTTTGGGAAGAAAGGAATGCCTGAGTTATAGTGAAACCTTGAAGGTATATAGAATGTATGTATTTGGTCAAATAGAAGTGGATAAATGCCACGATGTCACCTTCGATGAATATGTTTCCCTAAGGAAGGTTAGGAATCTTCCTACCTAAAAGGAGGACGAAGAAGAAGAAGAAGAAGAAGGGAAGTAGGAGGAAGTGAAGGATGAACCAATGACCGATTTTCAAGGTCCGATGGATATTATAGATCCACCTTCTTCAAATAAAAGAAGACCCTCATGGCTTAGAGACACTCTGAAATATGTCGAGAGACATATTTCTCCAAGGGGAACATTCCATGAAAGTAAGAATTTGAATAGGTACAAAGGGTACCTAGCAGCCATGAGAACCATTGTCCAATCTCATCCTGGAACATTTGAAGAAGCTATGAAGCATCAAGTTTGGAAGGATTATATGCACACAACCAATTACTTAAGTGACACTGAGTGACTAAGCGAGAGAGCCCTCTCTAGGTTGGAGGGGCTAGCCTTCAGCCTAAAATATTGGTTGAAAAGGTTACCTTAAGAGTCTTCTCCCACAACCAAGAGGAATTCTTTAGTGATAACACCAGGGAACATTGCACATTTCAAGTCAACTCTCCCTATGTGAGAAGGTAGTACAGGTGAGGTTCTCAATGCTCCTTATCCCTTAATGTCATCTAAAATAATCGAGGAGTCTTATGTTGTAGATTTGATGTTTTCACATGTAAATGTTTCATTTATCATATATAATCTTGTCCCATAGGGTGGATCCTATAAAATTTATCTCTTAAATTCTAGTACTTCACTCATAAAAAAGATATTTTTTTTTATTTTTACATCTCGTTGTCTTAGTTTCATAAATTGAGGGTGTTGGCTTAAAAATCACAAGTGAATAAGTTGTAATCCAAGTTCGTGGAAGACAAAATTAGGACGATGGCTACAAGGCAAGTGAACATGTTTTAAGCAGTTGGAGAATAGAGTAAACATTGAAGAAATATTTTTAATCTTGTGATTTTTTTTCTATATATGTTTGAACTCCAACTAGTATGAGAGGTTAGGAGGAAGAGGAAATATTGCATTCACTAGTAGTCGAAAATATTAATGTATGTGATTGAAAATACATGCCCAAAAGTGCACTTCCTATCTTCCTTATTTTCCGAGGACACATTTTTTTGTTCCTTGGAAATAGACAGATGTATTAATGTTCTTTGAAATTAAATTTTGTATTATAGTAGACTGGAGAAAAGGAGAGAAGGATCAAAGGCATTGTACACAAATGATTTATTCTAACAATTTTCAGATTACAATTTTGAACCTTGTGAGACCTACCAAGATACAATGCATGGTAATCAAATGTCTCTTATTAAAATTTAGAATAATAAAATCAGGGCTCTAGCTTTGATAGGATGAGTAGCTAAAACATGAATGGTAGAAAGAAAAATTTTCATAAAGATACAATGCCCGATGGTTGATTAATTTTCCTTTAAAATGAGAAAAGAAATCTTGATATCTCTCTACATAGCTTGTAAAAAAAAAACCAAAATTGAATAGTGTTGAAATCAAAAGAACAATTCACAGGAATAATCTTGGGACAAAGAGACCCTAATTCGTCATTCTCGTCAGAGAAAGAATAACAACTCTGATATTCATGAAAAGATGAATTATTTGGGCACTCGCACTGGATGTAAAATCCATTTCCATCCCAACAATGATGATTGAAAACCATTCTCCTAATGATCTGTAATACGACTAATCAGAGGTTCGAATCCAAATTGGGTATTTCAATGTGAACAGACTAAAACACAAAGAGGAGAAAATGTATCCAAAATGTAGTGTAACCCTGAAACTAAGCTTCCAGGAAAAGAGAAAAGGATCTGAGAAATAGCAATGCAGCAGTTTACTCAGATAAGTGTTTTACACAAACGAATATGAATATCGCAACATTTTTCTAGATATAGAAATAGGTTTACGCAAACCAATATTAATATCACAACCTTTTTGTAGCAGTTCTCTACATAGCTTATAAAACATGAACATTAGAGTGAAAAAAATTGCATACAGATACAGTGGCAAGTAATTGATGAAATGTAGTTGATGAATTTACCCTTTAAAATGAAGTTCAGGGGTAATTTCGAGCTCTCTATCTGCCCCTTCACTCCCTTCAACCACAGAAACATACTTGTAGCATTATAGAAGGAATCGAGGATGTCTGTGAATGCATTCACATTGCTGAGTGAATAATCCAGGAAGATAAGTACATTGTAAATGAACAATAGACGTGTGACAACTGTATATCCTATGCCCATTTTATGAAAAATTTTCATTATTCTAGAAAATATCCATGACTCCCTCCTCTCGCCTAGATTATGAAAAATGGCCATTAATCCCAAAAATCTCCACGACTTCCTCTTCCAACCCATTTTATGCCAAATCCAATTTTAGGTCAACAATCCATTTTCATAATGTCATATTTCTATTATTAAACTTTTTTTTTGTGATAAAACAAATTAAATGTTTTTCCTAGTCTCCGTTTTAAGAAATTTATAACTAATTTTTTAATACTTTTTGAAAATTTAATAATTTTTTTTTTAATATTCTATATTTTAAAAAAAATTATTAACTATTTTTTAATAATAATTTATATTAAAAAATTAACCGTGTTATAATTTTTCAGTATTTTATGTTAAAAAACTATTTGTGTGTGGATAATTTACAATCAGTGTATATATTATTGTAAAGTGTAATTCAAAAAATATTTAAGTTGAGATAAAAAAAATATTAATATTTGTTTGTAAAGATTATATCTGTACTCAGAAAAGATACTGTAAAAAATGTCACTATCATGGTTTACTAAACTCATTTCTTCAACATTGAGGGGATGAGAAGTTTCAATTACCTCAAAATTCAAGTTTTTCATTTCACCATTGAAAAGAAAGGAAAAAAATAGGATAAATACCAAAGAAATTGCTATTAATGATTAGACATTTCTGTTGAATTTTATATTCCAAAAACTTGTTTCCACAATACCTTTAACTTTCACTCTATTGGTAAGATTGAGTCATGTGGAACATTTTGTGGTTTCATAATCGGACATTGATTCAAATGATAATCAAGAATACATGGTAGTCACTAACGATCTATCTCTAAACACCATTCAGGCAATCTATGATATGCCTATGAACACCATCCATGAAAACTCTTCTCCTCATTCGTGAGTCATCATTTTGGACTAAAATGTCCACTAAGAAAGTGGTTTTAGTCTTTGACTTTGGAAGGAATTTACCTTATCTAGTGATCTTAGCTTGTTTTGTTAATTTTGTAAGAGCTTATTGCTTATCTCCTATATTACCATTACTCTACCTTTTTGTATGTCTATAGTCCACAGTCCTCTAAATACACTGTAAGGTAGATAATTTTTGTAAATTTTTCTAATGGTAGTGTCTGCTATGTGTATGGTAATACTGGTGGATGCATGATCCTCCAAGGGAGATGATAAAATGAAGGGCTCCCAATGTAGTATATTATGTACTAATTTTTCTATCAATAGAAATAAATTTACAAATTTTACACAAAAAAACCCTCTTTCAGTCTTATAGTATTATGTCCTTTTTTACTATAAATTTTATGAGTTACCTAACCTTTCATCCTTTAATTTGAAACTTTTGGATATGTGGTTTTCTATTATTGATGAAAAACCATATGGAGATTATTTTTCGAGCATTTTGGGGCTCATGGCAAGGTACATAAGACTAACATCATTTGACATGTCATGGGTCCTGCCAATGTCCATGTCAAGTGTTAGGTTGATTGGTGTACTCAATTGTCTATTTTATCATCAACCTTATCACCAGTGTTAAATATACATGTCTTCGCTGCAAATTTATATTATGTTCGTTCAGAATATTTACTAAATGCATAATATGTACAGTGTCCTCTCCAAATCATATTTAAAGATCCATGAAAGCGATCCAACATTATCTGGCAAGACCCCTGTGTTAAACGAGTTAGTACTCTACCAAGCCACTAGAACCCAATGTCGAGTTACACATGATTAAATTGGCATGGTTGGTTGCCTATTCAAAACAATTGTTACTTCATTTTCTATGCAACTTCATGGAGAAAAACCCACAAAGCCTCAGAAGTTTTATAATTTCAGTAGCTAACCTTTTGGCAACACTAATATATATATGTGTGTGTGTGTGTGTGTGTGTGTGTGTGTATCTATATGTATGTATATATATGTATATACATACATATATATATATATATATATATGTATATGTATATGTATATGTATATATATATAATTTTGTTGGGTAGTAGTGTAATGCAGATAAGCCCTTCTTAATATGGCTTGTTTGAGTATGCAGAGGTATTGCTTTTCCTTTTTTGGCTCTACGCATCTAAAATTCTAGAGAAGTGAATATGCTTCAGCTATGGGAAGGGGTGGATGTAGAGGAGGAAGGGTAAACATGGCATTATATTGGCCTTACATCATTTTTGTATACAATGGTACTTTGATACCTATAATTCTAATGGCCCAGATAATATTTCAACTACTTCAAATAATTAGTAGCTACTAGGTGGCATGGGAAACCCCTACAAAAAAAAATGAGAGTTCCCATGTTAGAAAATCCCTTCTCATTCTCATTTATGTTGCTTTGAAATTAAGCAACTCTTTGTGCATTCTTGTGAGCCCTATGCTTATTTCACTGGTTCGAATTAAAACTAGAAATCATGCTTTCAGAAATCTGCACAGGATTATATTTTGTGCACCGTTTCCCTTTGATGCAAATCCATTTGGGTGAATGCTAAATCAGGCGTCAACTGATCAGATTGTAGTGGACACATTGATTCCTACTCAACCACGGGGTTTGGATTTTTCATTTATACAAATTTTGCATCTATAATGTAGCCCCTATAAGTGGCACTACTCTCCAACAAGAACTGTGTGGCTCCTTTCCTGCATCCTTATTAAACCATAAATGTTTGGTATCCTCCGAGCAACCAAATATTAGTAGAAATTGCCTCCCTAGGGTGGATTTTGTGGTCCACTGAAGAAGAGGGTGACTTTTCCCCCAAGAAAGACTACGTAGTTCCTGGTAAATTTGATGTAGGCCCCTGCTCCAGAAATTCATAATTTTGTGGAAATACCTCCTACTCTTTTAAATCCTCCTATTTTTTCCTAGAATTTGGTCAAAGAATGATTCAAAAATAGTTTAGCCCCTATCTCCAGAATGACTCTCCAACAATAATTGTGTGGCTCCTTTCCTGCATCCGAACGGAACCAAAAATGTGTGGTATCCTCCCAGCTACCAAAGAATAGTAGAATTTTCCTCCCTAGTGTGGCACTTGTGGTCCACCGAAGAAGATGGTGAGATTTCCCTTTGGAAAGCTCTGGAGCTAAAAAGAACCTATGACTCAGCTCAACAGCTTGAGCAACAATGTGTAAAATGACAAATTATCAAAAGGTACTCAGTGGTGCCTTCAACCCTCTATTTATAATTATTTCTTTGACTTTCCTTGTGAGTCCCTCAACCAAATATTTTGATCTTTCCATAAAATCCATTTTCCCATTAGGGGTGGCCCCCACATTCCACTAAGGTTGAGAATTTTGATTTCTACTAAGTCCCATGTATGAAAAATGTCTCAAATGCACAGATTAAAAAATTATTCTATGCTTTGAACTCCCCTAATAAAATTCGTTAATAGGGTACATGTTCTTCAATGTATTCATATTGAGGGATTTTTAGTCAATGCACATGTGGAGTTTCTCATCCTTCCTCTTCACCTGCACCACAAAAGAAGTGAAGGGACTCGAATTGGGCCTCATGTGCAACAATATTAGCAGCTCCTAAATGGCCCTCTAAATCTCATCTCGATAGGATTTTGGATGCCTATATGAGGTCATTATAACTGCATGCACTCCTTACTCCAACTAGATAGTGTGTTTGACCCCTCAAATTGGTGGCCTGCCTTGAGGGATATCCCCAAGAACCCCCTGATTCCTCTCCAATAAGGACTTTATGTCTGGGAGCACTGATCATTCCTGGGCCCATGTCTCCAAAATCATCATCTCAACCTCCCATTCTATGTGCCCATGTCGTAGATCCACCTACATCCGGTGTGCCGAAACTGTGTGGGGTGGGAAAGAGTGCATCCCCATCCACAACACTAACTTCCCATATTTCCCAATAAACCCCATATCTAACTTCTGTGAGTCATTTTTTACCCTCCCCAATAATTATAACAACTAGACACCCAACACCACGTTGGTCTCTAAGACATCAGTTACA
This sequence comes from Pinus albicaulis, assembly GCA_034641835.2. Lineage (NCBI taxonomy): Eukaryota > Viridiplantae > Streptophyta > Pinopsida > Pinales > Pinaceae > Pinus > Pinus albicaulis. The sequence goes on along the minus strand of JAXQQM020061586.1, from coordinate 107,296 downwards.
AAAAAGTGATCAGTAACCAAGCAGTTCCCCATCATCATAGTCAACCCAAGAGCATACTTTGTGGACTACATTGTCTGGTCTCCTAGCACCAACAAGAAACCTAAAATGTCTCTATGTGGATACCCCTACACTCCACCATCTCGGAATCAATAAAGTTATGGATGACCCGACTGTCAACACAAACTGAAACTCATTGCCCCTACACCGTCCCTCTAATACTAAGTATCAAATACTTCAAAACTCCCCAAAGTGAATCTAGAACCCCCCTTGATGGGGAAAATGGTCCCCCTACAGGTGATAGTGGTGGTGGTGGTGATCCCCATGATGATGGTCCTCCCTCATCTCCTAGATCTGCTTGAACCTCAAACTCCTCAACTGACTCATGATCTGAATACACCTCAATGTAGTGGGCCCTACCCTTGGTTCACTTGTGCCCAGGTGCCTAGGGTTCTTGGCACGTAAAACACAACTTCCTCCTCCTAATGTCTCTTTGGTTCTCCTCGTCCATCTGACCACGTCCTCCATCCCTCTATGGTGGCATAGTGTCATGGTTTCCCTAGTTGTAGTGGGTCTAGTGGGGACAAAGGCCCTAGTCTTGGGCACAACGTCAACATCTCAATAATAGGCCTCCATGAGCTAAGATACAAATTAAGTATTATTCTCGAACAACCAACAATGTTTGGGGAAATATAAGAAAGAAATAATTTGGATCCTCAATAAGACTGCCCGGATGATGAGATTTGGGAGGTTTTGGAAAACTGCCAATTTGGTGAAATTATACACGCAAAATAAAATAAACTTGATTCCTCAGTGCCTAAGAATTCAGGAAACTAGAGTGTGGGCCAATGCCATCTTGTCTATTTGGGATGGGAACCACTAAACAAAGTCGTATACTAGTCCTTGATGAAGCAACTACCTCAATGGACACTTCAACTAATGGTTTTATTCAGAAAATAATTTTCCACCAATTTTCTGCCGACACAGTCCGATTTCTATTGGACACCAAGTTCGATTTGTTATTGACAGTGATTTGGTTCTACAATTAAAGGATGGAAAATTTTCTAAGTATGACACTCCATCCAAACTACTTAGCAACAAATATTGTGCATTTGTTAAAATATATTTAGAGTAATCTATAAGATAGATATCTTAAGTCAAGCTTTGGACATTGGTTATATTGGGTTCACAATAGAATGGAGAAAAACCTCCATTTCCCTGAAACACGTGCTGGAGAAATTCAATGATTCAACCTCTATAACATGGATAGAGACACAATATATTATGCTATGAGCTATCATGTAAGTTGATTATTTTATGATAATATTCTATATTAAGGTCCTTAAGAAGGGTCTAATTACTATTATCAATGACATTGAATTTAGACTTAAGTTATGATTTTTCACTTGTTAGATACAAATTTAGTTTACCCTTTAGAGAAAAAAAAATCAGTTCAAGTCTTTGAGATGACGATGTAATTGATGGCTATAGAAATCAATTGGTAAATGCACGTGGAGATAGTTTCTTAACAAAGGTTGATCATGATGAAGGCCTAGTTCAAGGTTCATATACTTACTCTATTGGTTCTGCTTCTAGGTGTGCATACAGATATGCTCTTAGGTATACTTCTAGATATACTACTGGAACTGGAACTCATTGTGCTACTTCAAAATAAATTAGTGAATTAGCAATAGCATAGAAGTGAGCTTGAGTGGACCCTCAGGGGGACTCTAAATTGGCTAGGATCCATCCAAATTAGACCTAAAACACACTTTCAAAACCCAAGACTGGATATTCACTGAGTTTTAGAGGAAACAAAATTTAAATAGATATTAGATCTATCTGATTGGGAAATATTCGAAACAACATGCACATTTCATTACACTACAACACATTCCTTGCTGAAAAATGAGCTTTTAAATAGAATGTATATCTATCTTGATCCCCATTATTTTCACCACCTTCTAATACATTATCAAGAGCTGACATAACAACAAGGAGATCAATACTTTTCATTTCTAGATAAATACCACCTATCACTTTATCAATAATTTCAAAAGTGAATCGGTTTCTTTATACCACAAATGCGAAATTTCGTCTAAGGGGTACCCTTTTCCTAACCTATTATTAGAATTTTTGGATGGTCCATAGATGGGAAACACCAAATTAATTCTATCAACCTTGCAATACGTGCCTCCCCTTTATAGAGTTACATAAAGTTTTGTAGAACCTTTATCATAATTCAAACTCGCTAGTTGTCTGCCACTACATTTTTACCTTGGGATATCACTTCTTTGCAAATGGCTCAAAGTTGTGCATAAAATTATAAACCCATATTTCAATAAGAAACTCCTCTTTCCCCTAATGAATTTTCATTAATACATGTTGCCCATTGGATTTGAAGTACCAACGAATTATAGGGTCTGGTTGAGAGGACTACATTCCAAAGTGTGATTGGCTAGTGGAGCCACAATTTCTAGTAGGACTTTATCATCTAGTGCCTCTATCATATCATGCCATGAGTGCAACATGATTTGATGTGCATACTAACCAATGCATAGGGGTATTTTCCAAATTCATATATGGTTTTGCAACACTTTTCTCAAGCACCATCTACTCCACCACTTGTTCCAAAGCTTCTTCCAGATTAGTGTCAGTTGTGCCATTAAACTCAATTGTTCTTATGCTCTCCACTAATCCATCTAACTATTTTCAACATTATGTAGTGCCAATGATTTTTTTCAATATATTTATTTGGATTCATTCTTATATGTTGGTTCCAACACCAATCTTAGGTGTGACAATCAATATCACAATGGTTTCAATGCTTGTATGTATCCCTTCATTGATTTGCAAAAGACGTTGCCTTATTTCTCGTTCCTTCCAACTTATTCCCATCTTTCTTGAAAGCATCTTATTATTCTTTCTATTTGGAACATGTTGTAATAGATGAGTTTTAATAATTTTGGGATGAATAAAGTATATAATATTTTCAAAATTAAAGGTTTACCCCTTAATTTATTCAGTACATCGTAAAAATACTAGGAAAAATGGTTAAAATTATATAAATATATATACTTTCTATTAAATAATAATTTAGATAAACATTGTACATATCTAATAGAGGGCATGCTAGATACATAGTGAATATTATCCCACCACCCTATGTGCTTGAAAATTAAAAAAGTTGGCATGGGGGATGTCTAAAATGGAAATCTTGTAGTATCCAATTTTGTGACGTGGTGGTAGAGTATTGACTTTGTTTATGCTCATCCCCTACCCTCCACCCTTAGTGATTTAAAAATCACGAAGGAACCCTAGCTCTTACACCCATATTCATGTGGTATTATTTCAACCATCAATAAGGTGCGACACTACCTTACTTTTATTTTTTCTAATACTCAGTAAGTAGACTACGCCTCTCAACAACTACTGCAGCTCCCAAAACTTGCATAGTCCCAGCTATGGTTTCCTTCATCTTCTCTGCTTGTAGTGTCACAACTAACTTTGGTTTAGATGGGAATTTCTTCACCATGTAGTCCTCAGGAAAAATCCAACACTTCAAGGGCTTCTTCATCTTCTACCTAGGATTTGATCTTGAAGTTTCCTTCTATAGTGCTTCCTCCTTTTTTTTCTCAAAAGGCCTCTTGTTCTTCTTTTTGATCCCCTCATCATAGTTTTCAATCAGCCTATCCACTGACGCAAAAGCCTCTTCCAAGTTTTTTATATTTTTCCTCGTCTCCTCATTGTGCGCCCAAGGCTTTAGCCCAATAACAAAGTTAAATAATTTGTCTTTCTCTGCCATGTCATCTAGTTCAAAGAGAGTGCTTTGAAACTCACTTTGATACTGATGGAGACTCCTTGTCTACTTAATGTACTTAATGATATATCTCACATCCCATGTCTCATCTTGTGGACTGAAGTAAACTTCAAAAGTATCCTTCATCTCTTCCCATGTCGTGATGTTATTTCCTTCACCATGTGCAATTTGGTCAAGTTTCCTTCTCCACCACATTTTCACATCCCTAGTGAGGAATTGTGCAACAATATTCACCTTAGCTTATTCATTAGGAATAGATAGTATGTCCAAGTATTGTTCCATGTGCCATAAAATTTTTCCAAGTTCTTTAGCATTCCTTGTTCCATAACATGAATCATGTTCCTTAACTTTCACATGGATAGTCCCTCCAGAATTTCCTTTTCCCATGGCCCTTTTTATCAAGACCATGTCTCCTGACATATCGTTGATCTTCTCATAAGCCTTAGGAATCTCATCTAAAATTCGATCCCTGGACATATCATAAGCTTCCAATTTCTTCATGGTTTCACCAAGTTTCCACTTAGTAAGCTCAAATTGTATCATCATAGCATCATAATCAGCTCTCCATTTTTCATTCCTCTTATTGATTTTTTCCACATGTTCAATCATCTTCTCCATGATGAATTCTTGAGGAAGTACTTATGACTACTCAATTACTTTAGGTTCTTCCACAATTCTTTCCATTTTTCTTGCTTGAGAATGAGTCGTGACCATGTACCAACTAGTTCAACATCAACCCTGCAATGCTCTTGTCAAACTTTGCAAATCCATCAAAGATATCAAGGCTTGAGCTTAAACCTACAACTACTTGTTGTATGTGGTTGCTTCAACCTTCAATTTTATTTCAATGATCAAAGCCTTAAATCTCAGGCGTGGGATGAAAGCTACGATACCACATGTCACGGCCCTATTCCTCTAGTATTATTTTAACCATCAATTAGCAAGTGTAGCACTACCTTACTTTTCTTTTTCCTAATACTCAGTAAGTAGACTACGCCTCTCTACAACACTTTATTAATTATATTCTAGTTTTTTATAAAAAATAGCAGTTGAATAACATTAAAATCAATACCAAGTCCATAAGGATGTCCATACATTTAAGGGAGGGGCAACTCCCAAAATATGAGTGCTTTATATTTTGTTTCATAAATCAATCATGCAATGAAATTTTGGATAATTTTTAAATAATACATGAAAATAACAATTTACAGCGTCACCTGTCGTGTCATGTTATTGCACGCACTTTGAGTTGAGTCGTGACCTCTTGCACATTCCCGTTTATATTTTCTTGCCACATTCATGACTCTACCCGCGGTTATCTGAGACGACCCGGCTGTCGTGCAGCTTAGGGTCGTGACCTGCTCTACCACTCATCACAAACCTTCTTGCTCGTTCACTGTTGCACCATCGCGACATTCATCGTTCAACACTTTCTCCGATGTCATGAATCAGTGTGACCCGACTTGATCAGTTAGCCTGACTCCACGCATCTCCCCATGCTACTGTTGCATCTTGACTCTAGCGGTCCGCACCATGCACCCCGCTAGAACGCGACTACTTTTTTCCTCCTATTTTCAATACATCGGGATGATAATCATAACTCAGACCATCCACAAAGTGTACAAAGAAACCCCAATTTTGGTTGGAAGGTAGCTACGTCCCTTTGTCTGCCTGCGAAACTTGCTCACTGTAGTCTTCTCACTCATTGAGCTCATTGTCCTTCGCACTTCTCCCTTCACTCAATGCTTTGGATGAATGCTTGCTTGAATGCCTTTAACGTCCAAAAATTTCACCATATTAATATGCTTGGTGTGGACCGGTGTGAGGGCCACCCATGCTTAGTTAGGTGTCAGCCCACTTTCCAATATTTTGGCCTATCCTCTTTTATCCATTGGTTCATCCAATGTAATGTGACCACTATAACTTCAGTTACCAAGCGATGTTCTTTCGTCATAGTGTAACATTTTCATTCAGTTCGTATGACGCTTGGGTCGAGTCATGCCGCCTGCGCCTGTCACAACCACTACGCGGTGTATGCCCGCACCCACCATCTGCGTTGCACGAAGCCATACACAAAAGCATCGCATGTTGCACATTTTCCATAGTGTGTTTCACCCAAGTATGTTTTGTCGTACACTCATAAACATCGTCATATCATCACCCGAGTTGGGTGCCCATCGCGCAAAAGTGTACCCATGGCTCTCAGTGGTCGCCTCACGACTTGTGGTCCTTACACCAGGGAAAACACTCTGTCAACACATAAGCTAATGTTAGAAAACACTACATTGTTGGATGATCGAACATGTAATGAATCAAAAAATGTGATAGGAGGTTCAACTAGTGGGTGATAGTCGCATATAAAATTTTACGGGTGAATATTAGCCCATGGATGAAATTTAAGGGGATTTCTATGTTCGAGGGGCGATTTTTTTATATTATACCCATTTTCTATAGTTACCCCAAATGTTTAAAAAAAATCGTTTATTATATTTTAGCCAATGAAAAAACCTATAAATAAAACTTCAAGCCGATATTCGCCTATTTTGTAGGGCGAATTTTTTTCAGTCACCCCTGATTTCATGTTTGATTTTCTTCTAATCACCAAATTTCTAGGAATGGGGTGGATTTGTTTTAATCACTTGCGATTTTATATTTGATTTTCTTCTAATTGTCGAATTTGCAAGAGTGGTACTTGTTAGGGCCTATTTTTCCCTCATTCATGGAAATCAAAGGTAATGTTGAATTCAGGAGTTTTCTATATGATTCTCTTATATAAATTTGTATCCTCATGGTACAATGCTCCTCATTGTTGGGTTGTGTGTAAGCATCCCCTGTTTCACAGAATATGAAGATCCAAGAGTTTGACCAGTGCTTTAGAGAGAGAGAGAGAGGAGAAATCCAATAGCCAATAAGTAAATATTTTCTCACCATATTCCTATGTTATTATATTTAGGAATCCCCAGGTGAATTAACCTGACTTCCCTTCACTCCCTCATTGAAAGGGTTCCAAAATTCCCCTCAAAAGGTGTTGTAGTTAGGGGCCACAACTTGTAGTTTAGGAAGGCTTTAACTCAATGATTTTCATGAGACTCTCTACCAACATCGATCTCCCATGACAATATTATATTAGATCTTCTAGACCCTTTACCATCTCCTCTCCTACCTATACTGTTGGAATCAGGTAAATTATTGATAGAGCGGGATCTCAAACAAGCTATTGAATTGGTCAGAATTTGGAAGGGGTGTTGGAGCGAATTACCTACTCATATTATATCTCAATTCATATAGGTAATAATGCAATCATTATATAAAGAATTAACAAATGAAATTCAGTCATCGAACCCAAGTCAACATTGTTAAGGAGGAAAATTTTAACCCAAGCCACTCTGGTTCTCTACTAGCTAGTAACAGTATGTATTGCAAATTGTTTACTTTGATTGGTTTTCATTTAGTAGCATGGCTCTCATGACCATGGTTCAATTATACAAGGTTAACAAACTATTTATTTTTTGTTTCATGTTGTGTTTCTTTATTTAAGCACTGGTAGGATTGAATTCAGGAATTTTCTATTTCGATTCACTTGTATAAATTTCTATCTAGGGACTACAATTCTCCTCATTATTGAGTTGCGAGAGTGTAGGGGTCCCTTGTCTCACCAAATTTATGTACCAGAGTTTCTCTCGCATGTGCGATATTCTTGTTCTTCCTATTCATAGTCAAGTCAGAAATGTGAAGGAGAAAAATTTCAACCCAAGTAACTTTGGCTCTCTACTAACTTGTAACGATATGTATTAAATTTTTTTTTCTTTGAATGGTTTTCAGTTAGCCCTAGCATGGATCACGTGATCATGGTTAAAGTAAATGAGGTTATATACCTATTCATTTTTTTTCATGTTGTGTTAGTTTATTTAGGCAATAGTGTGCAACCACTTAGCATCAAACCATAACTTTATAACCACCCTAGTGAGAGCCAGGCGAGGTGAAGTAGGTAGGAAACAGAGCCCCCATCGATGTTATGGGTATGTATGATTGGAACTTTGTGTTTTATTCTGAGACAATTTGTAAATACAGACAGGAAAGGGGATAAATGTGTTTGTATGCTACAAAAGCCAAGGCATGGGTAGTTAGTGTTCCACTGTATCATTCTGTATGTAGACTTTCCAACAAATATTATAGACCCTCTAGTGTATGATGGCAAAGATCTGACCTTTGATATGAGTAATAGGTCCATTCAACCCCATTACATTTCCGATTGGATTTACCATGAATCTCAATAAAAGCTAAACTCAAAGTAGGGAAATGTTAACATAAACTGATATTCCCATTGGAGTATGGGTGCACCAAAAAATATATGCAACAACTTGATTCCTTGGATTTATATTTTACAAAAACATTTCTTTCCATCCTTTTCAATTTGATGACCTTGGGTGATGAGGGCTTTTGAGAAGAATTGGAATGTGATTTTGTCAAAAAATAATCAGTCAAAAGACAAATGTATGATCCTGAATTCAATTGAACTATTTAGATGAGTAGGAATACAATGGGTTGTGTATTTATGATTGCCATTAAGGCCCCAAAATTCATTTCTAGCACAATGGTTATTTTCACTTATTTCATTTGTGTTTTGACACTCACAATTATTATTTTCTTGTGATAAAAGGGCTCAATTTTTTATCCAAAATATGGTGTGAATGGCCAGAGAAACCATTACAGGGCAACACATCCTAGACCCAATATTTCTACTTTCACATGGGAAAGCATTGGTCCCTTCACAATGGATTCATTATTTTTTTTCTTTGTGACATGTAATATTTAATTCAGATCACAAGCCCAATGATGAATTTCCCGTATATGTCATCATAAATATTGATCACAAAAATATAGTACACCAACCTCATATAAAAAATGATAGAGCTAAAATTGTTGTTATCTTCGCTAGGAAGTCTAGACCACAAGCCATGGTTTCAGAAATTTATTCAATCAATGATCTGTCTAGGAATTCAAGGAAAGGTATTTAGGCCACAATGGAGGTTGTGTGTCCACTGGAGGCTCGATGGAACATGTCTCTCCAAAATTCCTTAATGCATGTTGGGACTTTGGTCTTGATAAGGGAACATATTTATCATGGGTAAAAATGTGGTAGCATGGAAAAATTGAAATTATTTGTAATAATGATAATGCAAACATAACCACTCCCTCAATGTTTTCTTTCACCCCATTAGAAATATTAGTTGGAGCTTCCACCAAAATTTAGGTGTCAACTAATACCCAAAACTATGTCTTGACTCTTCATTTCTAAGCGACTCATCTTAAGGATAATAGAATGATCCTTGTGCTTCATTACTAAAAAAAAAAAAAGTCAAAAGATAAATCTATGATCCTAAATTCAATTCAAATATTCAAGTGAGTAGGAAGAAAATGATATGTGTATTTATGATTGCCGTCAATACCCCGAAACTCATTTCTAGCACAATGGTTATGTCAACATGTTTCATTTGTGTTTTGACACTCACAATTATGAGTTGATTGTGATAAAAGGGCTCAAATATCTATCCAAAATATGGTGTAAATGGCCAAAGAAACCATTTCAATACTCTCACATGGGGAATCATTGGTCTCTTCACAATGGATTGGTTATTTCGGTTCTTTGTAACATGTAATACTTAATGCAGATAACATGAAAAATTATGACTATCTCTTGTCTTTCCTCATCATAATTCTTGATCACCAAAATGTAGTACATGAACCTCAGATGAAACCTGTTAGAGCTAAAACTGTTGTTATCTTGGTTAGGCAGTATAAACCAAAAGCCATGGTTTCTAAAATTGGTGCAATCAATGATCTGTCTAGGAATTTAGGGAAACGTATTTAGGCCACAATGGCAGTTGTGGATCCACTGGAGGCTCGATGGAACATGTCTCTCCAAAATTCCTTAAGGCATGTTGGGACATTGGCCTTGATAAGGGAACATATTACCCCTGGGTAACAATGTGGTAGCATGAAAAAATTGAAATTATTTTTAATGATAATAAGGGAAACAAAACCACTCCAATTTTTTCTTTCACCCCATCAAAAAGAATAGTTGGAGCTTCCACCAAAATTTAGGTGTCAATTAATACCAAAAACTTTGTCTTGTCTATTCATTGCCAAGAGACTCTTCTAAGGGTGATAAAATGATCCTTGTGCTTCGTTAATATTCTCATAAAAAAACTCAGTAAAAAAACAAATCCGTGATCCTGAATTCAATTCAATTATTCAAGTGAGTAGGAAGATAACGAGTTGTTTATTTATGATTTTCATGAAGGCCCCAAAACTAATTTCTAGCACAATGGTTATGTCGAATTGTTTCATTTGTGTTTTTACACTCACAATTATGAGTTTCTTATAATAAAAGGACTCAAATATTTATCCAAAATATGGTGTTAATGGCAAAAGAAACCATTACAGGGGAACACATCCTAGAACCGATATTTCAATACTTTCACATGGGGAATCATTCATCTCTTCAAAATGGATTGGTTATTTCTGTTCTTTGTGACATATAATACTTAATGCAGAGAACAAGACCAATGATTATTTTCTCTTGTATTTCCCCATCATAAATCTTGATCACAAAAATGTAGTACACCATCCTTAGATGAAACCTCTAGGGATAAAATTGTTGTTATCTTGGATAGGCAGTCTAGGCCAAAAGCCATGATTTAAGTAATTGGTGCAATCAATGATATTTATAGGCATTTAAGGAAACATATTTAGGCCACAATGGAGGTTTTGGATTCACTGGAGGCTCGATGGACCATGTCTCTCCAAAATTCTTTAAGGCATGCTGGGACATTTTCCTTGATAAGGGAACATCTTACTCCTGGGTAACAATGTGTAGCATGAAAAAATTGAAATTATTTTTAATGATGATAAGGGAAACATAACCACTCCTTCAATGTTTTCTTTCACCCCATCAGAAAGAATATTTCAAGCTTCCACCAAAATTTAGGTGTCAACTAATACCCGAAACTATGCCTTGTCTTTTCATTGTCATGCCACTCATCTAAGCCTAATACAATGGTCCTTCTTCTTCATTACTATTCTCGTAAAAAACTCACTCAAAATAAAAATCTATGATCTTGAATTCAATTGAATTATTCAAGTGAGTAGGAAGACAATGGATTGTGTATTTATGATTTTCATGAAGGCCCCAAAACTCATTTCTCGCACAATATTTATGTCGACTTGCTTCATTTGTGTTTTGAGACTCACAATTATGAGTTTATTATAATAAAAAGGGCTCATATATTTATCCAAAATATGGTATGAATGGAAAAAGAAACCATTACAGGGCATGGTGGAGCGAGGTCCCTTGAATGCAATTTTGGATATAATTTTGTAATGTTTTGAGTAGTTTAAGTCATGCGATGCACGAGTTAAGGGACTTTGGGGTGGTTCAAAGTCACTCATGAATTTTAATGGGAAAAAAAGGTAGATATAAGGGTCAGAAACCACGGTTTGCAGACCCTAGTATAGCGCAGGCTAATTATATAAATAAGAGTATAGGATGAGTCGAAGCAGTAAGTTGAAGCAAGATTATGGTATGTTGTTCATGATAGATCTGCTCTGAGGATTTTTTGTGAATTTTTCTAGGTAAGGGATCCTACTAGCTATGTGCATAAAATCCCCAATTCCTACTATGTGCGGACCCCGCTGGCTGTGTGCGCGAGTATATGAAAGAGCCTGTAAGGGAAGTCTGAACTGATTGGTGAATATAAGGACATTTTTTTGGTATTAATGTTTCTATCATGTGTTATGACTAGCGTTGCATGTTATTTCCATGTTATTTTTGTGATAAGTAAATGATATTAATAGATTTATTGTGCACATGTATTAGATTCTTATAAGAACAATTAATGCATAGATATGGTGATGTTTAGTTATATTGATCTTGTTAATAGATTATATCATGAGTTACAGGTTATGTGAAAGTCATTCTGTTTGGTATATTGTTAAGCGTTTCTGGTTAGGTATTTCTTTGTGCATACCTGTTATAGATCTAAAAGCACCCACTTCATTAAAATGTCTCTCTCAGGGTGCAAAAACCTAGTTCTAGCAGCCTCCCATACTACCTCGGGTGAGACTTTGACTTGCGCAAGAAGTTCATTGTTGAAAAGGCCAGTAATACATGGGTTTGTTGGTTAACCTAAAATTTGAACATGGGTTAAGATCCCTCAAACCAAAATATCATTTTTTTTCCCGTACGAGAGAATTTTGATAGAGAGAGCAAGTGATGAGTCAGGGTTTATGGAAACTGGGAAAATCTAAAATTGACGAGTGGTTCGAAAATCAAATCCATGAGTTTTCGCTAAAAGAAAACATGAGTAAGAATTTGTCTACTCAAAAGTGGAAGAATAATTATATCTTGATAGAGGTGCACAAGATCTTCCTTGTGACCTTCGCGCATGAGTTGGAGGAGTGGTTTTCGATTTTGGCGAAGTTCCATACCCGTTGGAAGAACGATATGGTTACGCATTGGACCCCTGAATTGATCCAACAGTTGGAGAATACTGATAAAAAAATCTCCCAGATTTTAGATCACTGGGTTGATAGTATCTTGGGTGTATTTGTGGCAGAGTTTGCAGTACATTAGTTTTTTTCATACTTGGAAGTTGAAAGAAGCTTTTTCAAGAGTTTGAGAGGTAAATTGTTGTGGATATTTCCTTTTCTAATAAGGATGCTATTGAGTGAAAAATGGGTTATGTGTAGCCACACCGATTGAATGAACTACGAATAGATTGAAAGCACCACTTGCAGTGGGAATTATTATCGGATCAACCATAGAGGGGAAAGATCTGCATACACACCTCTGAGGGATCCACCAGATTTAGAAGAGACTGAGGCTACATGCACTGCGGGTAGCCTTGTTGCTACGCCATAATTGAATTTGCATAGGAATCACACATCTCCTAGCTCGTCGCCACCCCCGCCTGTAGACAATATGGTTGTGCACATGAAGCTATCCACCATTCAGGGTACGGGGGATGAGGACATGGATCAATTCATGTTCATCACAGATGTAGTGTGAACTACGCAAAATATTAATACCGATGTTGTAAAAAGAGCGCAGCTGGCCATGGCTTTTGAAGGTTGCGCGCTAGAATGGTTTATGGGATATATGAAACAAAACACTTCTCCTAATATCGATGATATCAATAAGGAACTGAAGAAACAGTTCAAAAATCCAAAGTCCTACATTCAGGTAGTGGCAGAGAAAAAAGAGTTCAAGAAAGGAGCAAAAGAATCTGTTTGGGAAGTCGATCAGAGACTGAAGCAAACTATCAATGATGGAGGATTTTTTTACGATGATGACCAACACAAGGACTGTTTCATCACCATGTTACTACCCCATCTATGCAGTCCTATGGGACAACAAAATATTGCTACTTAGGCTGAAACATTGGAGATTGCTATGAATTTTGAGGTTGCGCCTAGAGAATATATTCCCCTTGGAACATTGCAAATTAAAACTTAGTTGGAAGCTATGCACTTAGAGATACAAAGCCTATGAAGAGACAAGGGTAAAGAGGTTAGTGAAGATGCCTGGTGCATTCATTGCAAAGGAGGATGCCACACCAAATATTAATGCCCTATGTTTATAGGCTACCTACGAGCTGAAGGATCAAATCCACTATGCCCTATGGATGTTGTGGGGCCTAGCAACCCCACCCTGTGGTGCCTTGATTTCTGGGTAGCTGGTGAGCATGAGGCTGACCACTACCCATGGCTGGGGGGCTATATTCTATAATCAAAGCAAAAATGTTGCATATTCTGCTCCTCAGTTCATCCTGATGAGAACCACTTCCAAATGTATGAGCTGATGATAGACAATGCGAATATGTACATGGTGCAGGCTAAAACATATTCACTAGCATCTCCCTCTGGACATGGAGGATCCCTAGTAAGAGGAAGGGGAGGGGGGAGAGGAGAATGTCTAGGTCAAGGCAGAGGGCAACTAATCTGCTATAACTGTCAAGGTCCAAGACATTACGCACCCGATTTCCCTAACCTTGTGAGAAATTCCTACAGTTACTGTTGACAATTTGATTACATAATTCAGGAATGTCCCATTTTGATAGCCAAGATGCAGGAAAAGAAATAGAAAACTACCCAGAACATGAAAATGGTCAAATCTGAGCCATGAAATGACGGGCCTAGCATAAATGTAATAACACGTAGTGTTACAGATACGGGAGGACCTACAGAGCAAGCTGTTGTAGAGTCATGGATCAGAAAGGAATTTGACAATAAGGAAGGCCTAAATCTGAACAAAGAGAAGGAAATTTTTATAGAGGCTAGAAGGGATTTTGCTGTAGCAGAAGCATCAACAGCAAAATGTGTCATGGATCCAAAAGTCGATGAAGTATTCAAGTCATTCCTTCAATCTTGTATGAAGTTACTACACAAATAGAAGGTGCTAGAGAATATCCAAGCATTGATAGATAGTTACGCTAAAAATGAAGGCCCCCGAATGGAGATTAAGGATGTGAACTAGAATTATAAGAACAAGAAGTGGACTGGTCAGGAGATGCATATGCCTGTGCATATTGGAGAGTATGAAATGGATCAAGTCATATTGGATCTGGGATCTCATGCCAATGTCCTATCCAAACAAACATGGAAGAGGATAGAAAAACCAAATTGGAGTGGTCCACTGTTCAATTACATATGGCTAACCAAAAAAAGATCATTCCACTGGGAAGGCTACCTAAGGTTGTGGTAGAAATTGTGTGAGTTAAAGTATATGCAGATTTCAAAGTAATCCAGATTGTGGATGATGCGGACCCTTACCCTACACTATTAGGATTGGTTTGGGTTATTGAAGTGGGAGGTATCATCAACCTGAAAAGGAGGAGAATGGTATTTTAGAACGATGGTATGTGGGTAATAGTTCCTCTGGTTCCAACAGAAGTCGAACGATATACAAAACTGAAGCTCTATGAGGAGGATGCTGACCATATTTACAAACCGACTGTGTGGGATGATGGTTTGGTCAACCGTAAAGCTGATGGCATGTTAACTTGGGAAAAATATATCTCTTGTTTCTCAGTCTCGGATGGCGATATGGAAAATTGGCATAACTGGTTGCATGAAGTATCTTCGCTGCACTGCCTCAAGATCACAAAGAGCTTCTAGTGCATGTCATCATAGGTAAGATAATTTCCTTACTTTGATGTTCTAGTAGTGTTAAGGAATTTATTAAAGCATTGGAAAAAGATATCCCTCGGGAACGGAGATTCTGGGCACTTGACTTGGCCATGCTCGCTACCCCTGCGCGATGGTGGCAAACACACAAGGGGGATTTCTAGGACTGGGGGGAATGTCGAAAAATGGTGATCCTGCACTTTGAACCTCCTATCAACCCACCCATGTAGCTCTTTTTTGGCCATGGGGACCCACGCAAGAACATAGCTATGTGGATGGAGGTGTGGAATGAAAGGACTTGGAATGAGTGGTTCCATATGTTTATTCATTCATTATGGCCGATCCCCACCACCTGGTATTTAGGTGCGGAGATTCACCAATGCACTCAACATTGGGATACAATGAAAAAATATTTCATGGCCACGTTGGGCTTAGTTGGAGCGACGGAGAAACTGCACGAAGATCTGTAAGATATAGATGCCCTTGTCTTTGATTAGTATTTTCCTAAGAAGGAATGTGTTGTGCTAACTTGGGATGGACAGATGCATGATATTGTCAAATATTTAGATTTGACAATAGATGATAGTGATGAAGATCTGAGGAACATTGCAATCCCATAATTTTAAGGAGAGTGCACAGTTTCAAGACCTTCATTATAAATGGTGGATGTTACCAAACCATTGAAGTTGAAGGAAGTCAACATTGTGACGGAGGAGCAGCCCAAGTTGGCCAAAATTGGGGATTACTGGGATGATGATACCATTGGAAATATTGTGGAGTTGCTAACTGAATACCAGGATCTATTTCCTATGAAGTTTTATGAGCTTAAGGGAATTATAGGAGATATGGGTGTTATGAGGATCATCTTGAAGCCGAATGCACGGCTTGTCAAGTAGTGACCTTATCAACTAAACCTCAAATATAATAAAAAATTCAAGGAGGTGTTAGATAAGATGGTGGCCACAGGTATCATTGAGCCTGTAGAATAACCTAATTGGGTAATCCCAATGGTAGTCCAAGAAAAGAAAACCAAAGGAGATATAAGGATCTACATAGACCTACGCAAACTAAATGATGCCCGCATATATGATCCCTTCCCTATGCCATTCTGTGATGGAATATTTGATAACATGGGAGTTCAAGAAGCATACTCATTTAGTCATGGATTTTCGGGGTACCATCATATCAGAATTGTACCTGAAGACCGCAACAAGACAAACTTTGCAATAGAATGGGGCTCCTTCCAGTACACCATCATGCCATTCGTATTGAAGAATTCCCTTGACATTTTCTCACACGTATTTGTTGCAGTATTCAAATAATTCATCCATAATTTCTAAAGGTACATTTTGATGACTGTGTTATCACAAAAATCAGACCTGATAGGCTACTGATCAGACAATTTCAGTGTAACTATTTCAAACCAATATTTTGACTAAGGCTTAGCCTCCTAAGCATGAGAGGGCTCTCTCAAGGGTTAATGATATGGAATAAAGATATAGATAGATGGCTAACTCTATGAATTAATTATTGATTTTGTATATTTTCAGGTTGAAAACATGAAGGCTAATACTACCATTGGGCTTATGGAGTCAACAAATTAGTAGGTTCAGTGGCAAGGTTTCTTGACATGGAAGCTGAGGAAAATAGGGTCTTAAACAAAGGAAATTCACTCAAGAACATAGGTCAACACAATAATTTCATTACTAAATTAATTCATAGCATAGATTTATGAATTCTGAGTAATAGTAATGAAATCTAATGCTAGTGGTTCAAAGGAAATTCACTCATAAAATACAGAAAAACACAGTCACCTCATTACTAAAGGAAGTCAGAGCATAGGGTTATGAATTCTAAGTAATAGAAATGATATCTATTTCAAGTAGTTCAACATAATAGGTATATCAATAAAGCATTAAAACCCCATGAGAATCTCAGGTTTTCAAGAAGAAAACCTCTCTGCATTACTGATCACAGTCAATTACATAAAGTAGCAGATTTTTCCAAAAAGTCTCCAACACATGTATAATTTGACCTCTTGATCATTTATAGATGATTTAAAATATAGGATAAGCTTATCCTCCACTAGACACCTCGAATTCCTACCTATGACACCTATCCTAACCATATGACATGGTATTTATTACATAAGACAGTTGCAAACCTAAAATAGAGTCCTATTAAAAATAGGACTAAAATATGCTCCTAAAAACATTATCTAATAGTTATTACATATATTTCCATCTACAATCCCATGAAGTCAAATTTTGATGATGCTTCCACCTTTGAGGTAATCATATTGATGATGCCAAAAACTATCCTAAAAATCAGGAGAGAGGTTTCCTGCTTTTTAGCCCTTAACTTCGATTTTCATCTTCGAACACTTGTTAACATTGATAGCTTAGTTTCATATGTGTCACATGTGTTAATAATTTCCTTGAAACCTTTAATCTTCCACCTCTGCAAATAAAAATCTCCAAAATAGTGTAAAAGGGTATGAATATGTTTACGTTACGAAAGTATTTTTGAAGCGTAGTTTGTAGGCAATTGAAAAACTTTCCTTTAACCCCTTTTTTCTCCTTTTTTACAATTGGAGCCTTTAATTGTAGTCTTCATTCTTCCACCAGCAACATTTAAACTCAAGACCCATCAACCCTATCTCCAAAATTCATATGTAAAGGTGCAAAAAATCATCTTCAGCAGTTTCATAGCGCGCTACGAAACTGTTGTGTAAGCTTATTTCAAAACCGACTTTCAGAAATTTTTGATTTGAGGATATTTACACTTCACAAGGACTGATATTTTTATCAAAACATATAAATTATTCTCAAAAACATGATCTTCATCAACATTTGTCTTCAACTTAATGAAAAATTGACTTATAAATTTGACCACTTTTCTGCACTATTTTTATCTAAAACATAGGTGTTGAGATAGAGCTTGTATCTCCTCATCCATAATGTATTTTTAGAAACTGAAGGAGGATTTTTTAGGCCATTCTATCTTGAAGAAAAACCTCTATTTTTTTTGAAATACCTCTCCCACTGTCAAGAAAATGTCTTTGAGAAACAAGTGTAAAACAGGAAAACTCTGATTTCTGAACACATGGCTTCAACGAAGGCCTTGTATCTCCCAACTGGTAACTCTTGTGAGAAAAGTGAGAGAGGTTATTGTATCTAGAGCTTTTATTAAGAGAAACCTCTTTCGTAATTCCAAAAAAAAATTTCATGTGACCAGAAACTTATCTTGAAGTTGACTGCTAAAACCAGAAAACAAGTTTTTTCTCTTCATGACCTTCAGCAGTTTCGTAGAGCAAGTTGAGTCATCAATTTCTACCACCTAATAATGAATTTAAGAAACTGATAGAATGTTTTGTAGTTAGGTATGTTAGGAAGAAAAACCTCTTTCAGTTTTCAAAATGATGTTTTCAGTTGCTCAGGAACCCCCTTGGAAGTTGGCTACTAAAACCAGAAACAGAGTTTTTCATCATGACTGAAAAAGTTGCTACAGTAGTTTCATAGCGCACTACGAAAGTAGCAGCGCTTTCATAGCACATTTCCTCAATTTTTAACTAGAGGTGCTACGAAAGTGTGGATTCTTGGCTAATTTCATAATTTCAACCCGAAACCTAATGGAATGATTTATAAATGAATGATGGGACACTTTAACCATGGAGTGAGACTTAAAGACCTTATTTGGAAATGGAAACTAACTTTTTAAGACCTTTAAAACTATGACCTACCATTTATCAAGACTAAAATTATCTTTACACCGACTTGAAACCATGAACAAAAGCAGAGTTGACACAATGATGTTTTGAAAATTTAGGGTGTGATAACAGACTGGAAAGTATTCAAATTGGGGAAGAATATGTGTCGAACCTGTGCATGATGTTGGATACCTACAGGAAACACCAGATTTCATTGAACTTGAAGAAGTGTATATTCTGTGTAACTTTTGGAATTTTATTGGGGAACATTGTATGTCTGTAGGGATTGATGGTTGACCCAGCCAAGATTTCGGCTATCATCAATTTTACAGCCCCCACCAATGAGAAACAGTTGTGCTCCATCCTAGGACATACGCATTACTACAGAAAGTTTATTTAGGGGTATGCCTTTATCTCTACACTAATGGAAAAGCTTCTAAAGAAGGATGTGTCATTTTTCTAGGATGAATATTGTCAAAAAAAAATTGAGCTGGAGAAGGAAAACATGGTCACTGCACCTATTCTAATACTTCCAGATTGGACTAAGATCTTTCATGTGCATGTGGATGCATTGGGAATAGCTTCTGGGGAAATCTTAGCACAACCGAGAGAAGGAGACATTGATCACCTGATTACTTTTGCTAGAAGGAAACTCTCTAGTGTAGGGCACAACTATTATACTACAGAATGAGAAGGATTGGAAATGTTGTATGCACCACAAAAATATAGGCACTATCTATTGGGAGGACACTTTAAAATGTTCACTAACCATTTAGCTTTAAAACAACTGGTGAATAAGTCTGTGTTGGGGGGGAATATTTGTAGATGGTTACTATTGTTTAAGGAGTATGACTTTGAGATTATTTTGAAGCCTGGGAGACTAAATGCATGACCTGATCACCTGTCTTGAATTGAGAATGGAGAAGAGCCAACTAGTCTAGAAGAAGGACTACCCAAGGCACAAATTTTTGCTATTATGGTAGTTGATGAGCACTTCGTGGACATTATTCACTTCTTGAAAATAGGAACAACACCTATAGAATATTCAGTACAACAAAAGAAAGAGATGGTGGTCCATGCAACTAATCTCACTATGATTGCAGGTCAACTATATAAGTTGGGCATAGATGAGGTATTGTGAAGGTATGTATTAGAACATGAGAGATAAGATATCCTGGCTGAGGGTCATCGAGGAGTGGCAGGAGGCCACTACACAGAAGGTGTTGTGTGCTGGGTTATGGTGGCCCACATTGCATAATGATGCACATGCATACTGTCGAGCTTGTGATGCATGTCAAAGAACTAGGAAGCCCTCGCATGTAGTTGAAATTCCCTTGCAACTGCAGACGGCCTTGCAGGCATTCGATAAATGGGATATAGACTTTGTGGGACCGATCAATCCCCTGGGAAAGAGTACCAACACACATTATATCATTACTGCCACTGATTATGTGACCAAATGGGTGGAGGCAAAGGTTGGTAATGATTGTACCGAAGATACGGCTGCACATTTCATATTTGAGCGTATTTTGACTAGTTTTGGATGCCCGAAGATCTTAATGAGCGACAAAGGTACACATTTCTTTAATGAAACTATTGAAGCTTTAACAAGATAATTTCAGATCCATCATGTGAAAAGCACCCCGTATCATCCACAAGCTATTGGAGTAGTAGAGGCTTTCAACAAAATCTTGGATAATGCACTTACTAAGGTCTGTAATGCCAATCAGAATGACTAGGATGTGTGCATCCCTTTAGTTCTATGGGCCTATAGCACTACAGGAAATAAGGTGACTGGGAAGAATCCTTTCAGGATTGTCTATGGACAAGAGGCCATCATGCCCATAGAATATATTGTCCCCAACCTATGCATTGTGACTTTCACAAATATGGTGGAACCCAAAATCATGGAGGAACACCTGGCACAACTGGTTTCCTTTGAAGAAGATTTATTTATTACTAATTTTCATCAACAAGTATAGAAGGCACATGAAAAAGATTGGCATGACGAGCACATCCGACAGAAGGCGTTTAAGGAAGAAGAGTTGGTTTTTCTTTATGATAGCCAATTTGCGTGCCACCCAAGAAAGTTTTGTAAGGACTGGTTGGGACCGTATATATTAAAATAAATCATTCATTGTAGTGAGATGCACTTGGCCTCACCTCATGGAAACTACCTTCCTAGGTACGTTAATGGAAGTCATCTGAAGCCTTATAGGGATAATTTGACGCCTACCAAATGACTCTATGGCCAGAGCATCAACATTGGAGGATCTACACGCACTCATACAGGTGGGACAAAAGTGTAGCAGTAGTGCACATGTGAAGAAGTACGTGAAGGTAAGACTGAGGTGCAGGGGCAATGTGCAGCTAGGAAAACTAGCCGTTGGAATAGCAAAACTGGGTGATTTTATTGTTGCATTGAGTGGGTGTTTGGCATTTAATGTAGTGATCTTGGAGGATTTTTTACTGTTTCCTCAGTGTTAAGTCTCATTTAATGGTAATATGACCATTTTTTACCCATGGAGGCCTATAAAAGGAAGGGCATAGGTCATAATTTGTTTCTTTTCTCTCTAACGATTTCATACTTTTTGCTTTGTTGCAATCCCCATGTTTCCTTTTTCCACACGATATATATGTATGGGCGCGTTATCCCTTCCAACAGTATAATAAATTGTGAGTTTTTGTTTCGGGAAAGGATGACAGCCACTAACCCCAGAGAGTTGCCGCCAGTTATGAATTCTATTAATTCAAGGTCCGAACATGTCTTTGAAGTCGACCCTGAAGTTGAAGAGGTCATGTCCACACTAATGAAGGGAAAAGGAACCGGAAAATGGAAATGAAAAGAAGGAAAAGAAAAATGAAAAGGAAAAGCCACGAAGTGGGCTTCAACTAAGCTGTGCACCTCCCCAAGGATTGTGCTCTCCCCCCGGCAGGTGCCTCAGGTGCGCTCACCTGTGCACAACCCCTCAAAGCGCCCCATGATGGCCCAAGAGGAGGCCCTGCTGGTATTCCCACTCTCATGGCTACCAAATTACATTAAGCCATGCAATCCTATGGTATGCACCCCTAAGAACATAGATGTGGTCTGTGAATATCTCCTAATTCCATTAGACCTGCAAGAGGTCCCTCTAATTGGAGAGATGTTTGGGAACATACCTATCATCACATTTGATGATCATGATCTGGCTAATGAGGAAACCTTTTGGGATCTGGCCCTAGACCTCTATTTGGATCGAGTACTATATGATGACGTGCCAAAGGTGGATTCGATGCCTTGTGGGCACGGACTGTAGGCCTCGGGGATGTTAAACCTGCTGAGAATTCCCTATTTCGGGAGGTACACTATCACTAGTATGTGTGTACGACAACTACTCACCTTGATCCATGATGGATGTCTGTGGATTCAAAGCTGCATTCCTATTGACACTTCCCTGATCCACAGGATCTTCGTCCTGCCCATGAAGGGACCCCATCCCATGAAAGGGTTTGGAAAGAAGAATGAGAACAAGGTGGTCGATGATGTCTAGGATAAATACAAGGTGGAGCGGGATGAAATAGAGTTCTTGGTTGATAGCATCACTGACCCCGTGGTATGCATGGGCACTCTATTGCTCGGATGTAAGCTCATTCAGAAGTGTCGGCCATCAGCTATCCCTGCTTATGTAATCTAGTTGGCAAGGAAATGTGATAAGGGGATGATCTATAACTGGTCTCAACAACTGTGTGAGGAGTTTCTCGATAGTGTGCGTGAGGCATAGGACTAGGGCAAGCCATTCTACTACTCATGGTTGTTAGTGTTGTTTTCCCTAGTCACATGGGAGATGCCCAAGGATGCGGTGCTCCATAAACTCGAGGTAGGCGTATGCGAGGGGGCACGCTATGCGAATCGATGGGACTTCAAGGACCCAAAACGCATCAAGGAGAATGAGTTATTTTGGGTGTTCTTCGAAGGTGCGCTAACAGCAACAACACACTCCAAGTTGCGATTATCACTTGCACTGTATGATAAATAGAAGTGCATCGCCTACATCCATGTTAGTATGCACAATGTGCAAATCCGAATGTGCAAAGATCCGACATGGTACAATTTATCATACATGGTCACAAAGGTGGAAGTGGACTAGGTCATCGCAACATTTCCACCTGCATGGGATATTGGACTCAAATCCACCGTTTCAGTCATAGTAGGCATATCTAGCAAAGAAATAGCCCCAAAAGATACTGATCCATCACGTACAACAAAGGAAACTGAGTTGCGCTCGAACGAGAAAGTGACCACCAAAGAGACCACAAAATACACTACCAAGGGGAGCGAGCAAGAGCTAGAGCAAGACATCGAGATTGGAGGAGTTGGTTGGGAGGGTTCAGATCCCCCTTGAGTTACAAAGCACACTAGCGAGTCTGCCAAAGGTCAGCGCGAGAAGTGAAATCGAGACAAGTCCGGTGGAGATGCGAAGGTCACTTTAATAGACGAATACCTGGAAAAGATAACAGACGTAGTCACCACTGCGTCAGAGGAAAAATGGACAACCTTGGAAGAGGAACACAAGGCCACGGTGGAGGCATTTTAGTTCAGATTACAGGTGTTATAGCTTAAGGTAGACTCATTGCAATCAAGCGTGAACAAGGCGACATCGATTCTAGTGAGCCAGCCAACAACAACCATGATAGTTGCAATAGAAAGCAGTATTTCCCCCTTGTCGGGCACATCGATGACCATAGAGCATTCAACCTTGTGCGCACAGGTCCAAGCATCCAGAGAGGTTGGCCAAGTGATCTTGCAAGGATAACAAGTGGCAAACTACACACTCTCCACTTGCTCATCTCTCCTAAGTTGCAAAGCAGAGAGGCACACATGCAGCAACAACTGAGCGAGGAAAAGAAGGCCATTGCAATCAACCCAATAGAATCTACCCAAGCATAGGTATTATAGAAAGTGGCGGTCACACAACAAGCTAAGCTATAGCACCTAATAGACCGATTGTGTAGAGAGGCACATGAAATCATTCCTCCCTCTGCTGCGCCCCAGGAAAAATTGAGAGATTCGTTGCTACTTTGAAGGCTTCCAGATATGAGGTCATGATAGTTAAAGTTGACTTTGAGCAACATATTTCTACGCTATAGGAAAAGTTGTAGCCTGAGACTCCTTAAGAGGTATGAGCTTAGTGAGCTACACTAGTGAAATAAGCTACCGGAATTATTTTGGCCAACATTGCTAAAGGTTCTGAACTACTAGACACCGCTATGGAGCTATTGTCATCAGTGCAAGGAGACCCGTTTCTCTGATAATTTAATCAAGAAATGCGCCACAAGGAGCAGGAATTTGATTAGTTAGAGGTAACCATGGCCACCCTTGTTGTAGCCCAGTGACTGGCGCACCTTCACACCA
Source organism: Pinus albicaulis (assembly GCA_034641835.2). Classification (NCBI taxonomy): domain Eukaryota; kingdom Viridiplantae; phylum Streptophyta; class Pinopsida; order Pinales; family Pinaceae; genus Pinus; species Pinus albicaulis. The sequence continues at coordinate 83,191 of JAXQQM020061586.1, read as the reverse complement.
GGCATGCTCTCATAGATGAAATTGAAGGGTTCTACCATAAAAATCAAGCTCTCAATGACCATCTGAAGCCCTGGGCAGATGACGCAATGAAGCTCTCATAGGACCTGGATGACGCAGTTAAAACATTGAATCAGACATTGGATAGTGTCACCTTGGCTACTCAGGGGCTGACTTAAAAAAAAATGGCCGAGATCATGCAGAATGTAGTCACACAGAGTGAGGGCATCCTATCACTATTTTTCATTGCCCTGGATTAGCTCCAGAGCAAGATGAAGATTGCACTACCGCTATGACTCGAGATGAGTCACAAGATTGTGTTGGGGCCTGTTGGAGTGATGTCCCCTCATTACAATTTTGGATATAATTTTTTAATATTTTGAGTAGTTTAAGTTGTGCGTAGAAAATTTTAAGGGACTTTGGGGAAGTTCAAAGTCCCTCGTGCATTTTAGTGGGGAAAAAGGGGAGATCTAGGGGTCACAAACCATGGTTTGTGGACCCTAGCATAATACAGGATAAATATATAAATAAGAGTCTATGATGAGTTGAAGAAGTAAGTTGAAATAAGATTATGGTACGTTTTTCATGATAGATCTGCTCTGAGTATTTTGTGTGAATTTTTTTGGGTAAGGGCTCCTGTTGGTTGTGTGCGCGGAGACCCTAAGTCCTATAGTGTGTGCGGGTATGTGAAAGAATCTGTAAGAGGAATTTGAATTGATTGGTGAATATAAGGATGTTTTTCTAGTATTAATGTCTCTGTGATGTGTTATGAGTAGCATTACATGTTATTTCTGTGATAAGTAAATGATGCTAATAGATCAATTGTGCACATGTATTAGATTCTTATAAGAACAATGAATGCATAGATCTGGTGATGTTTAGTTATATTGCTCCTGTTAATTGATTATCTCATGAGTTACAGGTTGCACGCAAGTCATTTTGTTAGGTATATTATGAAGGGTTTCTGGTTAGGGATTTCTCTGTGCAAACCTGTTCTAGGTCTAAAATCACCCACTTCATTAAAATCTCTCTCTCAGGGTGCAGAAACCTGGTTCCGACACCCTCCCATACTAATTTAAGTGAGCCCTTGACTTGCGCAAGAAGGTAAACACCAAAAGGTCCAGTAGTACAGGGGTTTTTTGGCTAACCTCAAATTTGAACCTAGGTCAAGAACCCTCTAACCAATAGGGCAACACCTCCTAGAACCAATATTTCAATACTTTCACATGGGGAATCATTGGTCTCTTCACAATGGATTGGTTACTTGTGTTATTTGTGACATGTAATACCTAATGCAGAGCAAAGGCCCAATGATTATTGTCTCTTGTCCATCCTCATCATAAATCTTGATCACAAAAATTTATTACACCAACTTCATATGAAAACTAATAGAGCTAAAATTGTTCTTATCTTCACCAGGCAGTCTAGAGAGAAAAAAATGGTTTCAAAAATTTCTAAAATAAATGATATATCTAGGCATTTATGGAAAAGTATTTAGGCTACAATGGAGGTTGTGTGTCCACTGGAGGCTCGATGGAACATGTATCTCTAAAAGTCCTTAATTCATGCTAGGAAATTGGTCTTGATAGTGGAACATCTTACTCATTGGTAACAATGTGGTAGCATGAAAAATTTGAAATTATTTTTAATGACGAGAAGGGAAACATAACCACTTCTTCAATTTTTTCTTTCACCTCATTAGAAATATTAGTTGGAGATTCCACCAAAATTTAGGTGTCGATTGATACCCAAAACTCGGTCTTGACTCTTCATTGCGAGGAGACTCATCTAGGGGTGGTACAATGATACTTGTGCTTCATTACTATTCTCATAAACAACTCAGTCGGAAGAAAAATCTATGATCCTGAATTAATTTCAATTATTCAAGGGAGTAGGAAGAAAATGGGTTGTGTAATTATGATTGTCATGAATGCCCCAAAACTCATTTCTAGCATAATGGTTATGTCAAATTGTCTTATTTGTGTTTTGACACTCACAATTATGAGTTTCTTGTGATAAGGGGGGCTCAAATATTTATCCAAAATATGGTGTGAATGGAAAAAGAAACCATTACATGGAAACACATCCTAGAAACAATATTTCAATACTTCCACATGGGGAACGATTCGTATCTTCAAAATGGATTGATTATTTTTGTTCTTTGTGACATGCAATACTTAATGTAGAGCACATGCACAATGATGATTGTCTCTTTTTTATCCTCATCATAATTATTGATCAGAATAATGTAGTACACCTACATTAGATGAAAACTAATAGACACTACAACAAAAAAGGACATTAGTGAGGGTCATTCTTGTGATGGACCTTTAAGGTTCATCACCAATGTCACATATGGTGACAGTCCTTAAAAAAGCGTCATTGTAATTGTATATAGTGATGGTACTTTAAGGTTCATCACCAAAGCCATTTTCAATGAGACTTTTGGTGAGGGTCGTTAAAGGCCCATCACCAATTCTCTCTTTGGTGACACTTTTAGTGACGAACTTTTAATGACCCTCACGAATGCTCTTTTTGTTACTTTTGGTGACGGTCAAAAAATGTTCGTCATCATTGACCATTCCAATGAGTTTTTGATTATGCTACATGCCTGTTAATATATTTTTTGTCAAAAGGTAATGATTTAAGACCATTATTGTGGAGCTCTTTTTATAGAATGTCCAACTCCATAGTGGTTAGAGCCAGTCAATTTGTTAAGAAGTTATTAGTGTGTATAATTTCCCTCAAGTAATCACTAGTCGCGTAGAGTTCTTCAATGATTCAGCACATGATTCATATCTATTAAGTTTATTATCTAGAAAATTCCCTTTAGATAAAGTTCCACTACTGTGTGTAGGAAATATGTTATTTAATACTTAATCAAACTCTGTCAATTATATTAATGAGAAATACCTAACACTCCTTAATAATATAGGCACACATTAAATTAATTCTTTGGCACACAATAACATTGATTATCACCTCACATGTCTTTTAACATCTTTGTACCTAGAACATATTTTCATGACACTAATTCCCAAGAACATGGTGGCATCCACTAGCACAACATAGAACTCTCCTAGCATGTGTTGGCATGCATGTAGTCCCTAGCATGCCCTGTAACACCTTGGTAGCATGAATTGACATACATTATCACTTGGCACACAATGCCACTTGGCATGTATTGGGGCCTATTATTAGTGTGTCTAGCATGCCCCTTTTGAAAAATATAAAGTCGACCCGACTTATTAACCCTCTTATTTGTTCATTTCCTTATCATTTAGCTTGGTTCTTCCTTTTGTTTCCTTGAAACTTCTTGACACATATTGACATACCCTGGAACCCTGCACATCCTTAGGACCTGACATGTATTGGCATATCTTGGAATTATTTGGAACATATAATTAGCACACCTTAGAACTCTCTATTACACTTTGGCATTTCTTGACATGCCTTGATATTCCCTAGCATGCCTTACCAATGCTTAGCATACCTTGTCACTCCCTCCTTGGCATGACAACTAGCACTCATTAACCCTAGTCCCTCACATACATTCCTCATATTCATTAACTTCCATGAATTTTTACCTAGTGCTCCCTCAATGTTTGTCCTAGTACTCCTTAAGGCTCCTCAATATGCATTAGCGCTCTCTAGCACACCTTAGCACTCTTCAACATGCCCTTCCACTTCATAGGAAGCATAACACTCCCTGGCACATGTTGGTGCTTGGAAAGCCTTATAATGTATGGAATACGTTGAGATGAATTGGTATGATTTGGCATGGTTTAATATTAAATTTATTTGAGATCCATTTTTTGAAACTTGATGAGAAGCAACAAAGGAATACTTGGCACTTATAATGCACTAAGACTTTTCACTTGGCACCTATTGGCACCTAGTGTTGGTGTGCCTAGAATTCCCCTCTTCGAAAAGGTAAATTGATGACCTATTAACCCTTTTAAGTGTTCATTTCCTTATAGTTTAACTTGTTTCTCCCTTTTGTTTCCTTGACAGTCCCTGGCATGCATTCACACACCCTTGCACATCTTCGCATGCCTTATCACTTCACACATCTTAACATGTTTGAGATGCCTTTGCACTATTTGGCACATCTTAGAATTCCCTAGCATGCCTTGGCACTCATGTCCTCATAGATAGAATTTACATTTTTTCACGACTTGGGAACCCAATCAAATCCTTGGATACTGCAATTCATGTGGCAACATTGGCCTACTTCAACCACAACAACTTGGCTGATTGTACCTACTACAAGTAGAATGTGCCTTTTTCACCTAATAACTACCTATAACTTATCTTATGCCACTCATGTACAATCTCAACTTGTCCCACTTAACTAGTTACTAAGACAAGGATCACATGATCTAGCCATGGCCATAAAACAACTAAGCAACATAATTTTACACAGGAAATATTTAACATGTATGCTCAGTTCATATAAACAGTAGAAAATTAACTGGGAGTTTGAAATAACCACAAGATTTCCAAGGCACACAAGATATCATCTGACAGAAGCCGAGTTCCCCAAAACTTATACACAAGAATGTACAATATGAAATTATCTAGAATAGCTTAAAACATGAGTGTTACACAGCATTTTGTCACCGTCCCTGCAATCCCTTGCCCGGCATATTGGAGGGTATTTCCCGTGACCTCTGAGCAATGTCATAATCTGAAAACACCTTCTTTACATCCTTCTTCATAAGGATATTATTTCTCCTGTTGAAAATTTCCTCAAAAATCCCACAAAAATCTATGTTTTTCCCTTGGCACAGGTAGCTAGTTCACCCCTTGCACCAATGTGGAGGATTTACACTATATCCTGCACCACCTGGCACTCTGTCTCAGTGTTGTGCCTGTGCCAGCTATTTTAGGAATTTTTTTTAACAAAAAAAGGTGAAATTTTCCTTTTAACCACCTCAGGGATGAGTCACAGGAAGTGGTTAAGTTGATGAGCCACAGATCTCCCTCTTTAGTTAGTGGTTTCCTCCTCCCATGGAACACTCCTTGAATATAGGTCTCCCTTAAATCATTATAGGGATCCTAACCTCTCCCTTTCCCTCTATATAAACAGGCCTTCTCCCTTTATGAAAGCTAGTTGAACATGTAGCCAAGAGGCTGAACTTGGAGAAGAGATACTATAGCTGAGTAATTTCTATTGAGAAGGTAGAACCAAGGATAATTTCGTAGAGAGAACCCCGTCCGAATTCCCAACGAGAATTTGTGAGACGCGTTCCACTGGAATCCTATTGGAGGAGACTGCAACGTCGAAGCTTGGTTGTACTCTTCCTTTCTTTCATTAATATACTCGACTATAGTGTTGGTTCCATAATTGTGTTGTGTTGATTATCTGATGCAATATATTTAGTCTTCTTCGACTGACTGATATTTACGAATGTGAAATAGTATGTTGTATATAGTCGTTGTTTCTTGTGTGTGTGTAGGTATCCGAGCGTGAAAGTGAGTGGATCGTGACCTGTCAAACCAGGACCGAGAGGCAACCACTCTTTCCGATGACAAAAAAAGTGTAGGACCTCTGGTAAGTCATCTATCGAATCTCCATCCATTCGTTAACTAGGAATTGATATTATAGCTTGTCTCGTTTGTGGCTAGACCCACTCTAGGGCTAGTGGGATCGCCTCTATCTACAGAGGGGATTTACCTCACCAACAAATTTGCGACTACGCTGGGGATCAGTACAAGTTTTTCTTTCATCCATTAAGTCTTCTTCTTGGTATTTTCTTACTTGGCTTGCCTTTTATAGTTATTGTTGCTGAGTTTAAGATCCCTGTTTAGCCCCAGAGCATCAAATCTGACCTCTGTTTTTCCAAATTTTCCTCTTACCAGGGTTGACTAGATTGGCGCATTTTCTAGTCTAACAGTCACGACCACTGGCGCTTGTTTCTAGTTCAGCACCTGTGCCATCCACTATTTGGCACTGATTACAGCCAAACAATCACGCCAATTCTTTTGGATATTAGGGTTTGCCTTGTTTTAGATTTTTTTGGTCAGTACTTGTGTTTCTAGGTGATTTATTGACATGTTTTGAGTGCTTTGGGATTTTTTGTGATTGTTAATAGCCTCCTTCCTTCAGTTTTTTGTCCGTTTCCTGTCAGCATCGTAGCCTTTAGGGTTTTCTAGTGTTTTGGTATGTTGAGCCTCCTGTAGGAGTATTGTTGGCAATATGATGTAATGTGTTGTCATTGATGGAAACCTACTTGATGAAGTTGTCCTTGATGGAAACCTACTTGATGAGTTGCCTATGATAAGCAACCTATTTGTTAAATATGTAAGAATGATGTATCTATAGATCAGTTCAGATGTGTCAGAGAAAATAATTCCGGCAAGTGCCAGAGAAATGATAAATATAATATGTCACAGTGTATACGCTACTTTTGTGAAGGCAACCCGTGTATGGATTCAAGATATATGCTACTTTTGTGAAGGGAAACCGCATATACATTCAGGGTTAGCATATACACAGTTTTTATGAAAATAATTTGCGTATACATGCGGAAACGGATTCTCCAAGTCACATATGCCTTTTGTGCTCTAAAATTATGATACCAAGGGGCATTACCATGGTATTAGCCCATAGTATCGAGCATTGCATTGTCTATTTTATTCCGTCCAAGAATACCATCGGAAGTTGTGTGGTTTTGACTCATGGTATTGGTAAAATCTAAATCTATATAAGGAAAAGAAGATCATAGTGCAAGGTGTACATGTGGAAGGGTTGTTGATGAATAAATTTCTCTAAGGAATATCTGCATGATTGGACTCTGTTCTTAATTGATAGATATGAATCTATGATGCACCCATGGATATAATGATGGTTCAAGATATCTAGATCTGATTATGATGAATCTCTAGAATGACCTACTGAAGGAATGATGAAGAACTAGTGCAAGTCTGCTAAAGAAAATGAATAAATCTAGTTAATTTTTATAGATCTTATCTGTTCAACAAAAAATATTTTTTTTACATATATATACGCTAGTTGGTTTCAAAAAAAGTGTGTATATATGCGGGTTCGATTCATGGATAGCATGTATGGCAGTTAGGGTTTTCTGAAGAATAAAATACACAGAAGTATACGTGGTTTGATGTGTAGGAAAGCATGTATGTACGCATCTTGAGTGAAGAAAAGTAGTGCATGCTATTTGAATCAATGACTGTTCAGGGTTAAGTTTGTATCTACATATCTATTATGAATTATGGGTTATTTCTAAAGTTCTGGTCATAGTGTTTTCACTGTTCTAATTGAAATGTTGGGCTAAGTTTATGATTTCTGATAAAGGGTTGAAGCTGTTTGATCCAGTATGAAAATTCATGAAACATGGTTTGCAGTGGGTTTGAGGGTTGAAGCCTTCAGTATGGAACTAGAAGCTTCCTGCCAGTAGAAGCTAGTGTTATGTTCAGGGGGTTGAAACTCTCTTTTAGTAGCAGCTGGTAAATGAGTGAAGGTTGCAGCATTCTGCAGGTACAAGCCTACGTACTGATATGATTCTACATCAGTAAATTTTTGTAAATAGTTTTCCATATAATAAATATTGAAGACAGAGATGAAATCAACGGTGGTTTATTCCCAAATTGGGTTTTCGCCTTAAATATTGGTGTTAATGTGCGTTCCACTTGTGTGATGTTTTATACTACTGTTACTGTACATATTTACTGATTATCTAACCCAATGCATAACTGATGAATTTGATTTAAAAGATTGTTTCTGAGGAGCTTTCTAAACTGGAAATTTATATCAGTATATGCTAGTTTCTTTCAACATATCCACGTGTATACGTGAGTTCGGTTCATAAAAGCCATGAATGGAATTCTGCAAAAGAAAATTTAACTTATTAATTTGAGGTCTAAATACTGATTCACCACCCCCTCTATATTTTTTTCCCAACAATTGGTATCGGACAAGGTCCTTCTGAAGAAGCTTAACCGCTAGAAGGAAGATCAACCAATATGAGCAATCAAGATGGGACAGCATCTATCAGGCCTCCACTTTTCAACGAAAACAATTTAATATTCTAGAAAAAATAGACAAGATCCTATCTTCAGTCTCTTGGAGCAAATGTATGGGCTATTGTTGAAGGAGGTTATCAATATCCAGCCTCAGTTCCAACAGATGCAACAGCAAGAAAGAACTATGAAACAAATGCAAAGGTGGTCAATGCACTATTAGGGAGTCTGACTGAATTAGAATTTGTCAAGGTCATGCAGTTGAATACAACAAAGGAAATATGGGACAAAATCATTCTATCCTAAGAAGGTGATACAAAGGTTAAATGTGCTAAACTCCAAACTCTCAGAATTCAATATGAAAATCTAAGGATGCATAATGAGGAGAGCATTGCCAATTTCTTTTTACATATAGATGATATTGTAAATCGTATGAGAAACTTGGGTGAAAACATAACTGACACTCTTCTGGTTGAAATTTTTTTAAGATATCTAACTTCAAAATTTGAGTCAAAAGTGTCTACTATTGAAGAGAACTAGGATCTTCAAAGTCTTACTATTGTCCAACTTCATGGGATTCTAACTGCATGTGAAATGAGAAAAGGAGGATCTTCTAAAGTCAAAGAAGTCGTCTTTAGAGCCTCTACAAAAGGAAAATAAGTAGAAGAAGAAGAAGGATCAGGGTATATTTCAAAAGAAGATGAGGTAAATTTTGTAAAGAAGCTCCAACTTGGCACTGGAAAGTTCAGAGGTAAGTTTCCTTTCAAATTTTTTGCTTGTGGAAGATTTGGTCATTATGCTGCTAAGTGTCCTCATAAAGAAACACATGAAAAAGGAAAAGTTGTTCAATGTGTTGCATACAAAACCATCATCACTAGAGAAGAAAGAAATAAAATAATTGATACTGGAATAAAGAAGAATACATATAACAACTTTTCTCCTCTTCAAAATGAAATTGAATGTGCTTATTGCAATAGCTTTTGTCATGAAGAATCTAAATACAGGAGAAAACTTCAACCAAAAGACCATATACCATCAACTTCCAAAGTATGGAGAAAGAAGGAATTACATGTTGAGAACTATGACATAGATTCATTTGCAAAAGGAGAAGAAAATAAATGGTACATTGACAGTGGATTCTAAAAACACATGACAGGTGACAGAAATAAACTTCTTGCATACAATGCTCTAGAAAGAGAAAAGAATGTTACTTTGGGAAATGATACTCCTGCTGTCATTAAGGGAAAGGGTTCTGTTTTTCTAAAAGAAAAGGTGAAAGCTAAAAATGTTACGTATGTGGATGGATTAAAGCATAACCTGTTAAGTGAAAGTCAAATGTGCAATCAAGGAACTGAAGTTGTCTTTAGCTCAAAATAATGTGTGGTACGTGATCTGGATACAGGAAAAACAATCATAAAAGGAAATAGAACACCAAGCAATTTGTATGTATTGAAAGCTGTAAAGAACAATGCTACTTGGGTAAATCTTCAGAAAAATAGTTATGGCATAGAATATTAGGGCATTTGAGCTTCTCTAAAATCAAAAAATCTAGCAGACTCAAAGTTGTTCGTGATATTCCCAATATTACTCTGCCTGAAAGTACCATATGCAAATCTTGCCAATTCGGTAAGCAAACAAGAGTGAAATTTAATGCCAAGGAAGGATCAGCAAGTAAGCCTCTTGAACTCATTCATACTGATATATGTGTACCCATGAGAAAAAGGTCACCCCATGGAGAACAATACTATATTCTGTTTATTGATGATTTCTCTAGAATGTGTTGGATTGGGTTGCTAAAGCACAAAGATGAAGCATTTGAAAATTTTCAAATCTTCAAAGCATTGGTTGAAAATGAATTAGATCTAAAAATCAAGTGTCTTATATTTGATCATGGAGGTGAATATATATCAGATGAATTCTTTTATTTCTGTGAACTACACGGAATGAAAAGACAGTTTTTTGTAGCTGGTACCCCACAACAAAATGGAGTAGTAGAAAGAATGAATAGAACAGTTCAATAGATGGCTCGGGCTATGCTTGATGATTCAGGAATACCTGACACATTTTTGGGAGAAGTAGCACACACTACAGTAAATATTCTTCACAAAGCACATGTTCATGTAAACAGTGATAAAACTCCATATGAGGTCTGGTATGGTAATATTCCCACTGTAAAGAATTTTAAAGTTTTTGCAAGAAAATGTTTTATCAAGAACAATGATGAAAAGCTTGGCAAGTTTGAACCTAGAGCAGATGAAGGAATATTTCTTGGCTACTCTTCTAGAATTAAAGCATATAAATGTTACAATAAAAGACTTCGGAAGATTGTTGAATGCATTGAAATTGTAATTGATGAATCCCTCTCGGCTCCAAAAGGGGAAATTCAAACAAAAAATTAAGATGATGATGATTTATATCTTCCTGCATCTAATAGAGATAATATAGAAGGTGAACCAAATGGAGCAACAGAAGAAGATATATCTTAAAAGGCTCCATCCAGGTATGTTCAAAAGAATCATCCAAAATCTCAAATTTTGGGAGAAAAGGGATAAGGTGTCCAAACAAGAAGAACTCTTGTAGGGTATAATAGCTATCTAGCATTTTTATCCACTATTGAACCACAAAATGTCAATCAAGCTAGCAAACATGAATGTTGGATTCAAACCATGAATGAAGAACTTGATCAAATTGAAAATAATCATACTTGTGAACTAGTTCCAAGACCTCATGATAAAAATGTTATTGGAACAAAATGGATATTCAAGAACATGTTAAATGAAAATGGAGATGTTATTAGAAACAAGGCTAGAATTGTTTGTAAAGGGTATGCTCAACAAGAAGGTATAGTCTTTGAAGAAAAATTTGCTCCTGTAGCTAGACTTGAAGCCAACAGAATGATTCTTGCTTTTTCAAGATTTCAACAAATCAAAGTTTATCAAATGGATGTTAAATCTGCTTTCCTCAATGGTGATCTAGAAGAAGAATTTTATATAGAACAACCAGAAGGATTCATTTTGGACAATGATGAAAAACTTTTTTGTAAACTTAAAAAGTATTTATATGGTCTCAAAAAAGCTCCAAGGGCATGGTATTATCGTCTTGACAAATATCTTCATCAAAAAGGATTTTCAAAGTGTTCTACTGATAGCAACTTATACACAAAAACTAAAAATGATAAACTATTGATTCTGGTTGTATATGTTGATGATATTATTTTTGGAAGTAATGAAGAGTCCATGAGTCAGAAATTTTCTTCTGTTATGTAACAAGAATTTGAAATGTCTTTACTTGGGGAACTAACATTTTTTCTTGGCTTACAAGTGCAACAAGCAACTAATGGCATATTTTAATCTCAAGAAAAATACCTCAAGAAAATTTTGAAGAAGTATGGGATGGAAGACTGCAAACCTGTAAGTACACCAATGATAACTGGGTGTAACCTCAGTTCTCATGATGATTCTCCCACAATGAATCAACCAGAATACAGATCCATGATTGGAAGTCTACTTTATCTAACCGGGACAAGACCAGACATTATGCATGCAGTTGGGATTGTTGGACGATTCCAAGCTAATCCAAAAGAGTCTCACCTTCAGGTTGTCAAAAGAATATTCAAATATCTGCAAGGAACTGAAGACTTTGGACTATGGTATCTAAAGAGTTTTTATCTCACTCTTCATTCTTACATAGATGGAGATTGGGCTGGAAATGTTGATTATCCGAATAGCACTAGTGGTGGTGCATTCTGTATGGGGCCCCAATTAGTATCTTGGTTCAGCAAAAAGTAAAGCTCTATTGCCTTATCTACATTAGAAGCAGAGTATGTGGCTGCCGCATCATGTTGCACACAGCTTATTTCGATGATGCAAACCTTACAAGACATTCAAATCACATGTTCACCTCCCATATCCATTATGTGTGATAATACAAGTGCCATCAATATCTCAAAGAATCATGTTATGAGTTCCAAGACCAATCACATCCCTATCATGTATCACTTCTTACGAGAATCGGTGCTTGAATAAAAGGTGAAATTGGAGTATGTACCCTCCAAAGAACAAGTTGCTGATATATTTACTAAACCTCTTCCCAGGGAAGCCTTCAAATATCTCAGACAAAATCTGGGAATTGTCTTTGTTGCTCAGAAGATCAGATTTTCTTAAATTTAGAAGAATAAATTGGATACACGGATTTCATAAAGGATAGTTGTGTATATACACGAGTTTATATACAGAAAACCACGTATGGGTTTTTGCTGGCACAATTTTCTGGGTCAGCATTTTTAGAACAGTTGTGGTGTTGTTGGGTATATCTGGTGATGTTCCAGTTCTTACATTTCAGTTTCAATCTCTAATATTTTGTATGAAGATGCCTTCATTATTTTCTGTTGAAAGTGTTCAGGGTGCACAAGCTAAGGGGGAGCACTTGTCTTGTGGGAAAGGATACATTATTGGAATTCTAAATGTTTCTTGTGGTTTGATCTCTTGATTGAGATTCATTGGTATTGTTTATAAAAATTCATTTGATGAAAAGGTCATGTTGAGACCTATGCTGTAAAATTGTTATATTCAGTCATGTAAGCACTTGGTCAAATTTGTAAACCCACTGGTTGGGTAGTTGAGTCAAAATTTGCTAACCCACTTGGTTGGGTAGTTCAATAAAATATGTAATTTCACTTGGTTGGATCATTGATGTAAGTATGAGTCCTTGGTGATAGGAATGGTCATACCTAGTTGAGTTATAGAGTCATGTACTTCATTGAAAAATATGTCTAAATATTCACCATGAACTCAGGGGGAGCATGGTAAATTCAATGCACTTCAGATCTACAGAGCTCATCTCTCTACAAGGGGAGAGGAACCTCGTTTTGGTTTTGATACATCCTTTGCCCTTGATGTCAAAGGGGGAGAGTATCATTGTGTTTGAATAATGGTTATGATTAATGTATCTATTTGTTGTGGTGATCAAACACCATCGTGGTTGCCATCAAGTCCAAAGGGGGAGATTGTTGGCAGTATGATGTAATGTGTTGTCCTTGATGGAAACCTAATTGATGAGTTTACTATGATAAGAAACCTATTTTTTAAAGATGTAATAATTATGTATCTACAGATCAGTTCAGATGTGACAGAGAAAATAATTCTAGCAAGTGCCAGAGAAATGAAAAATATAATATGTCACAATGTATACACTACTTTTTTGAAGGCAACCCGCATATGGATGCAATATATACGCTAATTTTGTGAAGGTAACCAGTGTATACATTCATGGTTAGCATATACACAGTTTTTATGAAGAGAAGTTGAGTATACGCAAGGAAACAGACGCTCCAAGTCGTGTATGCCTTTTGCGCTCTAAAATTATGTTACCAAGGGGAATTACAATGGTATTAGCCCACAGTATTGAGCGTTGCATTGTATATTTGATTTCGTCCAAGAATACCATTAGAATTGTGTGGTTTTTACTCATGGTATTTGTAAAAGCTAAACCTATATAAGGAAAAGAAGACCATAGCGCAAGGTGTGCATGTGGAAGTGTTGTTGATGAATAAATTTCTCTAAGGAATATCTGCATGGATGAACTCTTTTCTTAATTGATAGATCTGAATCTATGATCCACCCATGGATATAATTATAGTTCAAGATCTCTAGATTTGATGATGATGAATCTTTAGAATGAACTACTAAAGGAATGATGAAGAACTGGCACAAGTCTACTGAAGAAAATGAATAAATCTTGGTAAGTTTTATAGATTTAGTTTGTTCTACAAAATTTAATTTTTTTACAAATCTATACACTAGTTGGTTTCAAAAAAAGCACGTATATACGCGGGTTCACCTCATGAAAAGTGTGTATGGAAGTTAGGGTTTTCTGAAGAATAAAATACACATAAGTATACGTGGGTTGATGTGCAGGAAAACGCGTTTGTACGCTGCTTCAGTGAAGTAAAGTAGCATATGCTATTTGAATCAATGATTGTTTAGGGTTGATTTTTTATTTGCATATATATTATGAATTCTGGGTTATTTTTGAAGTTCTGGTCACAGTTTTTTCACTTTTCTAATTGAAGTGTTGGGCTAATTTTATGATTGTTGATAAAGGGTTGAAGCTGTTTGATCCAATATGAAAATTTATGAAACGTGGTTTGCAGTGGGTCTGAGGGTTGAAGCTGTCAGTATGGAAGTATAAGCTTCCTGCGAGTAGAAGTTGATGTTATATTCAGGGGGTTGAAGCTCCCTTCTAGTAGCAGTTGGTAAACGAGTGAAGGTTGTAGCCTTGTACAGGTAGAAGCCTGCGTACTGATATGAGTATGCATCAGTACATTGTTGTAAGAAGTTTTCCATATAATAAATATTGAAGAAAAAGAATATAGCAGCGGTGGTTTTCTCCCAAATTGGGTTTCCACCTTAAATAATTGTGTTCATGTGTGTTCCACTTGTGTGATGCTTTATACTACTATTACTATACCTATTTACTGACTATCTAACATGATGCATAACTGATGAATCTGATTTAAAAGATTGTTTCTGAGGAGCTTTCTAAACTGGAAATTTATATCAATATACACTAGTTTCTTTCATCATATCTGTGTGTATACAGGAGTTCGGTTCATAAAATCTGCGTATGGAATTCTGCAAAAGAAAAATTAAATTTATTAATTTGAGGTCTAAATATTGATTCACCCCCCCCCCCCTCTCAGTATTTTTCGCAACATTTTGGTCTTTTGTTTCACGGTCAACTTCATTCCTTGTTTGATTGCATTTTGCTCCGTTGATCCATTTGAGTGATTGCATTGGTTGAGTGGTTCTTGCCTCCTTCATTCAGTTGTGCTTCTTGTCACTCCAAGCATTGATTTAACTACTTCTATGGGTTTGTTTCGATATCTTTCTTCGATTTGAGAGATTGCAACATTGGTTTGAGTTTTGTTTTGTTTGCTTTTGGGTTGATTGAAATTGTTTCATTTCAACTCTCGCATTAACATTCTCAAGCTAGTGTGCTAGTGTGTTGGTTTGTTTTTCTTGTCATTTAGTGCACTATTTGCTCTATTACATTGAAAAATAAAAAACAAGTATTTTTGCTTCCATTGTGGAATTGAAAGTCTTTCGCATAACTAGCATTGGACATTCTAGGAAAGATTTCTCATTTTCATTGGCTTGCATCAGATACTGTAGTGGATTTTTTTTATGTTTTCATTATTTTCTATCGCTTGAAAACTCCTAACTTTCTCGTAGATAGCTTTTCATCGAATGAAATGGTATTTTATGGCATGTAGCTTGCATTTAGGGATTTTTGAGGTCTAACATTCGGTAGGACCTTGGAATTGAAATGTAAATACAAGATCAAATTAAAATTTGTTCAATTAACCTAAGGAAACATTGAAACCTAACGAAACATTTAGCGGTCTAAGTGAGAGACGTGTTCCGGTGTCTTTAAACCTAGCAACTGTTGCTCGTCATCTGGCTTCAGACAACACTAGTATGGACATGTGCTCCCCGTATTGTCGAGTATATAAAGGGAGACCCCTCTAGGCTGCAATCCTTTTATCCATAGGAAGCTGAGTTAGCCACCTTGTAACCGTGATACACTGAACACAACATTTGGGGAGACTACCTACATGTACGTCAAGTCCTTGGTCAATTCTTCTTTCATTTGATCACCAAGGTGTATATGGAAGTTCACAGAAACTTGGTAAACCCTTTTACCTACACTACCTGAGTAGTCATTTTCGATCTTTACTGACTGCATAAATTTGAAAATATCATCGAGCACTTTTCCTTTCATGCTCGTTTCAATCTGAAAGTGATAGAGTCATCTCTTTCCTATTTCTTGATTCTTAAAATATGAAACGACAGAGTTTTGTTTCAATGTCTTAAAAATTAACTGCCCACGAAATATTCCTGGTTAAAGTTAGTTTCCTTAGGGTGTTTTTTTAAATTTCTTTCTGATGGCAACATTTACGGAGTTCACTAACCAAGGAATCCCCTCTGAAGGGAATCCTGGTCCTTTTCCTGCTTTTGGGAATGTTGGTGCTCCTTATATGGAAACATTGTCCCTGCCTAGGTTAACTATTAGGTTTCTTGTATGGTTATTTTCAACCTCGGTGGTCCTGAGCGCTTCGGCCTCTGTTCGACCATCTCCTCCACCTGAACAACATCATGTTGGTTCTAAAGTGGACCTCTCCCCTTCTTAACCTATTTATTCATCCTACTCTTCCACTTCACCTAGTGAAAGTATGGATTCCAGTAACCAGTTGGCTAAGAAGAAGAAGAAGAAGGCAAAGAAGAATAAGTCAGATAAGCAAGAGGCTAATACTGCAGGTATTGTGCTTAAGAAACCTTCCCTTGCGGAACCATCCAAGCTTCCATGGAAAGTCAAATTCCCTTGAATTCTTTGCAAAGGTAACCATCTTCTTCGAGACTGCGCTGGCATTCCCAAGGTACTTGACGCATGGTCCGGCGACCATCCGCCATTGCTTTTGGCTTCTGGAAGTCATATTGGTAACACATATTCGACTAGCTCTGATAACACTCATAAAAAACAAGGTACAACTACCAACCCATGTAAGTTGTGTGAAGGGCATCATCCCATTCACCTTTGTTCATACATGGATGAATCCAAGAGAGTGTTGAACAACTCTACTATTTCGACACCCTATCTTCTAGTTGGTTACTAGAATATTTCTTCGAGTCCTCCGCTAGTTGATGCCATGATCGGTCAAGCATCATCCTTGTTCGATCCCGCTCCCCTGAAAATTAAAATTCAAGAATATGTTCCCGACCTACCATTGGATTTGGAATCAATCAACTTGATTCTACCTATGGTCCATCAGGTTTTTTCCATTGAGAGTGGATCTCACCCCCCACGTTCTTCTTGTTTCATCAAATTCTTCAGACTTGGAGAAAGATTTGTCTGTCCTTGTAGTTCAAGAAGTTTCTCCTCCTACTCTTGTGATGGAAGTATAGGAGAGTGCTCCTCTTGCTCTGGTAACACCAGGCGAAAACCATCTCAGTTCGATGCTATCCCCTCCAAGTAGTCTGGTCGCTTCCTTTGATTGGAGTCGATTTTCTAGATACCGCCTTCTGTCTTATGTGCCTTTCGAGATAATGGTGCAAACCTTTGATCTGGTCATACAAACACTATTATAGATTAAGGCTTGTCTATTAGTATTCTATATTCAACTACTTGGCAAGATTTTTGTTCTCCATCACGTATGCCTATTACCTAGAATCTGTTGGCTTTTAACAGAGGAACCAGTCAACCGTTAGGGATCCTTCCAAAGTTTCCTGTTACTTTGGGAAGGAAGATTGTCCATATAGACGTGATGGTTGTTCCAGGCCCCTTAAATTTCAATTTACTCTTGGGGTGCGACTATATTTATGTCATGGGGAATGTTTTTTCTTCCCTCTTTCGTGTGATCTATTTTCCACACAAAGGACGGATTGTGACCATTGATCAACTTTCATTCATTGGTCCTGACATGACACCTGGTCTACCATCATCCTTTCTAGGTATTTATCTGCCAGTTTTATCGTTGCCACAGGTTAATTATGTGGCTAATTTTCCTGTGCCCACATTCAATGATGATGCCATTGTGCATCGTGTGCTGGGGGCATTGGGTCCTGATTTTCAGGATGTTCTCCCATCAGATGCAAATATCTTCTAATATATGACCTATTATTCGTCACCATGAAAGGTTGATGGAGCATAGTTCATTTTCCTATGTCAAGCTCCCTAAAAAATGAAACAAGGTCTGCAGAGCATAGTTCTTTTTTCTTGTGTCAAGCTCCTTAAAAAAAGAAAAAACCTCTTTCGAGGATAGTTCGTCTTCTATGTAAACCTTGTTAAAAAAATGAATTAGGTTTCGAGGAGGGTTATTTTAATGTGTCAACCTTGTGAAAACAATGAAACACGTTCCCGTTCAATTCAAGTATTTGATAAGATATCGTAAAATCCCAGTCGAGTCTTTCTCTTGATCTCCTCATTTCAACCTTCAATCCATCTACCTTTCATATGGACTCAAGCTTGGGGGGCATGTACCTCGAATTGAGTCACCATGTTGGGAGCATACTTATTTTTCCAAGCATAGTTTATTTCTATTTCAAGCTTGTGTAAAAATTTTCAATCATATTTTATCTTTGTTTCAGGCTTGTGTAAAAATGAAACCAACTTCAAGCAGAGTTTCATGATTTCAAGCTTGTGAAAAAATGAAACCATTCCCATTTTACCTCTTATGATCTCCATTTTATCAACCTGTTTTTGCCAGATGTTGCCCTAGTTTTCTCATCCCATCGTCACCATCTACTTGGCCGATCATACGCCTTCACTTGATTGTTCGACCCATTCCTGAGGAATCGCTGCAATGAGTGGTTTTGTTAGCCAGCCTCTTAACCTTTATTTATTCTGATCAGTTCCACCATTACTGGAACCAGTTGCTACCCTTAATACCACTCATTCCTCCAAGAGGAGTCAACTATCAACTCTTTTCTGACTCTCTAAAATTGAAAATATTGCTGAGACGCTTGTCATTTTGAACTCATTAAATTGGCTGTGAAACGATATCTACCTAGAATACGTTTATCCCTTTTTCAGGCAGTGATAGATTATTTACGAAAAAGGAATACCTTAGCCTATCGCGACTAAGAGGTTGTCTCAGACACAATTTTCTACCTTTTCGGATCTGTGAGACTACCTATGAAAAGGGACTGCTAGATTTTTCTTTTCCGCCTTCTTTTCAAACTCTCTCAACATGAAAATATGTCGATTTCTCCCTTTGTCAGACTAATTAAAAATGATGACACCTGACTCTGTCGTTATGACGTTACTCGAGTTCCTCCTTCCTAGGCCTCGTAAAATGTACTAGGTTGGATTTGTCCGAAGGACAAACTTACATCGCAAGAATATGCTATCCCCTTCAAGCTTGTTTTCAAAAATAATTGGGGTACTCTCCAGAAATGGTGAGGGAAAATGGAACCATATTGTAGTCCTGTTGCCAGTATGTCGTTCTTGGACATGGCACTTGTCTACATTCATGTCGGGTTGGGGATATCTCACTTTATCATTTGTTTGCCTCCATGGGTTTTGGAAATCTCTTTTGACCACTCATCTACTCTTTTCCATGTTACCATGACCTCAAATCCCTTGATGTTAAATACTGCCAAATCCAGTGTTGTGCCATAAATATGTTCAAAAGAAGTTTGCGTCTGAAGTTCCCAACCTCCCTCTGATTCTTTTTTGGTCTTGATTCACAAACATCATATCCCTTTGTCTCGTGTCAATGATGTGGGAAAAAAGATGGCCCACTATTGATCAGATCATTTCATGTCGACTCCAGCTCATTATCTAGGAAGTTGAACTAGAGACTCCCTTCAGGTACCTTGGAGCTTGCATGACTCAATGGAAAGTCCATCACATTCAACACAAGGTCCAAATCATTGGCCTTCGATCGACTGACTCTACGAGTGTTCGACATCAGATCACTATTCGCACTTCGTGGATTGTACCTTTCGTACCTTGAGAGCCATTATCATTATTGGTGGTTTGTCTTGCGTTTGTTAAATGGCTTTCATCATTGGCTGGTAATCAGAAGATTTTATTGCATTTTCGACTTCAGCAAACACATTCACATGCTCAAATTTGTACTTTTTTTAGGTCGAGATGGAGTGCAAGACCCTGGGTTTTGTCTGATAAAATATAGGCTACGGGTTCTTTGTGGGTTACTATGACTTATTACATGACTCTTCTGATTGGATGGTTGTGACCATACCTGAGTATATTTGTTGATCCTTATTACTGGATGGCTGTGTCCATACCTCGGATCTCACTGTTTATGTACTCTATTAGGGATGGTTGCGCCCATGCCACATGTCATGTATTAGAAATATCAGTTGTATTCGTACTTGCAAGTTTTCTGATAGCAGTGTTTGGGTCGAATGTGTTCTCATAAAGAATTTCACCCCTCCATCTCTCTCGGACATCGTGCTTTAGGGGGCATCTATTACACAACATTTTTTCACCATCACTGAAATTCCTTGCCCCGCATATTGGAGGATATTTCCCATGACCTGTGAGAAGTGTCATACTCTGCAAACACCTTCTTTTCATCCTTCTGCATAAGGATATTATTTCTCCTGTTGAAAATTTCTTGAGAAAGCCCACAAAAACCTATTTTTTGGCCTTGGCGTGGGTAGCTAGATCACCCCTCGCGCCAATGTGGAGGATTTACAATATAGCCCATGCCACCTAGTGCTTTGTCTCAGTGTTGTGCCTACGCCACCTGTTTTAGGAATTTTTTTTTTTTAAAAGAGGTGGAATTTTCATTTTAACCACCTCAGGGATGAGTCATAGGAAGTGGTTAAGTTGATGAGCCATGGATCTCCCTCTTTAGGTAGTGGTTTCCTCCTCCTATGGAACACTCCTTGAATATAGGTCTCCCTTCAATGATTATAGGGATCCTAACCTCTCCCTCTCCCTCTATATAAACAGGCCTTCTACCTCTATGAAAGCTAGCTGAACATATAGCCAAGAGGCTAAACTTGGAGAATATATACTATAGCTGAGTAATTGCTATTGAGAAGGTAGAACCAACGAGAATTTCGTAGAGAGATCCCCATCTGAATTCTCGATGAGCCTTCATGAGACACGTTCCACTAGAACCCTGTTGGAGGAGACCACAACGTCGAAGCTTGGTTGTACTCTTCCTTTATTTCATTAATATAATCGACTATAGTGTTGGTTCCATCATTGTGTTATGTTTATTATCTCATGAAATTGATTTAGTCTTCTTCGACTGACTGATAGTTATGAATGTAAAATAATATGTTGTATATCATAATTGTTTCTTGTGTGTGTGTAGGTATCCGAGCATGAAAGCGAGCGGATTTTGATCTGTCAAATTAGGAGCGAGAGGCAACCGCTCTTTTTTATGAAAACAATAGTGTAGGACCTTTGGTAAGTCATCTATCGAATCTATGTCCATTCGTTAACTAGGAATCGATATTATAGCTTATCTCATTTGTGGCTAGACCCACTCTAGGGCTAGTGGGATCGCCTCTGTCCGTAGAGGGGATTTACCTCACCAACAATGATCATGTAGCCAAAGTGTGCCACATCTCACATAAAAAAATAGCTAAAGGAAAAAAAATGTTTTTCCTAGCAAAAAGTGATCTCCCTTTAAAAATGCTATGTCGAGCCTCATATAAAATTCATAGGCTTTCCTCCTATAAATAATATTCTAAACATCTCCTAACACACTTTGTCCTTAGCACACTTGAATTCACTGACACTCCCTCGCACACACTCTTATTCATTCCTTTCCATGCATTTTTACCTAATTATCCCTTGATATGCCCCAATGCTCCCTAACACTCTATTTCAACTTGCATTGACATTGTCCGACATGTGTTAGCATGCCTTCTAATTCCTTTGCATGCCCTGACCCTCCCTAGCTATCATGCACTCACAACTACACTTATTTTATTTACAACTTTGGAACTCAACCAAGCCCTTGCTTGACTACAAGAGCTTGACCAAGTTACAGTTACTAGAATTAGAATATTTTGTTTAATTGTGTAGCTTGGGAGGTACTCCACAAGCCTAGTGAGATGGGTTTGTGTGAGTTTGGTCACAAAAGGATTTGTGGGAAAGAAGCCAAGAAAAGGGGTTTTTGACCCAAGATGGGGTTTAAAATCTAAAATAAACTTAAAAAATAAAATTAATATTTCCTAAGGTCTAATTAGATAGAACCCGTAAGTTCTAGAGGGTTCCTAAGAGGTCTAGGAAAAATTATTTAAGGAGTCCTTAGGATGAAGGAAATAACATGAAGTGAGAAGCATCCCATTCTATTAAGGCTGTGAAGAGAGATGTAGTCCTAACGAGGCCATGATCATTAGTGTGTCTAGAATTCATTAATATGCCTCAATATGCTTTGGCATGGTTTAATATTAAAGTTATTTGCGATCAATTATTGGAAAGTATAAGAGAAGTAATAGACAATGATTTGGCACATACAATGCAATAAATTTGGTACTTGACATTTATTTCCACCTAGTGTTGGTGTGCATAGCATGCCCCTCCTGGAAAATGGAAATTGATGACTTACAAACTTTATGATGTGTCTTCTTCCTTGTAGTTTAACTTGTTTCTCCTTTTTATTGCATTGATAGTACCTAGCATGTATTGTGACACCCTTGCACATCTTGGCATGGCTTAGGACTTGACACATCTTAGCATATTTGACATTCCTTCGAAATATCTGGCACATGTTAGCATTCCCTAGCATGCTTTGGCACTCATGCCCTCACAACTAAACTTACATGTTTTCATGACTTGGGAACCCAATCAAGTCCTTAGTAATTGCATTTCATGTGCAATTGGTCTGCTTCAGCCATAACAACTTGATAAATTTCACCTACTATACGTAGATTGTGCCCTATTCACCTAAGAACTGCCTATACCTCATCTTAGGCCACTCATGTCCAAGCTAAACTTTTCCCACATAAGAAATTACCGTGACAAGGATCATATCTAGCCATGGACATAAAACAACTAAGCAGCATAGCTTACATAGGCAATATTTTACATGTATGTCCAGTTCATATAAAGAGTAGAGAATTAACTGAGAGTTTGCAAGAACCACAAGATACACAAGACACACAAGATATAAGTCGGCACAAGCCGAGTGCCCCAAAAATTATACACAACAATGTAGAATATTAAATTGTCTAAAATAGTTTAAAACATGATCATTCGACCAAAGTGTGCCCAACACAAAGTCTCCCTTTATTTAAAACGAATTTGTTGAGCTCCTTATCGTAATTGTACACTTTCCTCTTGAAAATCCTATTGTGAACTTATTCTAACACACTTCATCCTTGTCACACTTCAATTCACTGACACTCCCTGACACACACTCTTATTTTTTCATTTCCATGCATTTTGACCTAGTTCTCCCTTGTGATGCCTCGACACTCCTTAACACTCATCAACATGCATTGACATTGTCCAGCATGTGTTAGCACACATTTTCATTCCTTTGCATGCCCTAACCCTCCCTAGTTATCATGCCCTCACAACTAACCTTACATAATTTTCAACTTGGGAACCCAACCAAGTCCTTACTTGACTATATGAGATTGACCAAGTTACAATTACTACAACTAGACTATGTTTTTGAATTGTGTAGATTGGGAGGTACTCCACAAGCCTAGTGAGATTGGTTTGTGTGAGTTTTGCCACAAAAGGATTTGTGGGAAAATAACCCAAGAAAATGGGCTTTGGACTCGAGATGGGGCTTAAAATATAAAATTAAATTAGAAAGAAAAAACAATATTTCCTAAGGTCTAAATAGATAAATTTTGTAAGTTCTAGAGCGTTCTTAAGAGGCCTAGATCGGAAAAGATATTTAAGGAGGCCTTAGTATGAAGGAAATAACATCAAATTAGAAGGAGCTCATTTGATAAAGGAGGCGTTGTAGTGTTACAAGTACAACTCCCCATTTTTCTAGATAAATAGTATAGAAAGAACAATGGCGACCCTTTTAAAATAATTCTTAAGGTTAAATCAATTTTAGAACTTAGAAATTTAAACCTATTAGATTAAGTTTTTTTTTCATAAAAAATATAAGAAAATCATGAAAATTTTCTTTAAGGAACCCATAAAGGACTAAGAGTACAAGGAGCGGGAAAGAAATCGCCGAAGTATGAATCGTCGAAACAGTAAACAACAATAAGTGAAATGCTGAAACACTGATATGAAGAATGTCAAAATGCCAATGAATGAGGTGGAAAAATACATCATATAATGGATAACGATATTGAGAATTGTCATATGACATATACGGACATTGCATTCTGTCATTTAACAGGAAAAACCATCGCAATATCGCATGTTCACATATTGCGCATTGCTACGAAAAGTCAACATTTCATTAATCATTAAAACATCGATTTACGGATCCCAATAATATAACAATTGTCAAACTCACACAAAGCCCATATTATCAATTTAATGGTAATCTAGGTGTTTTATGATTTCAACATTTGGAAATGATTTTATTATTATTTCGGACTTAATACCGAGGATTCCCATTATGCATGAGTTAAGGTGATAAGACAATTAATAGCATTTGACGTGATTTCAACTTATGCTCTCTTTTTTTCTTTCAGCGGGGCAATTCTGGTAACTTAGGCATACAAGTATGTTGAGGTTGCTTAAAGCATGAAGGAAGTTTGCCACCCCAACTCAGTTAGTTGTTCAGCAAGAAGAAAATCATGAGATGGCTCCTCTAGTCTCAAACACAACATGCAACCCAGAAATTGGTTCTTCAAGTTGGGAAGGGATTTATAAGTTGTTCGAGAATGAGAATCCACAAGTAATTTTGAAAAGGAGGGATATATCAAATGATTCTACATCCTCAGATTCAGACTCATGGTCCAATGCAGCTAACCCTTTTCTACAGAGAATTGTTGCACGTCCTAAAATGTTTCCATACACAGAATTAGTAAGATGAGTGTTAGATCATGTGGAAATATGAGATAGATAGTTTGTTACCAAAATCATAACAATCATTGGTTCTCTCAGGCCTACAGATTTGAAGGAAATGTACAAATTGCTTGAACCCCAAAAAATATATGACAATTATTTTGTCCAGGAATTTATGCGAGAGAATGAGCACCCTGAAATGTGATTAAATATTGGAGAAATGATCTTAATCGAAATAAACACTTCGATAAGGGTATCTACTTAGTAGTTTCTCTTAAAATCCCATTCTCGAAAATTTTTGCAATGATGTATCATCTTTTTGGGTCTTCAAATACAACCAAGTTTAAGGAAGATTAGACACCCCTGATAGAAGCAACCTCTTATGGTTATATTCTTGATTGGGGTAATATTATGTCTGATAATTTGATTATATGTATCACTGTATATAGATAAAATCGTAATCTTCCCTCCAATATAGTCACTCCTTTTTATATGAGTTCATTTACCCTAGATGCTATTTATTTTTCTACTGAATTTCTGTCGTTAGGATGGAAATGGACCAGAGAAGTGAAAACCCCCATATTTGTACAGTTGGAATTCCTGTGGGAATCAAAATACCACTCCCATATGTTTAAAATATGCAATGATGTAATCCTCCCAGTTTTTCAATCATTTTCGAAAGGAATATCTCTAGTCACCCATGAAGCCATTAGAAATCTCAAGTCTATAGGAAGATAGTTTGGTGAGGAATGTTTCATGTATATCTGACTTTTTGGAAGTCATGCTTGTCCTCTTGTACTACCTTTATATATACTAGATAAATTATTGGCTAATGAAATTGTTTATCAGACCATAGGTAATGGGTTGACTAAATTTATGAAAGAAGCTAAAAATACAATTTGGCTAACTTTTCCTATCACATGTGGGTCATATACTCTCGAAAATTTCAAGCATGTATGTATTGAAATTGATTGATTAAAACCCTTCAATTTCCCAATTCTTCCCAACAGAAGTTATGATGCGTATGGTGTTGCCAAATAAATAACAAATGAAGTTAAGTTGCAAGCATTTGGAAGCGAACCTGATAAATTTGATGATGTGTTTGAATCAATTCCAAAATTCTCAAGGGTTCTACAAATAGAAACTATGAGATTCAGTCTAGAAGAATTGATACAATTCAAACAATATCGTGAACAAAGGAATTCTCATTTTCCAGATTACATGTTCCACAGGCCAATTCCAGAACAAATTCCAATTCCACAAGTTCAGATTCAATTTCTAGAAGCAGATCAAGTTCTTATTCCAATTCC
The DNA here is from genome assembly GCA_034641835.2 of Pinus albicaulis. Taxonomy (NCBI): domain Eukaryota; kingdom Viridiplantae; phylum Streptophyta; class Pinopsida; order Pinales; family Pinaceae; genus Pinus; species Pinus albicaulis. Next base: position 57,422 of record JAXQQM020061586.1, on the reverse strand, counting down.
TCTAGTTCAGGTACAAGTACCAGTGGTAGAACCAAAAATAACAAATGTTCTAGAAGAAGAGAGATTTAATAAAGCCTAAGAAAGATTTGAAAAAACATTATCTGATACTAATACTTTTGCTGATCATAATGTTATTTTATTAGAAAATATTCCCACTGAAGATTCTCTAAGAACATAAATTCATATAGGTGAATCAAGCGTTCAATAAATATCCTCTAATTTAAATGGTTTTGAAGAGAAAAGAGAAATTCGAGAAATCTCATTTAATACAGAGGTTTTTTAAATTGCTATTCAGCAAAATCAAACACCAAGGACCAATGGTGCATAGGAGAGACAAGAAGAAACAATGGAAGAAGAAATGAAGATTATCCTTACTTTTCCAACAGCATAAATAATTCTTAAGATTGAATAAATACCTCTTTTGTATGTATTTTATATTCCAAATCATAAACTTGTTGTATCCAGGTCAAATAATGAGTGGAAGATTGAAGATTCTCTAGAAATTCCTATAGACACAACATCGATGCAAGTTCTCTGGAAAGGAACACAAAAAACTTCAAGAAAATAACTTAGTCAATCATCTTAGTTTTCAGGTGCTTATGCAGATGCAACTATTCATAAGGAAGCAGAGATTGAGTCATTAATCATGGAGAAAGATTAGAAAATCACTCAAATGGAGAAAATTTTCTTCGAAGAAAAACAAAGGATAGAGAAGGAGTTGCAATCAAATATTAATAATATGAAAATCAAGTTTGCAGGTCTCAAAATAAAACTTGAGAATGAAATTAAAGAAAATGATTTAATAGTCCAACAACTACAGCAGAACATTCAAAATCTTCAAGAGAATCTAGAACTTAATGAGGTAAAGAAATAAGCAACCGATCTGGAAACATTGTTGGTAAACCAATAAACAATTTTATATCCAAAATACCAACAAATTCAAGAGCATATTAAAGTAAGTGATAAGTTAGTCATTCAAATTTATGACTTGAGGATTTATTATGAGGAAACTAATGATAAAGTGTTTAAGTATCTAGATTGGCAAGACACGGTGCAAGAGAAAGCGGCCTATCTTCCTCACCTTGAAGAATCAATAAAGGACATAATATTTGGAGACTGGGACATGAAAATGAAAAGTGCAGAATTAGCTATTATTAGAGCTAAAAACATGTCATTTAACATCTCTGAGTATATTAAAGATTCTCTTTTGAAAGCTAATTTTATCCAGGAAATTCCAAAATACACTATGCCTAAAGTCAGCCTTTTGAAACAGTATTGGCAAGAAACATCAAGCATGAAAGCTCTTGACATAGAAAATTTGACAAAGATAGACATGGAAGTTTACTGGTATCTATTGATCAATACACACAGTCAATTGGGAGTGTTGAGGTGTCTTTCCAATGCAACAGTTCAACTTCTTCCAGCACTCAATGATGCAATATTCATGGGCTAGATGAGAATGCAACCAATGCATCCCCCTCTGCTCGAATATATGATCAAAGCTTTCCATATCAATGAACAGTTAGAGAGTGGATCCGAGAAACAATCTTGACACTGTTACAACTATTGCATTTTAATTTCCTAGCTTTTAGTTTATAGTTTAGATTAGATTAAGAAGACTTCTTTCACAAGTCTTCTATTTTTGTAACATTAATTAGTATTTAAACCCCTTTCATCCATTTAGAAAGGGGTCCAGATTTTTGAGAAGGTGGCTTTTGGAACTTACACTATTGTTTGAACAGAAGTATCTAATTGAAAGTCTAAGCCCAAAGGCTATCTTTTCAGAACTAATCTATGATGCAATGGGTACTATTATCTGTGTCTTAATAGTTTTTATGTTTATGAGTTTATAGAAAACTTGTTTCTATCTATTTGTCTCTTTCTGATAAGCATTGAAATGATATATATTCTTATTACTATTAATAAAATGTATTGAATGATATTTTGTTAGATAAGTGACTTTGAAAGTGGTTATATGATTAATGTTCTTCATCAACTAAATCAATTACATTGGTTTAGTTTCTTTAATGTGCTTATATTCATTTTAGTATGAAAATGATTCATATTTTTTCATACTTATTAAATATTACTCTACAATCATATAAATCGATCCATCCCATGAAGTAGTTAAAATTTGTTTTATTTGAGGTAGAGATCTAAAGTTGAGGTTAAGATTTGGTCAAAGAAATGACTAGAATCTATGGATCCATATGAGCTAGGACAAGTCTGTTATGGAGGAAAGAATTGTCGTTTTTCTATATGTGGATGTGGTTTGTATAATTCCCTATTTAGGTAGGTTTCCTTGCATGTTCAATCCATAAGGTATGCCATTAATACTGTGACAAATATGCATAGAAGAAGAGGGGTTTTGACCCTTACAGAGAGGTATATCTTTGCAATATATACCACAAATTTGAAAGATGGTTTGCAGAAGTTTGTACGGAGATAGAAAATCCAAAGGAAGGTGGAACCTGAGTAGAAGATGGAGCAAAAGAAATGTGCCATATGAGGAATGGATTGACATGAAGAGGATATGATTTTGTTGGACTATCCATAGATTTTTGGATAGATATCTGAAGCAGCCTATAAACAGTTAGTTAGTGGACTGTTAATGGATGATTTGTGACCCTAATTCAGTCATCTACAAATTGTTAGAAGGATGATAAGATGAGTAGTTCAGATTTGTTCATAGATTAGACAACAAAGAAATTGGTACACAAGAATAGCGATTTGGTACCTGAGTAGAAGATGGAGCAGAAGAAATGTGCCATATGAGGAATGGATTGACATGAAGAGGATATGATTTTGTTGGACTATCTATAGATTTTTGGATACAGATCTGAAGCAGCCTATAAACAGTAAGTTGGTGGACTGTTAATGGATGATTTGTGACCCTAATTCAGTCATCTACAAATTGTTAGAAGGATGATAAGATGATTAGTTCAGATTTGTTCATAGATTAGACAACAAAGAAATTGGTACACAAGAATAGAGATTTTGAGAGGACTCAAAACACTATTAGGTGGCATATTTCAAGAGCCGTAGAGGAGGGAAATGTAGTGGGCACTAGATCAGTAAAATAATTTATTGTGGTCAGGAAAATTGATGGAAGTCCAAGTAAATTTGGAGGATTGTTAGGCGACTTTCAAATAATAGCTCTAAGTCTTGTACTTATGAAGGAAAACAAGACTGGTATAAGGGTAGGTGTATTGGAACTAAGGACGTACAGGCTTTGAAGGAATAAAGTAGAAATCAAGTGGGATATCCAACTAGCCCTAGTTCACTGTATTGTAGAGGATTGTGTCATTGAGAATAAGGGAAATGTCTATATCCCTATACTTGTCATCTTGGAGAAGCAGTATAGAAAAAGTGGGCATACCAAAGATTTTTTCACAACAGAGTTGTCTACAACTGATTGAAAACCCTAAGTGTTTCAGACCTTAAAGGAAAAAAGAGGTATATAGAGCGAAATTCTTTTTGAGGGGATTTTAGTAACATAAAGGAGTTGAGTTCATTGATAGAGGCAAATCACGGAGCTGCATAATGGGAGGCAAAAGGACTAACCATATGTGTTCAAGACATGTGGATTGAAATGGTTATGTGTGGCCACCATAAAAAATGGGTCAAGTGTTGTCTTGTTAAAGGTATATTGGTTGTAAAAGGACTAGCACCAAGCCCTAGTTTTATTCCTTGTATCAGTGTGATTATAAAGGGCCATCATCCCTGGTACGAGATCTCTATCCTATTCTATTATAGTTTGTAATTTAACAAAGAACGGTTTGAAAAATTTAAAAATTTTCAGGTGCACTAGTTGATTCCCTAATGCGTGTAGATTTCATTGTGCAAAGTAGATGTGTTTTGACACTTGAGTATGTTTTCATCAAATATTATAAGGCCAAACCCAAATTATCATGTATCGTGGAAATTCAACATATGCCTTGTTCACCTAAGAACTACAAGTAACTCATCTTAGACTACTCATGTCCAATGTCAGTTGATCCCACTTAACAAGTTGCCAAGACAAGGCTCATCACATCTAACTGTGGCAATAAAAAAACTAAGCAACATAGTTTTCATCTTGACATGCCATAACACCTTACATGCCTTAAATTCCTTGGCATTATGTGGCATGTGTTAGCATCCCCTACATTCCTTGACATGCTTTTACACACCCTAACACACGCTAGCACTTCCTGACACACCTTGGCAGTTTAACATACCTTGGCATTTCCTAGCATATAAACTTGTCACTCCCTCCTTAATACAGCTAGAACTCATTGACACTCCCTATCACACACTTATTTGTTCATTTCCATGCATTTTGATCTAGCGCTTCCTTGTGTTCACATAACACTCCCTAAAAATCCCTAGCACGCATTGGCACACCCTAACACCTGGCACATATGTCATGTTTCCCTAGCACTCTAGCATTCCTTGGCACTACCTCGCATAAATTTTCACTCTCTCCTTAGCACACCTAGAGCTCATTGAAACTCTGAGTCACAAAATCTTATTAATTCATTTCCATGCATTTTTACCTAGTGCTCCCTTATTTTTCCATAGCATTCCTTAAAACTCCTTGGCATATGTTGGTACACCGTAGCACCTAGGACATCTTGGCATATTTCCCTGGCCTCTAGAATTTCGTAACGTTGCCTAGCATACCTTGTCACTCCCTCCTTATCACATTTGGAAGTCGCTAACACTTCCAATCACAAAATATTATTTTTTAATTTCCATGCATTTTGACGTAGTGCTCCCTTTTGTTTCCCTAGCACTCTTAGTTAACACTTCCTTGCACACATTGCCACATCTTGGCTACATGCCACCCTACCACTTTATCATTCCTTAGCACTATCAAGCATGCCTTGTCACTCCTCCTTATCACTCTTAGAACTCATTGAAACTCCTTGTCACAAACTCTTATTCATTCATTTCCATGCATTATGACATAGTGCTCCCTTGTGTTTCTCTAGCACTCCCTAACACTCCTTGGCACACATTGGCACACCCTGGAACTTGGCACATCTTGGCATGTTTTCCTATCACTCTATAATGCCTTGGAATTGAATAGAATGCCTTGTCAATCCCCCCTTAGGACACCTATAACTTTCTAACACTCCCTATCACACACTCTTCTTCATTCATTTCCATGCAATTCAAAATAGCCCTCCATTCGGATTTCTTGGCACTCCCTAGCATGAGTTGGTGCCAAACCCTAGCGCCTAGCACATATTGGAATGCCTAACATGACCTGAAACTTTCTAGCATGTGTTATCACTTTCTAGGATTCCCTACACACCTTGGCACTCCCTAGTTTTCATGTCCTCATAGATAACCTTACTTTTTTTGCAACTTAGGAACCCAACCAAGTTATTGAATTAATAGTGTTGTGTCTAGCACAAAGTCTCCCTTTGTTTGAAACTAATTTGTCCATACCCTTATCACAATCATAGGCTTGCCTCATTCTTCAAGTCCTATTATGAAATTATCCTAACACATTTAATCTGTGTGACACCTGGAATTCACTAAGACTCCCTGACAAACACTCTTATTCATTCGTTTCCATGCACTTTTTACTAGTTCTCCCTTGTGATGCCTTAACACTCCCAAACACTCCTCGACATGCATTAACACTAACTAGAATGCGTTCGCACACATTTTAATTCATTGGGACACCCTGAAACTCCTTAAATGTCATGTCCTCCTAACTAACCTTATTTTTCTTAGACTTGGGAACCCAACCAAGTCTTTCCTCAACTGCAACAACTTGACCAAGTTTCATTTACTACAACTAGACTATGACGTGTTCACATAAGAATGACTTATAACTAATATTAGGATACTCATGGCCAATATTAACACATCCACTTAAAAAGTTACCAAGTCGTGCCTTCGCACTATCTATCACATATTAGCATTCCCAAGCACGCCTTGACACTCATGCCCTCACAACTACACTTACTTGGGAACCTTACATTCCCTAGCTGTCATACCCTCATATATAGCCTTAATTTTTTTGAAAATTGGGAATATAACAAAATCATTAGCAAAAGAATGTTGTGCCGAACCCAAAGTCTCCCATTCTCTGATATTACTTTTTCCACACATTATCACAACCATAGGCTTCCCTCTCACAAGTCTTATTATGAACTTCTCCTAAAACACTTCATCCTTGGGACACCTATAATTTACTGACACTCTTTGGCACACACTCTTATTTGTTCATTACATAAAATTTTAACCTAATTATCCATTGTGTTCCCCTAGAACTCCCTAACTCTCCTCAACATGGATTGACATTGCCTACCATGTGTTAGCACACCTTTTCATTCCTTGGCATGCATTGACACTCCTTTTATATCATGCCCTCACAACTACCTTTATATTTTTCTAGACTTGGGAAGCCAACCAAATCCTTCCTTTACTATGCCCTGTTCACCTAAGAATTTCCTATAACTCATCTTAGGCTACTCATTTCTAATCTCAACTCATCCCACTTAACAAGTTACCAAGTCAAGGCTCACATCTCAACGTGGCCATAAAACAACTAAGCAACATAGTTTACATCTTGACATGCCATAACACCTAGCACGTTTAACAATCCCTTAGAAATATGTGGCATGTGTTAGCATTGCCTACATTTATTGGCATGTTTTTCACTCCCTAGCACATCCTAGAATTCCTTGGCACGGCCTAACATATAGCCTTGTCACTCCCTCCTTGGAATTCTTGGAACTCGCTGACACTCCCTATCACACACTCTTATCCATTCATTTACATGAATTTTGGACTAGTCATCCCTTGTGTTTCTATGGAACTCCCTAACACTCCTTGGCACACATTGGCACACCCTGACACCTGAAACATCTTCGCATGTCGCGCCGACACTCTAGAATTCCTTGGAACTACCTAGCATACCTTGTCACTCCCTCCTTATCACACCTATAACTCATTGACACTTCGTGTCACACACTCTTATTCATTTTCATGCATTTCAAAACTAGTGTTCCCTTGACTTTCCTTGGCACTCCATAACACTCCCTGACATGCACTGGCACACCTTATAACCAGGAACATATTAGCATGTTTCCCTGACATCCAACATAACCTGCCACTCCCTCCTTAACATGCTTGGAACTCATTGGCACTTCCTATCACAAAATATTATTTGTTCATTTCCATGCATTAATTTGACCTAGTGCTCCCTTGTGTTTCCCTGACACTCCCTAACACTTCCTATCACATGTTGACACACCTTGGTACTTGACACATCTTGGTCGCATGCCACCCTGGCACTCTAGAATGACTTAGCGTTGCCTAACACACCTTGTCACTCTCTCCTTAGCACACCTGGAACTCATTAACACTCCCTATCACACACTCTTATTCATTAATTTCCATGGTTTTTAACCTAGTTCTCCCTTGTGTTTTTCTATCACTCCCTAACACCCCTTAGCACACATTGGCACACCCTGGTGATTGAGACATCTTGGTATGTTTTCTAGGACTCTAACATGCCTTGGAACTGCATAACATTCCTTGTCACTCCATCCTTAGCACATATGGAACTCATTGACACTTCATTTCCATGTATTTGAAACTATTTCTCCCTTGTGTTTCCCTAGCACTTGGACCTAACACTCCCTAGCATGCGTTCACACCAAACCTAAGCACCTAGCACATATTGGCACACCTTAAAGTTTGGCTTGCCTTGGCATGCCTAACATGCCTTGTAATTTTATAGCACGTGTTAGTACTCCTTGGAATTCTCTGGCACACCTTAGCACTCCCTAGTTTCCATGCCCTCATAGATAGCCTTAATTTTTTGTGACTTGCGAACCCAACCAAGTAATTGGAAAAAAAATGTTATGCCCAACCCAAAGTCTCCCTTTATCTGAAACTTATTTTACCAACCCCTTATTGTAACCATAGGATTCCCTCCTACAAGTCCTATTATGACCTTATACTAACACACTTTGTCCTTGAGACACTTGGAGTTCATTGACATTCCTTGGCACACACTCTTATTTTTTCATTTCCATGCATTTTCACCTAGTTCTCCCTTGTGATTCCCTGGCACTCCTTAACAATATTGAGCATGCATTGACAATTTATAACATGTGTTATCATGCCTTTTCATTATTTGGCATGCCCTAGAACTACTTATCTATCATGCCCTCAGAACTACCCTTAATTGTTTTGGGACTTGGGAACCCAACCAAGTCTTATCTCGACTACAACAACTTGACGAAGGTACAGTTGCTACAACTAGACTATGCATTTTTCAACTAATAATTAACTATAAGTCATCTTAGGCTTCTCATGTACAATTTCAAATTAACCCACTTAACACATTACAAGTTACCAAGTCAAGGCTCATGTCCAACCGTGGCCATAAAAAAATTGAGAAACATAGTTTACATCTTGACATGCCATAACACTTGGCACATATAATAATCCCTTGGCACTATGTGTTATTTTTTAGTACCCCATACATTCCTTGGCATGCATTGGTACTCCCTAGCACACCCTACCACTCCCTCACATGTCGTGGCTCTCTAGCATGCCTTTACACTGCTTATAATATAGCCTTTTCACTCCCTCATTAACACACCTCAAACTCATTGACACTCCCTATCACTCACTCTTATTCTACCTTCATTTCCATGGATTTTTAGCTAGTTCCCCCTTGTGTTTCCATGGCACTCCCTAACACTCTCTGACACACATTGACAAACCCTGGCACCTAGAACATCTTGGCATGTCGCCCTAGTAGTCTAACATTCCTTGGCACTACCTAGCATACCTTGTCACTCCCTCCTTAACACACCTATAACTCACTAACACTCCCTGTCACATAGTCTTATTCGTTCATTTAGATGCATTTGAAACTAGTTCTCCCTTATGTTTCTGTGGCACTCCCTAACACTCTCTAGCATGCAATGGCACACCCTAGGACCTAGCACATCTTGGCATGTTTCCTTGGCCTCTAGAATGTTGTATCACTACCTAGAATATATTGTCACTCCCTCCTTAGCACACCTAGAGCTCACTGACACTTCCTAATCTGAATATGGAAAAACTAGTTTTGTTGTGCTAGCTTCCTCATTAGTATAAAATAAAAGTGTGCTTAAGGATTTTTTCAAATAGAAAGTATATGAGAGGGTTTATGTGTCTTTTATGAAAAATTTATTAAGTAAATTGGCTTCAAAAACACATAAATAGAAAAATAAATTATAGAAAATATAATATACAAAAAGCACATTACACAGTAGTGATGAAGGAGTTCACCCCTCCTAGGCTACATCTCCTTGGACCAGCTTCAATGGCTTGACACTCTTTTATTAAATCATAAAAAATATGAATACAGTCACTTCCTAAGATATTATGGCTCTCAAGCCTACTCCAATGGCTCTGGGACACCCCCAACACCCATGTTTTGGTTCTAACTGAGTCAAATTCTGACTCTTTGGGAAAATGTTATACCTCTTTCAGTACCTTGGCTTGGGCCTCAGTATGAGATAAAAATGGAAAAAGTGTTGTTTAAAATCCTCCACAGCTCCTGAAACCCACTTCAAACTACTCAGAGCATCCAAAAATGCTAGGATAGACTCTGTTTGGAAAAGCAGAACACCCTAGCACCTAGCACATCTTGGCATGTTTCCTTGGCCTCTAGAATGTTGTATCACTGCCTAGAATATATTGTCACTCCCTCCTTAGCACACCTAGATCTCACTGACACTTCCTAATCTTAATATGGACAAACTAGTTTTGTTGTGCTAGCTTCCTCATCAGCATAAAATAAAAGTGTGCTTAAGGATTGTGTCAAATAGAAAGTCTATGAGAGGGTTTAAATGTCTTTTATGAGAAATTTCTTAAGTAAATTGGCTTCAAAAACACATAAATAGAAAAATAAATTACAGGAAATATAATATACAAAAAGCACATTACACAGTAGTGATGAAGGAGTTCACCCCTCCTAGGCTACATCTCCTTGGACCAGCTTCAATGGCTTGGCACTCTTTTATTAAATCATAAAAAATATGAATACAGTCACTTCCTAAGATATTATGGCTCTCAAACCTACTCCAATGGCTCTGGGACACCCCCAACACACATGTTTTGGTTCTAACTGAGTCAAATTCTAACTCTTTGGGAAAATGTTATACCTCTTTCAGTATGAGATAAAAATGGAAAAAGTTTTGTTTACAATCCTCCACAGCTCTTGAAACCCACTTCAAACTACTCAAAGCATCCAAAAATGCTAGGATAGACTCTGTTTGGAAAAGCAGACAACATGCTCTAAATTTCTCATACGGAGTCAGTTTTCGATGAAACAACATGTGCCAAAATCAAGAAGAAAATACCTATCTGGTCGTTCAGGTTTCGAGTGAATCTGAGCAATTTCATTTTTTAGCAATGTTTTGCCCCTAATTTAGTTTCCGATCACTTCCTGTCACAAAATATTACTCATTCATTTCCTTGCATTATTTTTACCTGATGCTCCATTTTATTTCCCTAGCATTTTGTAACACTTCCTAGCATGCGTTGGCACACTCTGGCACCTGGGACATCTTGGATGCATGCTTTCCTGGCACTCTAGCATGCCTTAACACTGCCTAACATACCATGTCAATCCCTCCTTAACACACCTAGAGCTTGTTGATACTCCATGTCACACACTCTTATTCATTCATTTCCATGCATTTTAATCTAGTTCTCCCTTGTATTTCCCTAGCACTCACTAATACTCTTTAACACGCATTGGCACACCTTGGCACTTGGTAAATCTTGGCATGATTCCATAGCACTCTAGCATGCCTTAGCACTGTCTATCATACCTTATCACTTCCTCCTTAGAACACTTAGAACTTGCTAACATTCCCTATCACATAATCTTATTCATTCATTTCCATGAAATTGAAACTAGTGCTCCCTTGTGTTTCCTGTCACTCCCAAACACTCCCTATAATGCATTGGCACGACACCCTAGTACTGGGCACATCTTGTCATGCCTTAGAATTTGGCATGTCTTGGCATGCCTAGCATACCTTAAAACTATCTAGCATGTGTTAGGACTTCTTGGAATTCTCTGACACACATTCACACTCCCTAGTTGTTATGCCCTTATAGATAAGCTTACTTTTTTTTTATTTGGGAAACCAACCAAGTCAGTGAGAAAATAATGTTGCCCCTAACCCAAAGTCTCACTTTGTCTGAAACTACTTTGTCAAAACCCTTATCACAATCATAGCCTTGCCTCCTACAATTCCTATTATAAATTTATCCTAACACACTTCGTCATTGGGACACTCGGAATTCACTAACACTCCCTGGCACATACTCTTATTCGTTCATTTCCATGAATTTTTACCTAGTTCTCCATTGCGATGCCCTGATAGTCCCCAACACTCCTCGAAATCAATTCACACTATTTGGCATATGTTAGTATGCATTTTCTTTCCTTGCCACACCTTGGCATTCATTAACTATTATGCCCCCACAACTACCCTTAGTTTTTTTGCAACATGGGAACCCAACCAAATCTTGCATCGACTACAATAACTTGACCAAGCTACAATTACTACAACTAGGCTATGCCTTGTCCCTAAGAACTTCCTATAACTCATCTTAGGCTACTCATGGTGAATTTTAAATTATACAACTTAACAAGTTATGAAGACAAGGCTCACATCCAACGGTGGTCATAAAACAACTAAGCAACATAGTTTATATCTTGACATTCCAAAACACCTGACACATCTGAAAATCCCTTGGAAGTATGTCGAAGGTGTTAGTATCCCTTAAATTCCATCACAGATGTAGTCAGTTTTACTTCTCAAGCGTAGCATGGGTTGCACGTGATGCAGGGATTCTAGGTTAAATCAGAATCCTAGCATAAAAAAAACACTCCTTCAACTAGCATGAAAACTCTTAATTATTCTTCATTAAAACCATAAATATTTAGCTCAAAGCATACATCAAGGGAAAGAGAGCCATACAAAAAATATACTAATATTGAAACATAAAAGTTCTCTGGCCAAATATTACATGGGAGGCCTCTTGGCTCTTGGCCCTTCAAACCATTTCTCATTCTCTCTTTTACTCCTCACTGCTCTCAGTTGTGTTTCATCCTCTCAAAACCCTCCTATATATACATAAATAATGAATTTATTTCACTCCATAAATTCCTCCACACAAATATAAACTTAAATATAATTTAAATTTATTCTATTTTTGGACTCAACAAAGTCCTATATATGGAATTCCTACTCCCTATATTATCTACCTAGTTCCACTCCACTCATATCCTTTAATTATTAAATAATATTTACAAAAATCCTCACATTTATAATTTTATCCTAATTTATTAAAAATAATCAATTTAATTAATAAAATAATTAAAAATTTTCACCCCCCTTATTACATAATTTAATAATGAAAATTTGGCTTGGATGCTCCTGCATCAGATTCCCCAAGTAGAGAAGTTTTCATAGACTCCTGTCTATAGGGTCCATTGCTTTTCTATAACAGTATGACAGCCACAAGTCCTGATGACTTTCTCCCTCCAGGATTCCATACTCTATTTTGCCACTGGTCCTTCGAAGTATCAACTCGATTTGATAACTCATTTTCCACTCTGTTGATCAGATTCCATCGGCTTCTCCAACACCTTCTTTCATCAATTCTTTGGAGTAATACTTCTTTTTCGAACTCTTTCGTCTCGAACTGAGCTGAATACTCAAGTTCCTACAATAGAAAATAATCAATAACTCCTTCTTGATTACAAATTTAGTCATGGATAACTTTTATAGAAACAACCCTCTTGTTTGGTACTGTACTTGCGTTCACCAACAAACTTTTAGTTTTAAAAGGATAAGACCTTTTGGTCTCTTTTGATGCTTCAGGCATCAATCTCCCATCATCAACTTTTTGGACTTCAATAGATTATGTTCCAAACTACTGGCTGCTTCCATCTTTATCCTGCTGATTCACTATTTCCTTTATGTCTCTACAGACATAACTCCCTCACTGCTTCTGATCTCCCATCTCAATGCTAAATAACTTCTGCTCAATTTCTCTTATTTCGACATCATATCTGTTAATATCGTTATCTATACCTACAGTTACATCATTATTTGAAAATTTATAACATTCATTCAACTCCATAAATGTTAAAAATATTTCATCTCTATCATGCATAGTAACTGTAATTTCTTCTGGATCATGTTCTACAAGTTTTTCTTAGCCATCAGGTTCCTTCAGCCATCGTTCCAAAAACTCTATTTCCATATGAAATCTTTTCAACACTTCATCACTACCTTCACTCTTCTTCTAGCAATCTTCTTGAGTTGTCTTGGTTTCAACACCATTACAATGTAAATTTTCATCAGCAATTTCATTAAACAAATACATTTGTTTACCTCCTTGGAATTTTTCTTCAACATTTCTATTTTGTTCCTGCTCTATAATAGTTTTGACTTGCTGTCTTACGCCAAATAAAAATTCATTTATGATTTCTTCCTGTTGTAACCAATCAACACTCTCCTTCTCTAACATGAATTCTCTACCAGACTTTACCTCAAAAGTTTCATTCTCCCTTGTGACAGTTCCATCAGACTTCTCACCATCTTTCACACATCCTAAAAACATACATAAACAGTTAGAAAAATTTCAAGGCTTCATAGCCTCATATACGTTTCTTGACAACACATCTTTAGATGCTTCTGAACTATCCCAATAGTTCATGGGATCTTCCTCATTGATCTCTTCACCCAGAATTTCACCCTGTTCTAGGCCACAAATGGAAACATCCATTTCTAACTCAGCCTCTCTGAGTTCTTCACAACTCAACATCTTCTTGAGCTTCCTTAGCTCTTCTGCCAACTGTATGTTTACCTGATTTTCCATTTTTGCATGTAGCTTCTGCCACTTTACCTTCTTTCTCATGGTCCAACCATGTGTCTTGCTTTTCACATTTTCCTACAACAACTCTGTTAACAATTCAAGGTGAATTGTTATCTCAGCATTCTCCTACTCGTAATCTTCACCCGTCAACTATTCACAAATGCCACTTACCTTGGCATTTTCCTGTTGGCAATATGATGCAGAATGTTGTCCTTAATGGCAACCCACTGAATGAAGATGAAGACAAGAGATAGTTGACTTGTGTTGTCCTTCATGGAAATCCACCAGATGAAGTTATTCTTGAATTGATGGACTTGGTAAATGATGTAAATCTGATATGAAATGATGTTTGTTAGCAATATGATGCTGAGTGTTGTCCTTGAATGGCAACCCACTTGATGAAGAAAATGGCAACTTACTTGATGAAGTTGTGCTTGATAGAATATGTCTTGATGAACCTGTTTAAAGATGAAAATTTGATGTATCTACAGAGAGTACAGAAGGTAATGAAGAAAGGAATTCAATATGTGCTAGATCTATGATGAAAAGAGTATGTCTCAAGGCATACGCGGATTTGCCTAGGAGAAGTCGCGTATGCACACGGTAAAGTACGTGCCAAGTCGCGTATGGGCAAAAGCGCTCATAAAGTGCAAAACCAGGGGTAACCACCATGGTATTGACCCATTGTATTGGGTAATGATTCGTCTAAATGACCCCGTCCAGGAATACCATCGGAAGTAATGTTGTTTTGGCTCATGGTATTGAAAAAGGGGCCCGTGGTATTGAAGGCTCATGGTATTGTTTTGGCTCATGGTATTGAAAAAGGGGCCCGTGGTATTGAAGGCTCATGGTATTATTTTGGCTCATGGTATTGAATCACTAATTATTCTGCTAGCTCTAAGCATTGTTTTGAAATATGGCATTGTTGAAGGGCAAGTAGTATTGAAAGCTCATGTGGTATTGTTTTTGGCTCATGGTATTGAAAAAAGGGCAAGTGGTGAAAGGATAGACTATTATAAGAGAAGAAATTCATTGTACCAATGATGATTATTGGTGCAGATGTTTGAGCTGTATTGAATACTTCATGTGAAGTATATTTTGCGTTGCGGAAGAAAGAATGTAAATAGGGTTAATAATAGATCTGAGTGTATGATGCACCAATGATGAAGAAGGGGATCTAGATCTAAAATGTGCTTGTATTTGCTAGATCTGTTTATGGAATGATTAGATCCAAGAAGAGGCGAACATCTGTCTGAAGTGAAGGGTTAAATCTGTGTGAAGTATCTATTCTAAAGAAATGCAATGACCTAAAATCTTTGAAGAACCATACGCTAGTTCGCCGAAGAGGAAGCGCGTATATACGCGGATTCGCTGAAAGAAAAGCGCGTATGCGCAATTAAATTGGTTCTATAATATGTACAGAAGTGTATGCTGGTTTGTGTGAATGGAAGCGCGTATATACGTGACATCAATGAAGTGAAAGCGCGTATGAAAACTAGGGTTTGCTGAAGTCTGTGGTAAGAAATGACTGATCTATTCTGCTGGTTCACGATATATGTCGGTGAGTTATATGTGTCTGTTTTCATGGATTGTTGTGCTTAAAAGTATGGAAAGGGTCCGGTACGAAAAATATGATGAAAACGTGCTTTGTAAGTTGTGTCCTAAAGGAAGCTTTTGGATCCGGTACGAAAATTGATGAAATGTGGTTCATGAGGGTCACGCCGAGGAGTTGTAACCCAGCCAGTCAGGGGTTGAAGCTCCTTTCAGTGAGGGCAGTAAAAACGAGATCGAGGGGTCGTAGCTCCCTTCAGGGAGATGCTGGCGTAAACGATCGGGGGGGTTGGAGCTCCCTTCCGAGAGGCTAGTAGCGAGCCGCGAGGGTGGGTGCACAACGTCTTTGGTAGAGTACGCTTTTGACACATGTGTTTAACAAAGATGTTTTCTCTATAATAAAATATTGAAGGCTGAGCAACTGCAGCAGTGGTTTTCTCCCGTCTTGGGTTTCCACCTAAAAATCCTGGTGTTCATGTGTGATGCTTTGTGTGATGGTTTATTCTGTTCTTACTGCACATGTTTACTATTTATAGAACATCTAATAAGTGAATGATGGAATTGTGTAAGTGAAGAACTAATGGAATAATTAGATCTCTGGGTATACGCGAGTTTCATGAAGGATATCCGCGTGTATACGCTAGTTGGCTTCAGAAAAGTAGCGTATGGGTTTTAGAGCATGAAAAAGTAAAAATTTTGAATATGCTGAAAATATTGATTCACCCCCCCCCTCTCAGTATTTTTCCCAACAATTGGTTTCGGAAACGGGTCCTTGTCGCCGGAAGCTTGATCGCTTGAAGGAGATCCGTCGCAATGGGAAGTCATGAAGGATTAATGTCTATAAAGCCACCTCTATTCAATGGAAGCAATCTGATATTCTGGAAGGTACGAACAAAAGCATATCTGCAAAGTCTTGGTGCAGAAGTATGGGCAATCATGGAAGAAGGTTATCAATATCCGGCAAGTATTCCTACTAATGCGGCAGAAAGGAAGAAGTATGAAATCAATGCCAAAGCAGTGAATGTCTTATTAGGAAGCATGTCTGAACCAGAATTTGCTAAAGTGATGCGGCTAAATTCAGCAAAAGAAATATGGGACAAAATCATTCTGAGCTATGAAGGAGATACAAAGGTAAAAAGTGCAAAACTCCAAACTCTCAGAATTGAATATGAAAATTTAAGGATGCATAGTGATGATGAAATTTATGATGAGTTTCTTTCTCCATCTAGATGATAATGTAGAATTGGATGAGAAATTTGGGTGAAACCATAACTGATACTAATCTGGTAGAAAAAGTCTTAAGATCCTTGACTTCAAGATTTGACTCTAAAGTTTCAGCTATTGAAGAAAGGCAAGATCTGCAAACTCTTACTATTGTTCAATTACATGGTATTTTGACTGCTTTTGAAATGAGACAAGGAGGTCCTTCTCAATTCAAAGAAGCTTCTTTTAAGGTGTCTGCAAAAGGAAAGGAAAAGGAAGTTGTCAAAGAATCCAGCTATATATCTGAAGAAGAAGAAGCGAATTTTGTGAGAAAGCTCCAACTAGTTACTGGAAGATTCAAAGGTAAGCTTCCCTTCAAATGTTTTGAGTGTGGAAAAGTTGGTCACTATGCTGCTAAATGTCCTTATAGAGAAAAACATGGTAAAGGGAAAAAATTTGAAAAGAGGAAGAGTTTCTATGCAAATGAAGATGATGATGAAGTGTCCAGTGAAGATGAAGAAGATTTTGACCATGATCTGAAAGTGCTTATGGCAAAGAAGCAAAAGAAGAAGTCTACTCGAAACAAGGAGATCTCTCAGAAAACATGGTTAGCAAAAATTGAATCAGATAGTGATTGGGGTCCTAATTGTCTCATTGGTACAATGAATGGTGAAGATAGTGAAAGTAAAGTTGTGGATCTAGAAGAAGCTATCAAGATAAAAGTTGAAGAACAACAAAAGGAAACTGATAAGAAAGATTCTATCTACAATGAGATGATCTCTCAAATGAAAGATCAAATAGAAATGCTGAATGGACAGGTGGACAAGTATCAAAGGTTTCATACTTATGCATCCAATCAAATTAAAGAACTAGACGCAGAAATCAACGATCAAAATGTAGATCTCGAAAAATCAAGCAAGAAGAATGAAGGACTTCAAGCTGCAATCATCTCTCTGCAAGAAGATCTTGAAGCATCAAGTAAGAAGAATGAGGAATCTCTACAAACATTTGAAAAGGAAGGCCTTGAAGTAGAAATCATCTCTCTCAAAGAAGATCTGGAAAAATCAAATAATAGGAATGAAGAGCTGCAACAAACATGTGAAGAAAACGAAAATTGGTTGAAAGAAGAGATTCTAAATCTGAAGGATCAAGTAGAAGATGGAAGAAGGAAAGAAGAAAGCATGATAAAGCAATGTCAAGCCTTGGAGGTTGAGGTAAACATTCTCAAAGGTAAATTAGAAGAAAAGGTTAAACTTTTGAGGTTTCAAGATAGTACTAACATTTTGGACAACATTCTGAGTAATCAAAGGTCTCCTGCTATCAAACTTGGTCTTGGTTTCCAAGAAACTATTAAAGGAGAATCTAGCTCACAAGGAAGTGCTAAAACTTCAGAGGATGACAATGCAAAACCTGAAGTGTTGAAAGATACAAAAGGTCAACCAACAATGATGAAATCTCAAAGGAAATCAGTCAATAAAGTTGAATGCTTTAAATGTCATAATCATGGGCATGTTGCAGCAAATTGTAGGAGCAGATCATTTCAGCCTCAAACAAACAGTTCCTACATAGAAAGGTACTCTGGTTTCTTCAAGGGATATTGTTTTTCATGTAACAAGTATGGACATAAAGCAGCTGATTGTAAAAGGAGGAAGATTAGAAATACTCATTAGGATTCTTATGCTTATTTCTCTGGACACATGAGATGTTATTTCTGTAACAAGTATGGACATGTAGAAAAGGAATGCAGGTTGAACAGATCTGAGAAAGTGGACAGCTTTCAGCACACGGTTAGGAAGTTCAAGCAAGTTTGGAAAAAGATGGAGAACCGATTAGAAACGTAGGGAATTCTGACCCTACTGCAGTCATCCGCTTCTGAAGCTGACTTTTCTTATTGACTGCAGGAATGATGTGGGATACATTATGAGATTTAGTAATGTATCATCATAGGGGGAGCAATGCATGATGACTCTCATGGTTGATTTGATTATTCTGGTTATGTTTACTTCTGACAGCGCATCTGATGTGGAAAGGACAGGTACAGGAGGTACAAACTCAGGAGGAAATGAAGGAAGATGAAAATTTTCTATGCTTCACTTTCAATACGTTGGTTATATTAACAAAGTCGCGTATACACGTGAGTTTCATCAGACACAGTCGCATATGCATTGATGATAAGAGAATTTATATGCTAGCTGAAGATCTGGAGCAGAGGCTCAGTGGGAGTAACAGTCTGATTATTAATAATTGTATTATTGACCCTATATCAGCTTAATTTCTCATCTTTAAATAATGATGACATGATACTTGGTTACTTATGTTGAAGATTATGGATGAGTCCTGGTTTCTTGATGATCAAGAGTATTCGTTGCTGAGATGAAAGTCTTATAAATCAGAGATAAGGATAGATCATGCAAAGATTATTGCTGATGACTTGCTGATAAAGGTATTCAGGTTGCACTAGTTAAGGAGAAGCACTAGTTCAGGGGGAGCAGCAGGTTGAATACTAATGATTGCATTGTTGGCAATATGACTGCTTATTCTTGGTTATTGTGATACTCATGCTTAATGATGACTTGGTACATGGTTTATTATGATGAGATTTTGATCCCGGTTTACTGAAAAGTATCTTTTGTGTTCACACATGGATGAGTTGGAAGTCGTTTGATTCAGAAATAAATCATGCGGAGCTTTGTTACTATGGTTGAGATCTTTTTCCTACATATATTACTTCATTTTAAATCTTGAAGATCTTGATGATATTGGACCACATGGATGATTGCTTGACACATATTTGAAGATGTTGTTTTGGTATGATAATATCTCTTGGAAAGATTGTATTGATGCTGCAAAGAATATGAAGGCTTGGTTACTAATGTGCTTATGCTACAACTGTTGGATGATTCTTGAAGACATAACTGCACTGTTCTATCTATCTGTAGTCCAGGGAAGCATTCAAAAGAAGCTGAACACTGTCTTTTTCTCACAGAGGATCAGATCTGGTTAAAATTTAGAAGATGGAATTGGATACGCGGGTTTCCTGAAACACAGTCGCGTATATACGTGAGTTCATGCACAGAAGACTGCGTATGTCTGATTGCTGAAAATTTTTTTCTTGAAGTCAGCTCTCTTCAGCACAGCTGCAGTGCTGTTTGGTATCTCTGATACTATTTGGTATCTCTGGTGGTGTTCCAGTTCTCATAATGTTATTTCTAATGTTTTGATAAAGATGACTTGATGATTTGTTGGTGAAAGTGTTCAGGATGCACAAACTAAGGGGGAGCCTTAGTCATTTGGAAAGGATGCTTGGATGCACAGATTTAGGGGGAGTAGTGACATTGCTGAGTATAATGCATTGTTGGCATTATGGTGGTTCTGAAATATGTTCTCTTTCTTGAGGACTTTCTGGTGATTGGTCTTAAATGGTCATTTTTGTAATTTGTTGAAAAGGCCTTGTTGAGATCCATGATGTAAAATTGTAATATTCAGTCATGTAAGGACTCGTCAAATTTGTAAACCCACTTGGTTGGGTAGCTGAGTCAAATTTTGTAAACCCACTTGGTTGGGTACTCTAGTCTCATATGTAAATCCACTTGGTTGGATATTTGTTGTAAGTATGAGTCATTGGTGATAGGAAAGTCATAGAGTCATGTACTTCTTTGGAAAATATGTTTGAAGATTCAGCAGGAACTCAGGGGGAGCTTGGTCACTTCAGTATACATCAGATCTGCAGAACGCTTCTTCCACATGAGGAGAAAAGGGGGAGAGTATGTTGGTTTTTGATCCGCCCTTTGCCCTTGATGTCAAAGGGGGAGAGTGACATGGTGTTTGACTGAAGAGAAATAATGGTGTCAAAGAATGGGGAGAGTGACATGGTGTCATTGTATTCTTAATGTACCTATCTTTTGTGGTGATCAAACACCATCGTGGTTGCCATCAAGTCCAAAGGGGGAGATTGTTGGCAATATGATGCAGAATGTTGTCCTTGATGGCAACCCACTGAATGAAGATGAAGACAAGAGATAGTTGACTTGTGTTGTCCTTGATGGAAATCCACCTGATGAAGTTATTCTTGACTTTATGGACTTGTTAAATGATGTAAACATGATATGAAATGATATTTGTTAGAAATATGATGCTGAGTGTTGTCCTTGAATGGCAACCCACTTGATGAAGTAAATGGAAACTTACTTGATGAAGTTGTGCTTGATAGAATATGTCTTGATGAACCTGTTTAAAGATGAAAATTTGATGTATAAACAGAGAGTACAGAAGGTAATGAAGAAAGGAATTCAATATGTGCTAGATCTATGATGAAAAGAGTATCTCTCAAGGCATACGCGGATTTTCCTAGGAGAAGTCACGTATGCACGCGGTAAAGTACGTGCCAAGTCGCGTATCGGCAAAAGCGCTCATAAAGTGCAAAACTAGGGGTAACCACCATGGTATTGACCCATTGTATTGGGTAATGATTCATCTATGTGACCCCGTCCAGGAATACCATCGGAAGTAATGTTGTTTTGGCTCATGGTATTGAAAAAGGGGCCCGTGGTATTGAAGGCTCATGGTATTGTTTTGGCTCATGGTATTGAAAAAGGGGCTCGTGGTATTGAAGGCTCATGGTATTGTTTTGGCTCATGGTATTGAAAAAGGGGCCCGTGGTATTGAAGGCTCATGGTATTGTTTTGGCTCATGGTATTGAAAAAGGGGCCCGTGGTATTGAAGGCTCATGGTATTGTTTTGGCTCATGGTATTGAAAAAGGATAAACCTATATAAGGAGAAGAAATTCATTGTGCAAATCAGAAGTGTGGGTGCAAGATGTCCGAGATTGAATGAATACTTCTCTGTGAAGTATATCTGTATGGAAAGGGTAAAGGTTTGATGTTAGATCTGAATGTATGATGCACCAATGATGAAGAAGGGGATCTAGATCTGAAATGTACTTGTACTTGTTAGATCTGTTTATGGAATGATTAGATCCAAGATGAGGCGAACATCTGTCTGAAGTGAAGGGTTAAATCTGGGTGATGTATCTGTTCTGAAGAATTGCAATGACCTAAATATCTGAAGAAC
Organism: Pinus albicaulis; assembly: GCA_034641835.2. Taxonomy (NCBI): domain Eukaryota; kingdom Viridiplantae; phylum Streptophyta; class Pinopsida; order Pinales; family Pinaceae; genus Pinus; species Pinus albicaulis. Next base: position 35,686 of record JAXQQM020061586.1, on the reverse strand, counting down.
CATACGCTAGTTCGCCACAGAGGAAGCACGTATATACGCGAAGCCTCAGCCGGAAGAGAAAGCGTGTATGCGCAATTAAATTGGATCTGTAATATGTACAGAAGTATACGCTGGTTTATGTGAACGGAAGCGCGTATATACGCGACATCAGTGAAAGGAAAGCGCGTATGCAAACTAGGGTTTGCTGAAGTCTGTGGTAAGAAATTTCTGATCTGTTCTACTGGTTTACTGATATCTGTTAGTGAGTTATATGTATTTGTTTCATGGTTGACTGTGCTTAAAAGTATGGAAAGGGTCCAGTTTGAAAATATGATGAAATGTGGCCTGCAAGTGGTGTCCTAAAGGAAGCTTTGGATCCAATGTGAAAATTGATGAAACGTGGTCCATAGAGGTGCTGAGGGTTGTAGCCTTCAGTCAGGGGGTTGTAGCTCCCTTCCAGGTGAGGCTGGTAAACGAGATCAGGGGGTCGTAGCTCCCTTCCAGGAGAGGCTGGTAAACGAGTCAGGGGGTTGGAGCTCCCTTCCAGGAGAGGCCGGTAAACGAGCGCAGGTGGGTGCCTGCGTGCTGGTAGGAGTCTGCACCAGCACATATGTTGTAAGATGTTTTCTCTATAATAAAATATTGAAGTTTGAGCAACTGCAGCGGTGGTTTTCTCCCGACTTGGGTTTCCACCTAAAAATCCTGGTGTTCATGTGTGATGCTTTGTGTGATGGTTTATTCTGTTCTTACTGCACATGTTTACTATTTATAGAACATCTAATAAATGAATGATGGAATTATGTAAGTGAAGAACCAATGGCATAATTAGATCTCTTAGTATATGCGAGTTTCATGAAGGATATCCGTGTGTATACGCTAGTTGGCTTCAGCAAAGTAGCGTATGGGTTTTAGAGCATGAAAAAGTAAAAAGTTTGAATATGCTGTAAATACTGATTCACCCCCCCCTCTCAGTATTTTTCCCAACATTTCCTTCTTCTCCCCTCTACTATAGTCTTCATCAAATATTTGGAAATGACTATCAAGAGTCATCTTCCCCTTCTTTGTGAACTGCATCTGTTCACATGTGGACTTCATTTAATCCACTTCTCAGCAATCCTTCACACTTTCCATTCATCAAAATTCAATTTTTCCTCCTGTGCTTGGCTTCTCTTGGTTCTCTGTCTTTGAACGAGTCTCTGGTAACCCTCTTGCTTCACTTTTCTACAAACATAGTTTAGCAACGCATGTGTTACAATGACCAATTCTTTGGGTGTCGGGCTCTACTGATCATGCACCAATCTACATTCAGACTCTTGACTTAGCTTACGACTCTTTGACTTCATACTTACACTGATCTTCATCTTGGCTGAAAAATACTGAATCTTAACTCAAACTATCCAAACTTTCATTTGACTCTAACATCTGTTTTGACTTCAAGTTTTTCCCCAATAATAATGATAGTGGATATTTTGACTTAATTCAATTTATACAATCCTCCCACAAACATACACCCCTAATACATCTTTAGGATGTAAAATCTTCATTCTCTTACATACTTCATTCTTATGAAAAATCATCAGTTTGTCCTTATCATTTCACATGATACTGAAGTATTTAGTCAAAATGTAATTCAGGTTTTTCAGGATTTATTTTAAGGTAAAATTAAATAAACCATTCAATCTTCAATGTCTAGAAATACCTTCCTAAATTATCATACCTCATACTCCTGTTAAGGCTATTAATAAACCTTCCTCTCTGCGGTATCAGTTTTCTGGTTTCCACTCTTTTGTGCCATCTTTTTCACTGTAAATAATCACATACCCATAAGCTCGTCATCTTACTGCAAACATTTCCCTGCACTTATATACACCATGCAACATCAATTCACGTCTCTTTACTTGTGTGTAGAGAATAAGCAACTTCTTCGATGAATGATGTAAAAATCGTACACTGTGTTCATCCTGAATATCACCTCCTTAAGTGCTGTCACATGATGGTAAAAAAAATGTTTTACAACATCAAGAAATTATATTTCCAATCAGCAATCAAAAGAATTCTTCTTTCCCCACTACAGGATTTGTTCAGAATAACTTAACCAAAACTGTGAAGAATCCACATTATGCATAATAAATCATCGCCTATGCATAATAAAACTCCTCAAATAAATATGCATATTTCTCTTTATGTCATCTAGGATTAGCACATTTTCATTAATTTTCCATTCAATTTTACCTCAGCATCTACAACAATAGTCTTCCCTGCTGGCACTTACCTCACCAATCCTCCCTCTGGACTTGGTCTTCGGAAAGCACCATTTCTCTATTCTCTGGAACCTCTTTGAACATCCTCTCTGTTCCCTCTAGGCTTCAACTCACGTGCACACAATTTTCCTTCTTATCCAATCTTTGTTGGAATTCTTCAAAGTTCTGCCCACACTTTGCTTTCATTCAGAAACTATTTCTAGTTTTTTTCAACAGTACTTTTAAAACTGTGATATTTGTTTGCTGAGATTTCCTTCAACTATCTACAAGTTGTATTTTTCAAATATCATCTTCAAAACCTGAGTTAAAATAAAACATATCAACTCACCTTCAATATCTCTGTGTGATCTTTTTCCATCTCTCATCTGCACTGTATCTCCATGTACGATCATCTTTCAGACTCAAAGTCTGATCTCCTTTTAATTCTCCATCAAAAATACATTCTCTGTAATTCTAAAAAAAAATTGAATCTTCAAAAATAACTATTTCCATTCACCCAAATCCACACAAATGTTATTCACGCAAATGTCAAAACCCGCACATTATGATGTAGGAAAATTAAATAGTCCTACACTTTCACTTTCAATTCAGCAAAAAAAGTCTAGGCTTATTTTCTTCACAAAGGTAGAATTGATTTAATACTTGATGAAAATTCTACAAGCTTCTTCTTTTAAGCTATAAATAATTGTATATATGACAATTCTCACCATGCTTTTTAATCCAGAACAAAAACAACAAAATTTCCATAGAAATGGAGTAATATTCTCTACACACTAGTCCGTAAGACTTCACACATTTATAAATAAATGTGCAATGCTGATTCTCAAATCCAATTCAAAAATGTGAAGATGGTAAAATGTATAAGCTGGGTTTTAAATTCTTGAGCTTCGTTGAAGCCTCCACTCACAACATCGCTAGAGATCTACTGCAATCATCTAAATCATGCTAAAAAACATTGTTTAAATAAAAATTTGCTTACCATTCAACTACAATGTTAAATTCACAACGCTACCCATACCTTCACGGTGGTACCTGTATCTCACTCCTTCAAACGTTGGTGCCATCACTTACACAGCGTGTGCATTTACCAATACAAAACACCATGAATTTACTACGCTTCATGGTATTACAAATTCCATTCTTCTTCCATACATTTCAATTTTATTTATGCCTCCATCCAATGAGCGATCCTGCAATAGTTGACTTGCTACGAAGGTTGAATAAGGCGTTTGCGTTCTCATTTCTCGCGTCCTCCGATGGATGAGTGTGGCCTCTATGGCTACGTTGCTCACGTCCTCTTTGACACTACTTTAAATACTCATTCAACTCAATTAAATTGTTTTATCTATAGTCTTACTTGTCATATACATGCAATGAACTGCGGTTAACTTCGATGCTGGTGGCAATGCTCTCAACGAGCTTTAAAACTCGGTTTTTTTTTACTCCACCTCAAAAATCTCTGTGATGATTAGCTTTAATGATAACATATTTTTTAACTTTGGACTGCTCCACGGAAAAATGTTGCCTCTGATACCAAATGATTCAAGGATTCTGGGTTAAATCAGAATCCTAGCATAAAAAAAACACTCCTTCAACCAGCATGAAAACTGTTAATTATTCCTCATTAAAACCATAAATTTTCAGCTCAAAATGTACATGAATAGAAAGAGAGACATATAACAAATATACTGATATTAAAACATAAAAATTCTCTGGCCAAATATTACATCGGTTGCCTCTTGGCTCTCGGCCCTTCAAACATTTCTCATTCTCTCTTTTACTCCTCACTGCTTTCAACTATGTTTCATCCTCACAAAACCCTCCTATATATACATAAATAGTCAATTTATTTCTCTCCATAAATTCCTCCACACAAATCTCAACTTAAATCTAATTTAAATTTATTCTAGTTTTGGACTTAACAAAGTCCCGTATATGGAATTCCTACTCCCTCTATTATCTACCTAGTTGCACTCCACTCATATCCTTTAATTATTAAAGAATATTTACAAAAATCCTCACATTTATAATTTTATCCTAATTTATTTAAAAAAACCAATTTAATTAATAAAATAATTAAAATGTCTTACCACCCTTATTGCATAATTTAATAATGAAAATTTGGCTTGGATGCTCTTGCATCAGCACAAAGCTCTAGCTTGCATTGCTATAGGTCCGCTTGAAGACATTTTGTCATAGTTGCAACTTATGTGTTCAAAATATCCAGCATTTGAATGAACTAAATTAGAATTTACACTATGAGGAATGGCCAACATCACAATCTTGGTCTTGATGTAGCAGCAACAAGAATAAGTTGATTCCCCATGCCACTGTATTCTGATGTTTCCCATGGAAACTGTCAAAGGTACTTCTTAAATGGTGCCATCCAGCGCTGAATATTAGTTATTTTGAGAGATGGTCCCTACTTTTCCTACCTTGGCTTCCTCGACTAGTTGAAGATAACAAAAATATATATAAATAATGGCCATGCAAACTAGAGGGAAAAGCCTCATGGGTAAAGTATCATCCCATGTTTTCAATGTGTTTTCGTTTCTGTAAATGAGTGGCTTATCAACAACCTTCTTGTGTCTAGCGTTATACATAGACTCAATATATTTTGATAATTTTCTTCCACTGCTACTACTTTTGCACCCAAATCACCAAAGGAATGCAACTTGCTAGGATTTTTAACATTGAACAGTCGATCCTTGTATATACCTTAGCGTTATGATCATTATAAGCATCCAAACAAACTTTCATTTCACCCAAGTGGACGTTAGTGCTAAGACCTATGCAATCCTTTTGGAGCCTGAGCATTGTATTTTAGAACCCAACGTCCACTCCCAAAAGATCGTTTTTCTTAACGTCTTCATTGATTTGTGGCTTTGCTTGTACCCTAATAATGCATTTCCATCATTAAAAGGTCCTTTTTATGGGATTTTAAGGATATACATACATACGTGTCGTATGTAGATGGCATCGGGCTTGTATATAAATGTTCATATTGTCCAAAAGAAAAGCGCAACTCATCCTCTCTATATTTGTCTCGTAATGATCAGAACTCCTTAACTCTATTTACAATTTGATTTTTATGCTCTACTTTGGAGTGCACATTCGTGTTGTGGTGACCATCGAGCTTTTGAAGAATAGTTCTTTACATGCAACCTTTGGAAGCAATTCTGATGATCCTCACATGTTCGGCCAGTAAAGCCAAAACTCCAAGAATGAGCCACTTTACTTAAACACCCGCCAAGCCATAAATCCAATATTTATTATTTAAATATGTCTTCTTCCTAAGTGGTTCCTTCTCACCATATCATTTGATTGCATTCTTCTTAATATGTAGCCAAGGTGACTCCATATAAAGACAAATTTTGCACTCTTCGAGTTTGACAATTTGACCCGATAAGTCGAGTCTTCGATTGCTCGCTTAAAATTTTCTTTACATGTACCATACCATGTCAGGGAACACCCTCCTTAATGAAGAAAACCAAGTCTATTTTGGCATTCATTGCTTCAAAAATAGTTGCAAAAGAAAATGGCATTGGTACATAAATGACTGATGCATTTGCCTCTGCTTTAGCCGTTGCTTCTACAACCCTATTAAAAGACTGGAAGACCCAAGTGTTATGTTTCTCATAGACTTGCATGTTCACCCTTACTCAATGCTTTCTCAATGAACAATGTCTTGGTTCTTTCCAAATTTTCATGCGAGGCCTAGTTGGGCGATGCTCCTTTCATCGTTTGGGGCGATGCTTTCAGTGAAAACCTAGGTTGGTTTATCCATGTGTACACACACCAACCTCATGAGAAGAAGTGACCAAATACACATATGGTTGAGAACCCACTTGTATGTAGACCACCGTGTCTTTATTCCTTTTGAATTGGTGGTCCCCCCTTAGTGGTTGAAGAAAATACCTGCAATGCCACATTATAAGAGGGCAGGAGCCGCAACATAAAAAAATATGAATACTAATACAAACAGTAAGTCCCTTTATGACTCTAGGGTATCACTATCCAAATTTGTTTCAAATTTTCAATATAAAGATGCAGTTATCAACAAAATAACATAATTTTAGGCATGCATTAAGTAAGGAATTCAACGAGCATGATCAGTTTATCCTCAACTTAAGTATATCTTGCAATGATTACACTAGAGACTTTCAGGTGGTTTTGTAAACAATTATGACTTGAATGTTCAAACATTCCTTCTAATATTAACATATGAAGTGAAGTTCCAAGCTTTGGAGGCTTACTCTCTCACACATAAAAAAACCTTATTTTAGGAAAATAATGCCTACGCTCATGGATATGATGGATATGATTCCTTAAAACTTGGTGGAGAGCAAGCTGAGTAATACGTACCAAAGTGAAACTCAAGAGAAAAAAATTTTAACCTTTGATTCATGACTATGATAACTTAGGATTTTATAACATATGGAAAATACCATAACAATAAAAACCCTAAATTAATGGAGAGCATAATGGGCAAACACCCTTGCAAAGTTGTTGAAAAGATACCTCTTGACAACCACTACTTGCCTAAACCCTAATGAAATGAAAGGGAATGTAGACTAATGCTATATGAGGTACCTTGTAAACCCTGATGCATATGAGTGATCCAATTTCAAGATAATATGAGAATTTGAAGATGATAAGCACCCTCGAGAGTATGGATTAATTCACGGCAGGGTTGGAACTTCAATCACCAATGATTAGGGTTTCAAGGATGTCGGGGAAAATATATAATTGTCTCAAACCCTAACTCACATGGTGAGACATAGGACCATTCAAGGGCCTAGGGCGACATGCTATGAAATAAATCTCACCATGGTGTTATGCGATGTCGATGAGACTGTGTCCTTAGAGGCGTAGGTTAAAAACAGAAACAGGGTCACTTTCTTGCCAAATTAGGATTTCTCCCAAACCGTAGTAGAGTCAACATAAGGGGAGCCAAAAATGAAATCTTGCTTGTCTATATGCAGTGCTTCTGCTGGTTTTGATACATACTAAGGAAATATAAGTTTTGAAGTCCTGGGAGTCTCTTGGCACATCACCGAAGCAACACACCTTTGAAACCCTAATGTAGTCATAAGGTCGACATCTGAGGCAACACATGATGTGTGGGGGCAACATGTAAAGTGAAAATGGGGACAACATCAGATTTTAATAGAAAGGGGGAGAAGAAAGTAATCGGTTAAGAGTCTCATCAAAACCCTAATGGGTTGAGCAAGCAAAACGAGGGAACCCAAAATTTAAATATGCCCAAAATTTTGGGCAATGTTGTAGTAGCTAAAACACTCTCATAATGCTAAATCTAGGAAATTGGCCTCATTATGATTGGTGGAAGCTTAGTCCCAAAAAAATAATAACTATCATACTAGACCTTAGAAGAGGGAATTTTATGATACCTTTTTATGTCTATATTAAAACAAGAAAAAACCACATAAATTTAATTTTGAGTCTTTTAATTTAAAAATGACCATGCAAATAAATATAACTACTAATTATGTTTGTAAGTTTTACATATTAAGTAATTTATATTCATCTTAATATCTTATTTAGTTATCTTGAATTTTTAATTTAATACTATATATATATATATATATATATATATATTAAATATTATTATTGACATTTACTTTTATTTTTTATTTTAATTTTTAATTTTAGATTAATTCCAATTCCCACCTCCAAAAAATATGTGGACATAGAAAGTTAAACTACACTTGAAGTGAACAATTCTATTTTTAATTTTTGATAATTTTTTATTCCCGCTTGCAAAAAAATCCACCTTTCAGGAGCCCGTGTGGTGGGAATTTTGCGAGATTTCGAAGAGGGATGCTCTACTCTTTGGTATCATTAGAGTTAGCTGGTTGACGCCATAAATTTGGAGATGCATGTCGAATCGGCCTCTGAGGTGAAGTACGGTTAAGATACTACTCATCTCCTTCATTGACAACCTACCCACCAGGTATTTATAAAATGAACCTCGTCATAACCCCATATTTTAATGCCTTGGAAGTGAATTTATCAAGCTTGCTTGATTTCGATGTCTTGAATAAGAGTTGCATGTTGCATTTGCAATAGTCTCTGACCTATTTTTAGTATTTTTTTGGTCTAGATTCCATATTCGATGTGTCTGTGTCATGTCAACTTATTGATGGATATATTTAAACTCCTAATGCCTTTGAGCAACCCAAACTATAAAAGAATTATATCGCTTAGCTCAAGTTGATGAAACCCTCATATAAATAAAGAAGTTGAAGTAGAAAATTTTTCTTCCTGTCATGGTCTTGAAGAAAACCACCTGGAAGATGCCATTCGAAGTTTCAAGCACTGGGCGGCCACGTCGTGTGCGCGAGCAGCCATTTCTGGGGTGGAGAAGAAGCCGAGCCAGATGTGATATTTCTTCTTGGGTTCTCTTATTTCTAATACCCACTTTCCCCATCTACATTTTCTCACCCTTCTGTACACCGGATGCCATGTTTCTTCACTTCCCTTAATATTTCTCCTTTTCTCCACCCTCCTTTCATTCGATTCTAATTGTTGTACTTTATCATTTCTATCATCTGCATTCTCTATATTAACAACATCAACTATGCTACTGCAAATTTATTTTGTGGGCAAATCTAGACTTGCAGCCTCAATTTTCCCTTCTGGGTATGCCGCAGCCATTGACCTCACCTATTTTCCTATGGGCAAGAAATTGGGAGATTTTATAAAAGAGGATATATTCACTTCCATAAACATTTGTGCTTTTGGCTGCAGTAGTGGGAATGAGAAGGACCAAATTTTGTGAATGAGAGGACACCAAATATCATTGAAGTAGCCTGTCGCCCTCAAATGAAGTAATATGTGAAATTTTTTGCCTCCAACTGAAGTAATATGTGCAATTTGTGGATTGTGGGGCCAACCGGCTACCTTTGTGAGCTTTATTGCTTTTAATGTAATGATCATATTGTGGAACAAAGTCACATCTCAATGAATTTTTGGACAATAAAAAATTATAAGAATATATCCCTCTTTTATAACGCACATTTACATATGGATTTCTACACCTATATGAGGATATTTCTATATATTTTACAACCAAAGAGACAATTTGGGGTTTCAGTATCTCTCTCGTTCTAATTTCACATCTGCACGTGACTGGTCATTATACTGATTATGATGTGTCAATTATCATATTTACATATAGATTTCTACAGCTATATGAGGATATTTCTGTATATTTTACATCCAAAGAGACAATTTGGGGTTTCAATGTCTCTCTCTTTCTAATTTCACATCTACAGGAGACTGGTCATTATACTGATTATGATGTGTCAATTATCATCTTAACACTATCTATGTTGCATCATTTCTTATTTCATACATAACACAATGAATGAGCTACAGATAAAATAAGCTCAATCGGTCCATCATGTCAAAGACATTGAAGAGATACCCTGCCAATCAAAAATGTTGGAGATCACAATTATTGCAAATTTTCCACAGGGGTGATAGTAGAAAGTTGAGCTAGGTAATAATAAAGAATAAATTCCCTAAATAACTGCAATTTCCTCTTTCCTTGGTGAATTTATCATGATGTGTTGTTATAGTTGGGTGTGTAGCCTTGTTTAGTACGATTGGTTGAAAAATATTTCTCCAACAAATAGTCTATTAACAAATTTTCCATGCCTAGACTTCTAGGATAAGGTTTGGAATAATTTTTTATTACCATGACTACCACCAAATAACCAAAGAATATGGACAGAAAATCCATATGAAAAAAGGAGCTGAAATCAAATAGAAATCATTCTGGTATTAAATCCATACAAAGTAAGGTGAAGTATATTTCTAGAGGCTAGAAGAGACTATGATAAAAGTCATTTGTAAACCAATCATCAACAAGTAGATCCAACAAACAAAGAAAAAATTCTATGATACAAAGTGCCCACCACATAAAATGAAATACTTTAAGAGATTTGATATGGAACTGCTATGCTATTTGATTTTAGAAGAAGTTCTACATATCATTGAAGTTATATCCACTCTCTCTCACATTGGTGTCCCATCCAACATCACTTTTCACATTGGAAATTGAGACAGAGATATATCCTTAACATAATACATCCCTGGAGGTAAATGTTATAATGGGAGGTAAATGGTATTTCAACAGTGGAGTATTTATAGAGCATTTGTTCTTTTACAACTCTATATAAGAAGAATAGCGTCTTTTTAATGGGGTCTTTGCAATTCATCTCTCAATTCTTTCACTCAATTTGAAGAAGAAGGTTTCCACAAAATAACTTTCTATCAGGTTTTTTATAATGTTTTACTATACTTATCCTCTTTTCCTTAACTTCTGAATTTTATTGTGTATGGTACTATGGAGAAACACACATTCTGAAAAATACAAATTCTTGATGACACTTCAAATTTCCATTTATATTCTTGTTTGAGTAAAATTTTTCATCCATAACCCTTCACAAGATGGTGTTTTTCATTTTTTTTCTGTATTTCGTTGTCTACATTTTCTTTTGTGTAATATTTGATCAAAAATTGCTTCATAATATTGTTATGTTTTCTCTAGTCTAGTTTTTTTTGTTTATCTATATTAATTTTTTGGTCTAAATTCCATAGCTATTCACAATGTTCTGTCACTTCTTTAAGGTCCTTTCAATGTTTTCTACTGCAAGTAATTTTTAAAATGCTTGAATGAAAATTTCTAGGATAGAATTTAAGTAATTCATGTTGATCATTTTAAATCAAAATAACAAATATTTTTGGTTTTGGGTGTGGGGATGTTATTTTTTAAAATTGGGTGAAATTGTATTTGGAGCGTGATCTGCTACTTATAAAAGGCTTCAAAAAATTGAAATCGACAAGGCATAACTTCAAATGTACAATATATTGATGATGACAACCGTATGTTGTATAAATGCTTTTCAGGTTGCTTTCAAGAGTTGAGCCACCTTAATTTCTTTTAATAATTCAACTGGGAGGTGTTACTTGTGTTCCTCCCAGTTTCTGGAATGCAGTAGTGAAAGAGCATGTTGAAACAACCCCCAATTTTTAGGGAGATTAAATGATATGTAAAAATAAATATACATATAATTGTATCTGATAATAAAAAGTTTTATAATGGAAGGAAACATAGGTTAGCCTCGTGGATTTTCATCTTCATAACCTTTGATACCCAATTTAGATATTTGAAATTTCCTTCATTAAAAGTAAAATGTTTTGCATCACATTTCACTATTTTGGGGACATTGAGATTTTTTCACTTAAATTTTCATTGTCATGGAAGTGTGGGGATCATGCCCCAAACCTTAGTGAGTGTTTCACTATGTAACATTGGGTTGTACTCAACATTGGATCAATGTTATGAGTGTTTATGATGCCTTGTAAGAGGGATTTTCCTATTATGGGGGACTTAAAATCTTGTGACAAGGATTGGTCACATGTGGTGACATCCCCATAATCAAGATTCATTATAGGGGTTGATAGCCCTATATCAAGGATTTATTACTTGGGTCGGCATGGTCATAATAAGGAACTAGGGGTGTCCCTATATCAATATTCGTATGGAAACCCATATCTAGAAAATGGGCGACTTCATCAAAGTACGAGCACTTTCACACACATTAAATGATTTGAGATAGCTAGGGTATTCTCTATATGGTCCCAAAGCCTTCCAGGAGTAGCCACTAATATTTGGAAAGGATTTTTTTGTAGCCATTTATGTTCTCTTGGTAATTTAGTGCCCCCAATAACTACTTGTACACCATTGATTTCATGGTATTTAAACAAAACATTGGCCTAAACAATAGCTTGACTAGCAAGTTCCCTAGTGATACAAATGACTAGGAAACTAATAGGTGACCTTTTGTGATCTTGGAGGAATGGTGACTTCACTATCATCTCAATAGCGAAAAATATAAATGTTATTGTCTTGTCGGAGCAAGTTTTAGCCTTGGCCAAAACATTCTTGCCTTTGAGAATAGATGGAAGAGTTGCTTCTTCCACAATGGTCATATGCTCATATCCCACTGTGTTGGTTGCCTTGAGTGTCAATGGTCATATTTTGTGTTGGTCAAATCTTGATTGGCTCAAATAATTAGCATCTGCAGTAACCTTCACACTACTTTTTTTTGGATCTACTTTTTAAATAGGACTCAACATTGGTTGCTTGGGCCCCACAAGCTTCACTGAATCAAATTGACACTCGTTTTCTAGCACTTTGGATAATCTGGAAAGCTCCTTAAAAAATGATTACCACATGAGTTTAAAAACCAAAATTCATCGTCTTCGTATTCATCTCTAGACTCATATTCATCATAAATGATCTTCAGTGCTTGGATACCATAGGATTTAGAGCCTCTTTTGATCAAAAAGTCACCTTCTCCTTGGCTTCCTCTTGCAGAGACCCCATTACCTCTAGAAGTTCTAGAGAATCCATCATTATCATTATTTGTACCATGCTTTAGCCAACCAAACATAGATATACCCTGCTTATTAAACTAGTTATCCATATCCACTTCCTCTTCAACCGGGCTTTGAATTGGGTCTGCATTCTATTATTACTTATTTTGTTAAAATCCTTTCTTTTAGGGAATTTTTGAGGAGACAACGAGGTTTCATTGTTCGAATAATCTTCAGATATGAAACCTTCATGAATTCTTGCATGACCATCACCCTTCTGAGATTACATAATTTCAAGTGCTATGTATAGAGGTGAACCACACAATGTTTCTACTATCCTTTGGTGTTGCAAGGTATTCGATTCTGCAATTTTTAGTACCACATTATTGTCATTTGTTGAAAGGAGCATTCTATGGTTTTGAGACCCTATGTATAAGATTGTTTTCACTTAGAAATTTTAGTGCAACAACAAGTTGTATCATTATTTTTCTTGCGACAAATTTTGAAACCCTTCCATAGTGTTGAATATATGCAACTAAATCACCACTAGACATAAACTTTGTTACTATGCACAAATCTGGTGGCCTTGTGCAAGCACCAATAAACTAGACTATATTTTTATGTCGTACTTTTCTCAAATTGAACACCCCTTTGGACTGTTTAAAAATGTTTTGTAGTACACAATGAAGTTTTCATGACTGAACATGTTGTTGTGGTTAACATTGCAGAAGCTGCTTGAAAGAATAACGCTCTTTATTTCTTATAATGCTACTGTAGCCATTGCCTTGTACATATCTAGTTTTATTCCCATAATAGAAGAATCAAATATGTCCTGCATATGCATCCAAGGATCCATGCCTAACCATTGAAATTTCAAGCCCTAAAGATGTTTCTCTTTAAGAACATAAAAAATGTCAAAATTCTTCTCATGTGAAGCAATAATTGATGACTAACAAACCTTTGAGTGAGTTTCCTCACTACCCTCTTCAACTATATTAATAAAATCGTCATTATGTTTTAAAGTAATACATGAAAATTTTTGAACCTATTCTGGAATTGTAGCTTAAAATATATGTTTGCCTCTCTTTAGGCACACCAACAATTATTGTATCAATATCGCTATGGAACCCCATATCTAGTACGAGAATTTTCACACCCATTAAACGACTTGAGACAACTGGGGTATTCTATATATGGTCCCAAAGCCTTCCAAGAGTGGCCACTAATATCCAATAACTCATCAAAACTATCCATGACTGAGGGATTTCAAGGACGATTGACATGGTTTCTTTTCATCTTTTTTCATGCAAGTTGGAAAAGGGCACAACCTGTAGATTTTATTTGGTAAAGAGTTTCTTCATACTTTACTGTTTAGGTGACATTGTAAAAAATGATGTGTTGTGGCTCCAACCAAGTGAGCAGAATTGTTGTTCTGCACTCAGAAGAAGCTGTCGAAAGATCTCACACCAGAAGAATATTCAAAAGGAGAGGAATATGAACATGGTAGGGAATTTAATGTAGATCAAACATATATTAAGTTAAGAAAACACAAAGAAAAACAATCCTAAGCGAAGCACAACATAGATAGCACAGTTTGAACAAATCCCCATGGAGACTAACACATTCATCATGATTTCAATCAACAAGAGAAAAACATCAATGCATCTAATAATGGAAATACATACCCAACTATAAATCAATATGATACATTTTTAGATCGTGTGAATCGCAGTGAAAAAATTTGCAATTGTAAGTTTCTTACCTACCTAGGTTCTAGCCTTAGAGTGCACTATTACAACTTTGGAAAATAGCCAAAGGGTAATCAATAGAGTAGACTGTCAATGAAATAACACTTTTAGATAATTTCCCATACACATGTTTAGTAAAATCTCTCTTAGGAAGCCTAGATTCCTCTTCTACTAATCTAAACGTAAAATACAATTTTTCAACCACAGGTTGATCTCAAAGGTGTTAGAGAGAAGGATTGTTGATACAGGGAATATGAGTAGTGTTACAATTACCAACAAGGCTAAGGAGTTGAAATGAAGTATTTTTATGGTTTCTCTCAAGATCTCTGTTGCAATTAGAGAGTTGAATCGTTGTTGTGTTTGATCTCTCAAAAAATATATAGGGAAATAGATGATGGTCCTTTGTTCCATCATCTCCAATGCCATTTTTCATCCACGATTCATTTTTCCAATGAATAAATTGATAAATGTATGGAATTGGCCTCAATGGTCTCATCAATGAGAGGCATTGTTAAAAAATTATTCCAGATGTTTCTGCAGTAAACACTATTGGGTTTTTTTTTAAGGTACCGAAATATAGACCCAGTTGAGATCTTATGTAGATATGGATTGGGGATGTTCTTGTTAATACATATTGATTGTCTACCATGTGCTAGATATAAATTTTCA
Organism: Pinus albicaulis; assembly: GCA_034641835.2. NCBI lineage: Eukaryota > Viridiplantae > Streptophyta > Pinopsida > Pinales > Pinaceae > Pinus > Pinus albicaulis. Next base: position 20,619 of record JAXQQM020061586.1, on the reverse strand, counting down.
ATCATGGAATAACAAAACCAAAATGAATTGGGACCTAAAACATCTGTACCTTTATTTGGATAACAGTCACAATAGTAGCATTGAATGTCCTTCAAGCCCTTCAAGGTCTTTCTATTTTAGGCCTAACAATGCTGATTCAAGTTACAAGTTCAGACCAGTTGGGAAAAATTGATTTAGGATCCTTATGACTTGTTGGCATCTCTTATGGGCAGGTATATATGTCTTTGCTACTCAAAAAATGGACCAAAACGTGTTAGGCTATATAATAACCTTTTGATTTAATAAAATATAGAGAAATTGTCAACCCATTTCAACTTTTTTGGCCTTCACATCGCTCATTCAAATTTTTATGAGTTTGTTTTTAATTATTTACAAATAATCAAAGCTTGATTCTCTCATACTTTGTTTTTTCAAAAAATCATGCCTCCCAGAACATGTTCCAGAAGGTTCCTACAAGACGGTCCATGTAATATGGACAAACTCATTATTTATCCTCTGATATTCCCTTATTGACTATTTTCATTGTAATTAAGAGTTTATAACCATCACAAAAAGAAATAACACTAGGAAGCATGTGTAAATAGATTTTTATGATCTATATAGTACATACAATGAATTATGCATGCACCAATTATAGAAACACCAACTTTTGAAATGTAAATATACCTTCTAGATAACCTACAACTCCAATGTTGTTGGAGCTTTCAAGAGTTGCATATTTTATTTAGCAAGCTGAAGTATCTCTCTCTCTCTCTCTCTCTCTCTCTCTCTCTCTCTCCCCCCAATATCTATATATAATAGGCATCCAACAAGGGAGGTAGAAATACTCAAAATATTGGTATCTTCTAGAGATGTGACATATATTGCTACAATTCCATATGAAGGGACGAAGATCTTATTCTACAGTCAAAATTTTGTTGTGAGGGATCCAACTCTTCATCTTCAAGAACCACATGGTCATTGTCTACACAATATCTTCTATGGTTTCTAACATAAACTTATGGAAATTTTTATTCTTTCACAAAACAATCTACAACTTATACAACAGTAACTTCTGATATTCACCATCCAACTTTTACATGGTTCTCTATAGAAATAGGAAGCATGCTTTTCTAGGAGAACGATTTCTTTGATACCAAATTAATCAATTGTAATGGAATTGGGTGGATATTCCCTTGTTATCTCATAATAAACTAGGCATTTAGATCCCAATTGTGGAGCATACCTTTTCAAAGGAAGAAGCATGGGGTTGTCATTTATCTAAACAAGCCATAGAAAGGAAATCTACCAAATAATTTTATTTATTAGGTCATTATAAATAAACTTTAAAACACAACATACATCAAGAGATATAGGGGAAGAAGCATGAAAGTGGATAAAAACGTTTTGAGGGAATGAAAAAATATAGGTCTATTATTGCAGAGAAGTTACATCATAACTAAACAAATACAAAGGCAGATCCTCAGTTGAAATTTATCTATTCATCTAAATCTATAATCAAATCCTTCCTTTGTGGGAGCTTATGTTTCCAATGGAATGAAAACCAATAATAAATAGTCCAACTGCATTGTACCGTATGGTTGTTGAAATTTTTTTATTTTAGTATTTGCGCATAATTTCAAACAATTAGCATACATCTCATTCTAACACTTGTTTTGAGTTAAGAAAACTCCAATAGTCAATGTAATTGAGCAACACTATGTATAATTTCCTTGAAAATTCTGCAACTACAATGATGAACAATCTGATACAACTTCTATTAACCAAGACACAAAATTTCTCTACTAAATCAACAGAGGAATAGAAACATAGATAAAGAAATATTCACACAAAATAACACAATATTTTTCTAGGGATACTTGATGATATGAGATAAGCTAACTTTATTAGTGTCCAATGAACGACCACAACAAATAGGTCAATGGGACTCAAAACTAGATCAATTTTAAATGGTAAATACATAGTGTGAGTGAAAACGTAGCTTTTAGTGTTACTCTGAACTATAGAAAAAGAGGACAAGTTCAAAAAAAAAACCAGGGTGATTAGATAAGATGTCAAGCCTCAAGGCATGTGGAACTAGAAGCCTTAGATAGAATGTATGGAAGAGAAGGTGACTCCTTACCATGTCATCAATCATCATGAAGGGATAATGCATGGTTTGATAATGTTGTCTGGAGAGTACCAAGTATTAAGGAGGCTTTTCTATGTAATGTTGGCAAGATTCCTAGACCAAGGAAGTCCATTCTTGGCAGCCAAGATTTGGGAAAGAACCTTCAAATGGAAGATTGGTTGTATGATTGAACTGTTAAATTTCCTTAACCCCAACAAATTTTTTTTTTGTTGTTGTAGAAAAAAACCATATTTTTGTTAAGAAGATAAAAATTACATTTTGTAGACACAAAGAGTGTATGCATATAACATCAAAAAACTAGCTTGTCTTTATAGCACAACAAGCAAGTTTATGGTCCTATATTGTTAGAGAACCATTATGGATATAAGAAAAAACCTGCAAAGGGACAAAAAATCTGAATACATACATACATACACACACACACACACACACACACACACACACACACACACACACACACACATATATATATATATATATATATGCTAAGTACCATATCATTTTATAAACAACAAATAAAAATGAGTGTCAGAGCATAATTTTCTAAAGTGTTCTCTAGAATGGACTTCTAGTAGCTGAACATGAGGATCCCAAAATGGCCACTAAGAATAAGTGTGACTTGTACCTTCACGTTCCTCTATAATTTGTCACATTCCATGACTGGAATATAGTGCCACTTTGGAGAGTTGATCAGCATCCTGGTTTCATTCCCTGTAAAATTTAAAGATGATGGCACGAAAAAGAAGTAAATGAGTTTTTTAGTTGAAGTGTTTCTTCCAAAACGGGAGAAAGATTTATATTGCAGCATGATTTTATACAGTTCATCCAATTAACCATGAGTATGGAATCATCAAAAAAATGAATTTTAGAGACCCCATGATCAATATAAAAAATTATAAGATTTCTGCAAGTTTGAAGTTCAACTTGATTGTTTGTGATGGGCCCAAGACCCATAGAGACATGATGGGATTGGGAATCATAAATATACAAAATGAAACTGACCTTTCTCTTTTTCCCCAAATCATTTGATGCCCATCAAAAAAGGCCCATGGGAGCGAATAATCTATTTGTACAACTTCAATAACCTGAACTCTACAAACATATCTATTATTTCAGGGAAATTATGAAATAGATCTCCAAATAGATTGAAGCATAGCATAGCTAGTCTAGGCACATTTTCCATTGGTATTTTCAGCTACAACACTGTAGGCCTATTTCTTCCAGCATATAGACACTTGTAGCAACAATTAGTTTTCCCAAAGCATATTATGTTATGGAATCTCTTCACTATTAAACAACCAATTTGCATAGAATTTCCTGTAATGGACGGATTTGAAACCCTCTAAAATAGATATGAAGGATCATTTCCAGCACATAGTTGTAACATCAACACATAAATTCAATGGTAGGTTTCAGATCTATTTTCAATTACATGGGTTATAAGCTAAGGGATAACTCAACATTGGTTTGACATCTCAGATATAGATCTAAAATATGATGATCACCCCTATATATTATGCTAACAATTTTAGGTCAACCCTACCATTTTAGGTCAGTATAAAAGGAAGTTTAGATTTCATTCAAGCTAATATTGAAAACTCATTTTGATTTTTCCTTTGTTGTGCACCTAAATCTTGTGCATACTATCTTATGCTAGGATATTTTGAAAATGAAAGTAAGTTTAGAGGGTATCAATAACGCATCATATCTACTTTTGAGACAAAATTCATAAAAAGTTTCAGGTGACTGTGCTCAAATGATTAGTCCCACTACTTCCTCTATGATTGCATTTGATATGGTGAAGATGCCATGTTTTGAAGATATATTATTGGCATATCTCATAGCCCTCAAATTATAGTTGATGATACATTCCAAAATAGTAAAGTGTTAGTGCAATTATACGAGAAAAAGGGTGCTCATTACGAGCCTTTTGCAAGGGAACTGAGCAGCCAAGAAGAAAAATGATCTTAGTATATTCATGAAAATTTGAAAATAATTTTGAATAAGGACCTTATAAAAAATTAATAACTCTATTTTGAAGTGGAGGTCTAGTTTTTCAAAACCGTAGTAATCCATGGCTTTAGCATACATTATACTTGGGAAAGGAACATTGAATTCAATATCTTTAATCTCAGTTCTATTGTACACCACCTCACATCCGAAGGCTCAATCATTGGGAATATTTGACACCAGCAAAATATTCAAAAGGTGAGGAATATGAACATGGTGGGGCCTTTAATGTAGATCAAACATATATCTAGTTAAGAAAGCACAGATAAAGTTATTCCTAAGCCAAGCACAACATAGATAACATAGTTTGAACAAATCCCCATGGAGACTAACATTCACCACAATTACAATCAACAAGAGAAAAAAATCAATCCATCTAATAATGGCAATACATACCCAACTATAAATCAATATGATACATTTCTAGATTTTGTTAATCATGGCGACCAAATTTTCAATTGTAAGTTTCTTACCTACCTACGTTCTAGCATTAGATTGCACTATTACAACTTTGGATAATAGCTAAAGTGTAATCAAGAAATGAGACTAGAATGTCAATGAAATAAAAGTTTTAGATAATTTCCTGCACACATGTTTAGTAAAATCTCTCTTAGGTAGCCTATATGCCTCTTCTACTAATATAAACCTAAAATACAAATTTTCAACCACAGGTAGATCTCAAAGGCATTGAAGAGGAGGATTTTTGATACAGGGAAGTTGAGTAGTGCTGAAATTACCAATAAGACTGAGGAATTGAAGTGAAGGATTTTTATGGTTTTTCTCAAGATCTTCGATGCAGTTAGAGAGTTGAATCATTCTTGTGTTTGAGCTCTCAAAAAACCTCTAGGGAAATAGATGATGGTCCTCTGTTCCATTATCTCCAATGTTATTTTTCATCCATGATCCATTTTTCCAATGAATAAATTGATCAGTGTAAGGCATTGAGCTCAATGGTCTCATCTATGAGAGGCATTGTTGAAAAAATATTCAAGATGTTTCTGTAGTAAGGACTGTTGGGTTTTGTTTTTAGGTATTAGAATATAGACCTAGTTGAGATCTTATGTAGATATTGATTGGGGAGGCTATTGTTAATACATATTTTTTGGCTTGAGGGGTCCTGACCCTGGTTCGGAGGTTAATTTTTTCCAAAAAACCCCTATACTACTGGCCCTTTTGGTAATTACCTACTTTCACAGGCCAAGGTCTCACCAGAAGTAGTATGGGAGGGTGTTGGAACTAGGTTTCCGCACCCTAGGAGAGAGTAGGTAATTTAAGCATATCTCGTTGAAAATATCAAGTATGCACATAACAGATCTATTCACAGGCTTATAATCAATAGATAACCCTAACAGAGAAACTATTATTCACAGATCTGATCAATACATTCGCATCCACACGCGTATCAGAAATTACCATTACAGAACAGTATAATCGTAGCTAACACATAAATCACAGATATATTTGAGCCAATTCCATAGCACGGATACATTCGCAACTTAATTAATGATCACAGATGCACTTCAACAGTAAACAAGATCAATTCAGATAACAAACATATACTTCAACTATATTTCACATTCATTAACATCAAAGATACACTTACAACCCAAACATAGCCTGTGCACACAGCCTAGCGGGGTCTGCACACAACATGACTGAGGATCTCTGCACACACAACCAACAAGAGTCCTTACCCAAAACAACCCAAACATATCCTAAGAGTTCGAATGTAGAATCAATTCTAATTCTTGCCTACCTTTAGACTCAAACTATCCATCTATTTACATCAACTTAGCCTACGCTACCCTGTGGTCTGCAAATTGTGGTTTTTGGACTCTAGGCCTACCCTTTGACCCATTAGAAAATGTTTGGGGGCTTTGACCAGCCCCAAACCCCTGTGATAGAATAATTACTACAAAAATATACAAAATTCGCAGCTTAGGGAGCCCCATTCCAAAAGCCCCCAACACAATCTTTTGACTCGTTCCGAGTCACAACGGCTATGGGGTTTCCATCTTTTCCTGAAGCTGCTTGATTGCATCGACCAGCGTGGGCAACAGTCCTTTGCTCTACGCAGCAGCATTCTGAGCAATCTCCACCAACTTCTACGAAGTTGGACCTTCTATAGTAGTAGTGACACTCTCCAAAGTCTAGTTGATTAGCTTGACTGCAATATTGACTTATTTATATAGCTTGAGGGCTTCATCGGCCTAGGGCTTGAGGTGGTCGCAGAGGACCTTATTTTTGTGACAGAGCTCTTCAATCTCATCTCTAAGGGTGTTGCTGGTACGCAATCGTGCTAGGCATTGAGCTGGAATCAAAGTTGACATAGTAGCTTCGAGTTCTTCAAACTCTTCCTCCTTCTCGCACGGTTCTTGAGTAAAATCTCACAGGAGAGGGTCACTTTGTACCTTAGACCACAAATACATAGTTGTCTCCAACAGTTCTACGCCCTAAGAAATCTGACCTGTAATGACATTGGTGGCCTCTATGACCAGCGTGACTCGCTGGGCTCGTACCTCAGGGGGTGTTTCTGGCTACAACTTAGCCTGTAAGGCAACAATCTGCTATTCCATTTCTGTCTATACCATTTTAATTTTTGTCCTCAAATCCCTTATTGCTGTAACAAGCCCCTCAATCTTGGCTAGGGGAGTGGTAAAAGCTAGGATATCTTCAGTGACATCTGCGCAGAGCCTACTAATTAGGGGTTCCAACTCTGTCTGCTACGCGGCGGTGAGGGTACATGTAGCCTGTGCCTGGGACACCTTAGCATTTTTCTCCACGATTGTCTGCTCATTTGTACTGAGCTGTTGGTGCACTCAACGGTCTTTGTGTTGAATCTCCCCGAAAAAGGATGTGTGGAGGACCTACAGTGGTTCATGCGGCACTCGAGATAGATCTACTTGTACCTCTGTGTAGGCCTGGACATGTGCCCCTAAGTCAGGTGAACTCAAAATGAGGGTTTCGCCTGGAAAAGGGTAGAGGCGGCTTTCCATTGTAATGATCAATTCAGTTCTTGACGCTGGAGGTGGCCTTGCCTGAATCATACTTGTCTGCAGGGTGTTGGTTTTGAGTTGCAGAGCTCGGAGCTCAGATTGCAGTGTAGCGACTACAGCCTTCTGCTGCTCATCCAAAGACAGTCATTTATCCTATGAGGCAAGGGTGACTTCATTTGTGATATGCTCCAGGTCTTCCTCAGTCAGAGTAGTCTGAGTATTCTAATCTGGCCTTGTAGCTTGTTGTTTATTTCTTGGGCATTTAATAGGGTCACCAATCTACTTCGTACCTCGAGGGGAGTCAGCACCTCCTGCATCCAGACCCTCTCCATCCAGATCATGCTGCGAATCCTTCTGTGATTCCATCTCTGCTTCGTCATTAGCATTCTTGCCCTATCCTTCAGTCTCCTTGGTGGTGTTGGGTGGATTGACCTTCATGGTGCTTGTACCCACAGTTTCCTTCGTACCTGACTTGAAGCCGAGTTTCCAGTGCGGAGGCCAAGTAGCAATAAGGTGGTCAATATCCTTGTCGGCAACCATATACAAGAGTGATACCCACATTGGATCCTTGCGGCCCCTGATCTGCACATTGTGCATTGTGACTTGGAACGCTATGATGCTTTTGTACTTGTCATAGATCGTTGGTGACAAGCACGGCCAGGAGTGAATAGCAGTTGCGAGGATTCTCTAAAAGAGGACCCAAAATACCTTGTTGTCCTTAATTTTCTTATCATCCATTTAATCCCACAGATTCACATACCGTGCCCCCTTGCACATGCCTGGCTCAAGCTCAGGGATGACTGAGTCTTCAGGGGCTTCCCATGCAACCAACGCGATGAGAAACAACAGCCACGAGTAGCAATATTCTCTTCCATAATCTTGGGCTTCGCATACATTCTCCAAAAACTTCGTGCAAAGGAACTGGGACTAGTTGTACCAGAGCCCCTTTTCGGAGTGGCCTGCTAGCTAAATTACATAAGTGAGGATGTCGCCACCTGGAATGTGTGCATCATTTTACATGCCAACAACGAGGTACCCATCTGCGCACCAGGGTCGCTGATGGTGCTGATCATGAACCCCCTAGTGTTCCACTCCACATGGTATTCCTCGTGCACCTTTTCGACAATATGTTTCTCATACTTTTGGCATATGCATTCCATGGGGTTTGACTGCTCCATGGGTAGACCAGTGATACAAAGAATACATGCTACATCAATGGGAATTCGATCTTGGATCCATAAGTTTCCATCATGGACCAGGGCAAGTAGCTGTCGCACAATTCATTCGATGACAGTGTAGGGGCCGAAGTGAGGCATCCATAGCAATTTTAATAACCTGGACCTAGCCAACCCACTTACCCATGGCATGGGGACTACCTCCAATATGTCATCCTCCAAGACCCTTTCTAGATATATTTTCGGTGCCAATTCTGGGAAGGCCTCCAGGTTGGCCAGGTCATGATCATCAAATTTTACCATGTGGAGCTTGCCAAAGGACTCTCCAATTATATGGACCTTGCCCAAAATTAGTGGAATTTATAGATAGGCATGCATACCATCGAGGTTCTTAGGTGGGCACTCTAAGGACCTACGAGACCGAACATAGGGTGGTATCTAGTTGATGGGTTCAGCGATCCGAGCCTCTTCCTGAGCAAATAGAGGTCTCTTTGATGGGTTGGGAGAACATGCCTGGGGCACCGTTAGCAAGGATCTCACATTTCGGGGGGAGGTGCGTGGTTTCCCCCCAACCCACTTCGTTTCCTTCCCCTATCCTTGCTCTTGGCCTTTCCCTTTACTCTTCTTCTTCTTTACCTACTTCCCCTTGCTTGGTGTGGACACCACTTCAACCACTTAGGGGGTGACTCCAATACTTCATCAGATTATTTCTCCATCAAGGCCACAGTCTATGATGATTTAGCGAGCTTGGGCTTAGCCTACTATCAGAAGGGGTAGCCCACCCAGACATTAACTGAGCATAATAGTTACAGACTATTGTATCACAGAAAACATCCAAAAGCACGAAACCCATTTCCGAGCTACCATCCTACTTTTATAGTCTTGGATATTGACCAATATTTGGAGGGGGCTTAGCAGAAAATTACCATCAGTCAAACAGTAAAAGGTATTCGAAAATCACCTCATTAATTTCCGATCGCACGCTCCTTTTAATGGTAAAATTTTCTTTTTACCCAATTTTATTGTTCCAACAGCTAATTTTCGCAGCTGTAGATTACCCCTGCGCCTCCAGCGCACCTCCTGCACACTGAGCACATTCTTGTGCACCTACCTGTGCTTCCATACCTACGATCGATATCTACACTCCCAACACACATTCCTACAGATTTCCTCTTGCTAGCACGTATTCTGCCCCATACAGCTACTCCGGCCATACAATCATTTGATTTGGTATGACTTGAGCCAACTACCATTGACGTATATGAGTACCATATCACCGCGCAGTGTGGCTAACCAGACAACACCTCCATCAGTAATTTCCTTTACCCTATAGGGACCTAGCCACTACTGACGAGACTTCCCCAGGTGCTTTGCAAACTAGCTATCATACCATAGGACCAATTCTTCTTCCGCAAAGGTATTTTGCCAAATATGTCGATCATGCCATGTTTTTTCCCGGGCCTTATGGACTTACTAATGGAAGTTAGCAATGAACCGATCTTCCTCCAAAGACATGAGCTACACTGACCATTCCTCCATGATATTAGGCTCCGCCATGTTCGTAAAGGCTGCAATGCGCAGGTTAAGAACAATATACTCCATGGGAATAATGGCCCCCTTTCCATAAACCATCTGAAATGATGTTTTCCAAGTCATCTTCTTGCATGTGGTTCAATAGGCCCAAAGAACTGAAGGGATAAACACGTCCCAGTCACTTCGATCAACATTACAGACCCTGGTCAGCGCCTGTTCCAAGATTTTATTAAAAGCTTCCATTGCTCCATTTTCTTGTGGGTGATAAGGGGTACTTCTTGCGTGGTGGATCCATAATTCTTTAGGAAATTGACAACCACCCCAGTGGTATGATTTTCTACTGGTTAGCCATGCGCAGTTGTATAGTAAACCATTCCAGCTTAGGTTCTTCCATCCGCTGCCATGTTTTCTTGGGCAAGACGTTCGCATCTGACCCCAGATCCAGGATGACTTGATCCATTTCATAGTTGCCGATCTGTGCTATTAGCCACATCTCCTACCCAGTGCATTTCTTATGCTTGTATAGTTTGTGAACATATTTAAATTCTGTGGGAGGGTGAGTTATTTCTACGCAACTGTCTATTAGTGCTTGAAGATTTTCTACTTCCCTCTGGTTGCGTAGCAGCTTCATACATGCCTATAGGAATGGTTTAACTTCCTCGTCCGCTCTTAGGTTTGTTGGAGCCTTGGACATAGATGCCTCTCCCCTGGTAAAGTATTTGCGAGCTTCAATAAATGTTTATGTCTCCTTCTCTAGGTCCAAGCTTTCCTACTTGAGATCATCTTTCTAGATAAGGGGTTCAGCCAAAACTTTCTCCTCATATCCTCCAGTAGCCATGCTGCTGCATGTTATAACATTAATACTCAGTATTTCATCGTGCGGTTCTGCCTTAACCCTCTGGACATTCTACGTTGGCGTCTGTTATTTTTCCTGCATTTTTTCTATCATTACTGGGCAATCTTTGATCACATGGTCCAACTACCTACAATATCGACAAGATTGTCATACATGGTTCGGACAGTCTCTTGTGAAGTGTATTATTTCTCCACAGTTGTAACAGATCAATTTCCCCCTTCCTCGACCTATGCTTCTGCCTCTTCCTCCTCCCCTACCCCTGGCTGGAGAGCCTCCTCTTCCTGAGGGAGATAGTGGCAAAGAAGGGTCAGCCTGTACCCTGTATAGGTTTCCTCGATCTATGATTAATTCATAGGTCTGAAATTTATGTTTTCTATGTCCCACATATGAGCAGAATCGGCACCATTGTTGCTTCAACTCTGGAATGTAAGCGCCAAGACCGGGACAATGGTTGGTGTCATGTAGCCCAACTACACGGTAGTCAGCGCACCATAGTGTTGGACCGCTTGGCCCATAGCCTCTTTAGGACAGTGATCCTTGGTGTGGCTAGACACCCAGCAACTTATGCACCATACATCTGGGCTGGCATATTTTCCTCGCTCCTTCCACAAGTTATGGATCTCGAGGTGCATTGCCTACATTTTTCCCTTGATCTATTGTACCCCAAACTAGGCATCATCTATTAGCACAAATTCTAGCTTCATAGCAATCTCCAAGGCTTTCTCTTGCGTCTCAACGACTTGTTGACCCATAGGTCCGCGCTGATGAGGTAACAACATGGCCATGAACCATTCCTTATGTTTTCTAACATAAAACTGAAATTCCCCCTCTCTGATAACCTTCTTTAGCCACTAATCAGCTTCCCATACCGACTCAGTGGGTCCTTGCTTAAAGTCTTTCAAGTAGACCATTGTTTGAGAGTAGGACTTAGACTTCCGAAACTGTTGTTTTAAAGCATCCTTTATTTCTTTTATTGATGGATCCAAATGTTGGCCCACTTAACCCATGAACCAATCCAGGGCCCTCCCTTCAAATTCTACCAATAACTACGCCCTCTTTACAACATCACTAACCACATTCTCTGCAGTCCATATTGATTCTTCTATGAACCCAAATTGGTCCATATCTTTGTTTCCTACACCCTTGAAGGTGGGTAGCTTCATATGTGTGGCCATGTCTTCTTCAAGTGGTGGCGGAGGTGTGGGTGATTTCTTACGCTTATTCTTACTCGAAGGTGGTGTAATCGGACGACTACTTCCTGCATCTACAACTGAATCTCTTAATGGGTTGTAGACGGATCTATTCCCTTCTTGGTTGACCCGGTAGTACTTACTGTTGGAAATATGATGCAGAGTGTTGTCCTTGATGGCAACCCACTGAATGAAGATGAAGACGTGCGACTGTTGACATGTATTGTCCTTGATGGCACTCCACCTGATGAAGTTATGCTTGACTCGATGGACTTGTTAAATGATGTAAATCTGAAGTGATATGATGATTGTTGATGATATGATGTTGAGTGTTGTACTTGAAAGGAAACCCACTTGATGAAGATGATGACAACTTACTTGATGAAGTGGTGTTTGATAGAATATGTCCTTGATGAAGGAAATCTGATGTATCTACAGTATTTACAGAAGGCAATGAAGAAAGGATTTCAGAATGTACTCAGAGAATGATGAAAAAGAGCATGTCTCTTGGTATACGCGGATTGGCCTGGGGGAAGTCGCGTATGCACGCGAAAAGGAACGTTACAAGTCGCGTATGGGCTAAAGCGCTCAAAAAGTGCAAATCCAAGGGTAACCACCATGGTATTGACCCATAGTATTAGGTAATGATCCGCCTAATTGACCCCGTCCAGGTAGTTTTGGGCTTATGGTATTGTTTTGGTCCATGGTATTGAAAAAGGGGCTCATGGTATTGAAAAAGGATAATCATATAAAAGGAGAAGAAATTCATTGTGCACAATATGAGGGCGGGTGCAAGATGTCTGAGCTTGAATGAATACTTCTCTCTGAAGTAGATCTGATTGGAAAGGGTTACGAAGATGTTGACAAATTACTTGATGAAGTTGTGTTTGATAGAATATGTCCTTGATGAAGGAAATCTGATGTATCTACAGTATTTACAGAAGGCAATGAAGAAAGGATTTCAGAATGTACTCAGAGAATGATGAAAAAGAGCATGTCTCTTGGTATGCGCGGATTGGCCTAGGGGAAGTCGCGTATGCACGCGGAAAGGAACGTTACAAGTCGCGTATGGGCTAAAGCGCTCAAAAAGTGCAAATCCAAGGGTAACCACCATGGTATTGACCCATAGTATTGGGTAATGATCCGCCTAATTGACCTCGTCCAGGTATTTTTGGGCTTATGGTATTGTTTTGGTCCATGGTATTGAAAAAGGGGCTCATGGTATTGAAAAAGGATAATCATATAAAAGGAGAAGAAATTCATTGTGCACAACATGAGGGTGGGTGCAAGATGTCTGAGCTTGAATGAATACTTCTCTCTAAAGTAGATCTGATTGGAAAGGGTTACACTAGAAGATAAATATGAGTGTATGATGCACCAATGATGAAGAAGGGGATCTAGATCTGAAATGCACTTGTATTTACTAGATCTGCTTATGGAAGGCCTAGATCTGTGATGAGGCGAACATCTAGGCGAACATATGTCTGAAGTGAAAGGGTAAATATGAACTGAATATCTGATCTGAAGAAGTATGCTGCTCTGGAATAATTAAAGATCTATACGCTACTTCGACGCGGAGGAAGCGCGTATATACGCAGCTTCAGCGAAGAGAAAGCGCGTATGCGCAATAAAATATACACTGAGGTATACGCCGGTTTGTGTGGACGGAAGCGCGTATATACGCGAAATCGGTGAAGTAAAAGAGCGTATGCAAACTAGGGTTTGCTGAAGCAAGGGGTATGAAATATCTGAGCTGTTCTGCTGTGTTTATGCTATCTGATCTGTGTTGATATGTATCTGTTGATGATATATGGTTGTGCTTAAAAGTATGGAAAGGGTCCAGTATGAAAATATGATGAAATGTGGCCTGCAAGTGGTGTTCTATTGAAGTTGTTGGATCCGGTGTGAAAATTGATGAAACGTGGTCCAAGGTGGTGCTGAGGGTTGTAGCCTTCAGTCAGGGGGTCGTAGCTCCCTTCCAGGTGAGGCTGGTAAACGAGAGCGGGGGGTCGTAGCTCCCTTCCAGGTGAGGCTGGTAAACGAGAGCAGGGGGTCGTAGCTCCCTTCCAGGAGAGGCTGGTAAACGAGCGCAAGTGGGTGCCTGCGTGCTGGTAGGAGTCTGCACCGGCACATATGTTGTAAGATGTTTTCTCTATAATAAAATATTGAAGGCTGAGCAACTGCAGCGGTGGTTTTCTCCCGACTTGGGTTTCCACCTAAAAATCCTGGTGTCCATGTGTGATGCTTTGTGTCATGATTTATTCTGTTCTTACTGCACATGTTTATAGCTTATTGAATATCTGATGAATAAATGAAGGAATGTTCTGAGTGATGAATTAATGACATATATAGATATCTGTGTATACGCTAGTTTCGTAAAGGGTATCCGCGTATATACGCAAGTCTGGTTCAGGAAAGTAGCGTATGCATTTTAGAAGCAGAAAAAGTAAAAGTTTTGAATATGCAGTAAATACTGATTCACCCCCCCCTCTCAGTATTTTTCCCAACAATTGGTATCGGAGCGGGTCCTTGTGCAGAAGCTTGATCGCTTAAAGGAGATCCGTCGCAATGGGAAGTCAAGAAGGAGTAATGTCTATAAAGCCACCTCTATTCAATGGAAGCAATCTGATCTTCCGGAAGGTACGTACAAAAGCTTATCTGCAAAGTCTTGGTGCAGATGTATGGGCAATCGTGGAAGAAGGTTATCAATACCCGGCAAGTATTCCTACTGATGCAGCTGAAAGAAAGAAGTATGAAATCAATGCCAAAGCAGTGAATGTCTTATTGGGAAGCATGTATGAATCAGAATTTGCTAAAGTGATGCAGCTACATTCGGCAAAGGACATATGGGACAAAATCATTCTAAGCTATGAAGGAGACACAAAGGTAAAAAGTGCAAAACTCCAAACTCTTAGAATTGAATATGAAAATTTGAAGATGCATAGTGATGAGAGTGTTTCCAGTTTCTTTCTTCGTCTGGATGATATTGTAAATAGAATGAGAAATTTGGGTGAAACCATAACTGATACTACTCTGGTGGAAAAGGTCTTAAGATCATTGACTTCAAAATTTGACTCTAAAGTTTCGGCTATTGAAGAAAGGCAAGATTTGCAAACTCTTACTATTGTTCAATTACATGGTACTCTGACTGCTTTTGAAATGAGACAAGGAGGCCCTTCTCAAGTAAGAGAAGCTGCTTTTAAGGCATCTACTAAAGGAAAGGAAAAGGAAGTTGTCAAAGATTCCAGCTATATATCTGATGAAGAAGAAGCAAATTTCGTAAGAAAGCTCCAACTAGGTACTGGAAGATTCAAAGGTAAGCTTCCCTTCAAATGTTTTGAGTGTGGAAAAGTTGGTCATTATGCTGCTAAATGTCCTTATAAAGAAAAGCATGGTAAAGAGAAACAATTTGAAAAGAGAAAGAGTTATTATGCAAAAGAAGATGATGATGAAGTGTCCAGTGAAGATGAAGAAGATTCTGACCAAGATCTGAAAGTGCTCATGGCTAAGAAGCAAAAGAAGAAGGTTACTCGAGGAAAGGAGATATCTCAGAAATCATGTATAGCAAAATTGAAGAAGATGAAACAGATTCTGACGAAGATCTACAAGCACTCATGGCAAAGAAGAAAAAGGAGAAGGCCACTTGTAATACTCTTCTTTGTGCAAACAATAGTAAAGATAGTGAAAGTAAAGTTGTGGATCTAGAAGAAGCTCTCAAGATTAAAGAAGAAGAACTAAAAAGTTCATACAATAAGCAAGAAACTATCTATAAAGAGATGATCTCACAAATGAAAGATCAAATAGAAATGCTAAATGAACAGGTGGACAAGTATCAAAGGTTTCATACTTATGCATCCAATCGAATTAAAGATCTAGAAGCAGATCTGGAAAAATCAAGCGAGAAGAATGAAGGACTTGAAGCTGCTATCATCTTTCTGCAAGCAGAGCTAGAAGCATCAAGTAAGGAGAATAAGGAACCTCTACAATCCTTTGAAAAGGAAGGCCTTGAAGCAGAAATTATCTCTCTCAAAGAAGATCTGGAAAAATCAAACAAGAAGAATGAAGAGCTGCAACAAACTTGTGAAGGAAATGAAGATTGGTTGAAAGAAGAGATTCTAAATCAGAAGAATCAAGTTGAAGATGGAAGAAGAAAAGAAGAAAGCATGACAAAGCAATGTCAAGCCTTGGAGGTTGAGGTAAATATTCTCAAAGGTAAATTAGAAGAAAAGGTTAAACTTTTGAGGTTTCATGATAGTACTAACATTTTGGACAATATTCTGAGTAATCAAAGGTCTCCTTCTATCAAACATGGTCTTGGTTTCCATGAAACTGTTAAAGGAGAATCTAGCTCACAAGGAAGTGCCAAAAATTCAGAGGATGTCAATGCAAAACCTGAAGTGATGAAAGAGACAAAAGCTCAACCAACAATCATGAATTCTCAAAGGAATTCATTCAAGAATGTTGAATGTTTTAAATGTCATAATTATGGACATGTTGCAGCAAATTGCAGGAGCAGATCATTTCGGCCTCAAACAAACAGTTCCTACACAGAAAGGTACTCTGGTTTCTTCAAGGGATATTGTTTTTCATGTAACAAGTATGGACACAAAGCAGCTGATTGTAAAAGGAGGAAGAATAGAAATACTCATTATGATTCTTATGCTTATTTTTCTGGACACATGAGATGTTATTCTTGTAACAAGTATGGACATATAAGAAAGGAATGCGGGTCGAACAGATATGAGAAATTTCAGCACACAAATAGAAAACAAATCTGGAAGAAGATGGAGGGATGGAATAAGAAACAATCTAGAGAAGAAAAGGATGTTTTTGTTGATGCTCTAGAAGACAATGATTTTCTTGAAGAAAACACTCAATTCAAGATGAAGGTCCGATCAGAAACGTAGGGAATTATGACCCTACTGCAGTCATCCGCTTCTGAAGCTGACTTTTCTTGTTGACTGCAGGAATGATGTGAGATACATTATGAGATCTAGTAATGTGTCGTCACAAGAGGAGCAATGCATGATGACTCTCATGGTTGATTTGATTATACTGGTTATGTTTACTTCTGACAGCGCATCTGATGTGGAAAGGACAGGTACAGGAGGTACAAGCTCTGGAAGAAATGAAGGAAGATGGAAATTTTCTATGCTTCACTTTCCATACGCAGGTTCCATTAACTAAAGTCGCGTATACACGCGAGTTCCGGAAGACGCAGTCGCGTATGCATTGATGATAAGAAAATTTATCTGATAGCTGAAGATCTGAAGCAGAGGTCCAGGGGGAGCATCAGTCTGACTGCTGATGATTGCGCTGTTAGCATCATTCTAGTTATACTCATGATAATGAAATGATGCATGGGTTCTTGTGTTGAATATTATGGATGAAGCCTGGTTGCTTTATGATGAAGAGCATTCATTGTTGAGATGAAAGTCTTATAGTTCAGAGATGAGGACAGATCATGCAAAGATTGTTATTGATGACTTGCTGTTGAAGGTATCTCAGATTGCAGAAGTTAAGGAAGAAGCATTGGTTTAGGGGGAGTAGCAGGTTGAATTCTAATGGTTGCATTGTTGGAAATATGACTGCTTATTCTTTGTTCTTGGTGATACTCATGCTCAAATGATGATGATTTGGTACATGGATTATTATGATAAGATTTTGAGCCCTAGTTGCTGATAAGTATCTTTGTGTGGATGAGTTGGATATCATTTGTTTCAGATCATATAGAGTTTGGTTGCTATGGTTGAGATCTTTTGCCTACATATGGTACTTCATGTTACCTCTTGAAGATCATGGTGATTTTGGACCACATGGATGATTGCTTGACACATATCTGAAGATGCTGTTCTGATATGATAATCTCTTTTGGAAAGAATGTATTGATGCTGCAAAGGATCCGAAGGCTTAGTTACTAATGGGCTTATGCTACAACCAGTGGATGACGCTTGAAGACACAACTACACTATTCTGTTATATCTGTAGTCCAGGGAAGCAGTCAAATATCTCAGAAAGAAGCTGAACACTGTCTTTGCCTTACAAAGAATCAGATCTGGTTGAAATTTAGAAGGTGTCTTAGGATACGCGGGTTTCCTGAAACACAGTCGCGTATGTACGCTAGTTACTGCACATAAAACCACGTATGGTTGGTTTCTGACAATTCTTGGTTGGTTCAGCTCTCTTCAGCACAGCTGCAGTGCTGTTTGGTATCTCTGGTGGTGTTCTAGTTCTCATAAATCTGTTTCTAATGTTTTGATGAAGATGCCTTGATGATTTGTTGGTGAAAATGTTCAGGTTGCACAAACTAAGGGGGAGCCTTAGTCATATGAAAAGGATGCATGGTTGCACAGATTCAGGGGGAGCATTAGCTTTGCTGACTATAATGCGGTGTTGGCATTATTATGGTTCTGAAATATGTCCTCTTTCTTGAGGACTTTCTGGTGTTGGTCATAAATGGTCATATTTATATTTTGGTGAAAAGGTCTTGTTGAGACCCATGATGTAAAAATTGTAATATTCAGTCATGTAAGGACTTGTCATTTTTGTAAACCCTCTTGGTTGGGTAGCTGAGTCAAATTTTGTAAACCCACTTGGTTGGGTACTTGAGTCTTATATGTAAATCCACTTGGTTGGATATTTGATGTAAGTATGAGTCTTTGGTGATAGGAAGTTCATAGAGTCATGTACTTCATTGACAAATATGTTTGGAGATTCGGCATGGACTCAGGGGGAGCTTGGCCACTTCAGCACATATCAGATCTGCAGACTGTTTCTTCCACATGAGGAGAAAAGGGGGAGAATGTTGGTTTTTGATCCGCCCTTTGCCCTTGATGTCAAAGGGGGAGAGTGACATGGTGTTTGAATAAAGAGAAGGTAATGATGTGACATATTTGGGAGAGTGACATGGTATCTATATGCTGTGGTAACCAAACACCATCGTGGTTGCCATCAATTCCAAAGGGGGAGATTGTTGGAAATATGATGCAGAGTGTTGTCCTTGATGGCAACCCACTGAATGAAGATGAAGACGTGCGACTGTTGACATGTATTGTCCTTGATGGCACTCCACCTGATGAAGTTATGCTTGACTTGATGGACTTGTTAAATGATGTAAATTTGAAGTGAGATGATGATTGTTGATGATATGATGTTGAGTGTTGTACTTGAAAGGAAACCCACTTGATGAAGATGATGACAACTTACTTGATGAAGTTGTGTTTGATAGAATATGTCCTTGATGAAGGAAATCTGATGTATCTACAGTATTTACAGAAGGCAATGAAGAAAGGATTTCAGAATGTACTCAGAGAATGATGAAAAAGAGCATGTCTCTTGGTATACGCGGATTGGCCTAGGGGAAGTCGCGTATGCACGCGGAAAGGAGCGTTACAAGTCGCGTATGGGCTAAAGCGCTCAAAAAGTGCAAATCCAAGGGTAACCACCATGGTATTGACCCATAGTATTGGGTAATGATCCGCCTAATTGACCCCGTCCAGGTAGTTTTGGGCTTATGGTATTGTTTTGGTCCATGGTATTGAAAAAGGGGCTCATGGTATTGAAAAAGGATAATCATATAAAAGGAGAAGAAATTCATTGTGCACAACATGAGGTGGGTGCAAGATGTCTGAGCTTGAATGAATACTTCTCTCTGAAGTAGATCTGATTGGAAAGGGTTACACTTGAAGATAAATATGAGTGTATGATGCACCAATGATGAAGAAGGGGATCTAGATCTGAAATGCACTTGTATTTACTAGATCTGCTTATGGAAGGCCTAGATCTGTGATGAGGCGCACATTTAGGCGAACATCTGTCTGAAGTGAAAGGGTAAATCTGAACTGAATATCTGATCTGAAGAAGTATGCTGCTCTGGAATAATTGAAGATCTATACGCTACTTCAACGCGGAGGAAGCACGTATATACGCAGCTTCAGCGAAGAGAAAGCGCGTATGCGCAATAAAATATACACTGAGGTATACGCCGGTTTGTGTGGACGGAAGCGCGTATATACGCGAAATCAGTGAAGCAAAGAGCGTATGCAAACTAGGGTTTGCTGAAGCAAGGGGTATGAAATATCTGAGCTGTTATGCTGTGTTTATGCTATCTGATCTGTGTTGATATGTATCTGTTGATGATGTATGGTTGTGCTTAAAAGTATGGAAAGGGTCCAGTATGAAAATATGATGAATTGTGGCCTGCAAGTGGTGTTCTATTGAAGTTGTTGGATCCAGTGTGAAAATTGATGAAACGTGGTCCAAGGTGGTGCTGAGGGTTGTAGCCTTCAGTCAGGGGGTTGTAGCTCCCTTCCAGGTGAGGCTGGTAAACGAGATCGGGGGTTGTAGCTCCCTTCCAGGTGAGGCTGGTAAACGAGTCAGGGGGTCGTAGCTCCCTTCCAGGAGAGGCTGGTAAACGAGCGCAGGTGGGTGCCTGCGTGCTGGTCAAGTCTGCGCCAGCACATATGTTGTAAGATGTTTTCTCTATAATAAAATATTGAAGGCTGAGCAACTGCAGCGGTGGTTTTCTCCAGATTTGGGTTTCCACCTAAAAATCCTGGTGTTCATGTGTGATGCTTTGTGTGATGGTTTATTCTGTTCTTACTGCACCTGTTTACTGCTTATTGAATATCTGATGAATAAATGATGGAATGGTTTAAGTGAAGATTTAATGACATATCTAAATCTCTATGTATACGCTAGTTTCATAAATGGGATCCGCGTATATACG